>JAWNKY010001515.1:0-207641 GCA_035041765.1 Drosophila algonquin | reverse complement strand
CGTTTAATCAGAATCCTGGCCTCCCTTTTTGTTTAGATTTTTAACTTTTAGTGTTTCGTGGCAGATTCGTCTTAACTCCCCTTTGGGGAAGCCATCGGTTTTTACTCGCCGAAATATCAGATGTTTACTATTGCCCTGCTCCACCATCCTAGAGAGCTCTTTTCTATCTGTTGACGCGCTTGCTTTGACTTCTGCAATTTCCGTTCTAAGCTCGATATTTTCATGGTTAAGATCCTGTATTTTATCAATTTTATCTTTAGTTTCGGAAATATCTTCCTTGGTTGCTACGTTTTTTAGTACCGCCATTAGATCTGTCATTGTTCCTTTCTACCTGATTCTTCAGGTGAGCATTATGTTCGACCCCTTTTCTTGAGCCGTACATATGTACCTCTAGGTGCGATAAATATGGGGAGGTGCATTACAGTCCGCCTTCTCCCGTAATTTTTTTTGCCGCCTGGGTTGCTGCAGTAGATTTTTGTTCGGCGTTTGTTCTTCTTGTAACGCCCAGAAGGAAGCGTTTCCGACCCCACAAAGGACATACATATATTCTTGATCAGCTTCAATAGCCGAGTCGATATAGCGATTCCCTCTCGCTCTCTCTCACACGCGACCCTGTCTGTTTTGGCAATTCATCCAAATGAGCGTCTAGATCTCGGAGACTATAAGAGCCAGAGCAACCAAACTGTCTATCCAAGCTCCTGTGATTTCACGTCAATACAAGTGTATTTCAAAATTTTGCCACGCCTCCTCTTTAAGATAAAAGAAAACCGAAAACGCATAGTGACGGAAAATAACCGTATCTACTAGATTACCGAATCTGGATCAGGTAGAACTACTTTTATAGTCAGGAAGAACAAATTAAATTTCAGTCGCTACGCAACGCGTGCCAAGCGCTTACTCATTTCCTCTCTCTATCGCAAAAACTTGTACGTCTCGAATATGTAGTTATACATGTCATGTAGAAATGTAGAAGCACATGTAAAAATCATATGTAAACAAAAATGGAAACATGCATAAAAATTCCAAAAATGGTTTGACTTCATTTTTTGAAATATTATTTTTTGCCCAAAATTTAAGTCGTCCCTTTTGCGAACATATAATAAATTTCATAAATCGTAAGCTCATAAATGTATGTATATACTGACTGAGTACCGGGTATAAAGTAGAGCCGAGGCCTTTGCCGCGGCTCACAACGTTCCCCTCGTTTTTGATTTTGAAACGATGAGTTGAATTTATGACTTATATCTAATACTTGGACCAAAAAAACGATTTCCTTTTCTGAGGTCACGAGGGCACGTCTGTATTCTTTGATGGCCACGAGAAGAAAAAGAGCCCTACCCACCGGATAGTCAGGTATCGACCTCCTCAGTATTTCTTCTTCTTCTTTCCAAATTTCAATGCGATAAAACCCGGAGAGAAGATCAGTATCAGCCATAAGAGATTTACTGAGAAAACTAAGCTTTGCGCACGGCGGCGAATTGCATGCGCTAGATGGCGTTCCAAAAGCTCAACTTTAATCCGACACTCTAATTCTTATTAATAGTGTTCTTTCAGGAGGAATTTTGGTAACGTATATCTATTTTTCGCTTAAAAAAAGCGCACTACAACAGTAATGACTACTTCCCTCCGTAGCACCAATATGCCTGAACACAGAGGACGACCTAAGTCGTCTAGTGGACAGGTTCACTGAAGCATGCAACATGGCCTTCAAGGCATCATGCCCCTCTGAAATCGAGGAAACGTCGGAGGCTGCAAGACTACGCAAGATCCTTTCCAAAACGGCCCCCTCGGTGGGGTACCTTAAGAGAAGTGGTTCGTGGACTAACACCAGTGAGGAGTCCCTACACATTCTACTCAACACTCATTTCCCAGGGTGCACAAACAGCGAGCTGGCTCACCTCCCTAGTGAATGTTCGGCAGCGTGGTTGGGAGGGCAAGGACTGCTGCCACAACACCAGCACAGAGGAAAGTCATGTCGGATAAAAATTGCATTTTCTCATTTTCCCTATCTCTGTAAATTTCCTTATCATTCCTTAGATATTTCCCTGCCTGATCGATCCTCCTTTCAGTTTTAAAATGTTGAAAGGCACGCGAAAAATATAATTGAATAAGATTAAGTAACAAAGCGTGAACTAAATGATAATCAAATTTCGGAACCCACTCCCACTACTGATCGCACAGCCGGAGCCCCAGTATTACACCCCAGACCAGCTCAAGTGGTCGCAGCAACGATCTTTGTAGGTGACATGCCACACTTACGCTGTTGACAAGAAGACTTTTATGAAGAATTTTAAATTGATTAAATAAGACATCCCATTATCATCCATTTCACCAATCTTGAGGTTGGCAGCTGTGTTAGGATTTTCGGGTGTCGGATCCTTTCAAATAGTCATTAGTATTTGGCACTTTCTAGACAATCAAAACGCAAATTACTTTGCATTACTTATACTTCCGCTTCTAGAGAGTAAAGTGTTGTGCACTGTGTAGTTCGCTTCTTTAAAGCAGAAAATTGAAATAAAGAAATCAGCCTGAGTGGATGCTACGCGAGATTTCCATAAAGAAAAATTGCATTGTAAATTCAAGCTGAGCTTTTAGACCGCCATCTACCGGATCCGATTCGACCCAGTGGGCAGAACTTTTCTAATCTCTTTTTGCTGACATTCACAACGCTTGTTTTCTCCCACTGCCACTTTGACAAACGAACAAGAAAAAAAAGATGATCAGGTGAGCACGAACTGATTACCGGAGGAAAATGCTCTGTCCTGGTGCTAGTCCAACAGTACAGACGTACACACCATGACCAGCCAGAACTACAAAAGTCAAAAAAGAATCAGAAGAGTAAGAAAGTATATCCGCCGAACAAGTGCTAAAAAATCCCAACAGCTGACCCAGTTGATGGAGCCCACTGATAAAAGTTCTTTACTATTCATGGTGCCGAGAGAAGGAACAATCTCATAAAGATCACCCTGGAACTGAATCCAGCACATGGCCTAATATCATATAGGGTATACTGTTGTGTAGAGGTTCCGATACACCGAAAGTGTTAAAACTTTGATTGGATATGTGTAACTCCATGGTCATCGCTTAGCCTAACCTGCATAGCTCAGTTAGTTAAAGATGGCCTAGGAACTAAGTTATAACCCTACCCTTAAAAACGACAGCACATCCCAATTTATCTCATAAAGTTCTACTGAGATCGTATTTTCTAATTGTGATTTTGGCTGTTTAGTAACCCTGAAAGGATTACCGAATTTCAAGGTTCAGTAAGCCTAGGTGACTTTTGACTCCCAAACCACATAGTGGTTAGTTGATACAGTCCAGGAGCCCATTAATTTCCTATACTTCTGATCTGACCTTTTAGTTTTCACCGGATGAGGGATTTGCGATTATGAGTTTTAAGTCCTGCTGCGGAATAAGCTTAGGATGCAGATTGCAGTTTAAGCCGTTACCCCGTTCCTGTCTCTATTGCAATCAATGCAATCCGTTTTTATTTCGCTCGCAAGAAGTGATGCCTTTTTGCAGGCAGTTATAAAAAAACTGTTTCTCTCGAACACGGCAGAAAAAAGAACCGAAAAAACACTTCAACTTAAAATGTGCTCAATGCGCTCTTTGCTCAACCACTAAGGGTACCTATTTTTTCGCTCTCTTTATACATTCGTCCACATGAGACACTTTGCTCAGAAAAATTTGCCGAAAGTGTCTTATACAAATGGGTAAGTATGTGTGTGTAAGCTTTTTGTTTTGCAATAAAGAAAATTATTATTCTTTGTTTATGTATTTATTATTATTTCGCAAAAAATAAGTTAGCACCCTATCTCTTTCTCCCTTCCTCTTCCACGCTTTGAAAAAGACACTTTTTTTCTGCAAAGTGTCTTCGTTATAGAGCTGCTTGTGTTTCTTTCGCCAATCAGAACGAAACAGAAAACACGAGAGAAACAAAAAAAAGTGTTTTATCCAAAGAGTGATCGAAGAAAAAATAGGTTAATCATATTTAGCGAGCTCTGATTTTTACCTTAAAGCCTTTGCGTTGTGGCCAGCATTGTATCACTCTGTATGAATTAAATGTGTTTTTGCAGTATATTTGACAAAATCTCTTGTTTTTTTTTTTTGTTATTGAGTTACTTTTAGCTGAATTATCACAGCTGAAAGAAAATCTGTTCTTATAGTAAGATAGATTTTAAAATTAACCGAGACAAGACAGCATGCTGTGGCACCTAGCAAACCAACTCAGTTGGAATTCGGTTGGTTTGGCAATCTGTGGCACCCCCGATATGTAGGCTAAGATTAAAGTGAATAGTGATATTTGTGTTCAATTAATCTGAAATAAATATAAATTATATATACACAAATATGATGATTAAGGTCTTAAAGCAGTGGTCGGCACCGCGCTATCTAGTCTTTATAGCAAAAGTCTCTGCTGCTGCGCTGCCCTTCACGGACAGTATAAAAAAGCAGCAAGCCTTCGTGTGGGTTTGGCAATAATCTTGCTATTTTGCTTTTACCAGTGTAAAGCATCTAATATTTAGTTGGTCCACCATTGGCATCAATTACAGCATACGGCGAGGCATTGATAAAGAAAATGTTCATTTTTTTTATGGTGGAATTGCTCGGATTCAGACTTACATTAGTAAAACAATATTCAAAATTAGGTTCCGCCCAGGGCAAGTAAAAAAAGAACACTACCAATGGCATATGAGGCGTGTCGCAATCTGCAATCGGTACTTCATAACGCGTAACACGATTATCGACATCCGGTCCAACAAAAACTAAATCTAGAATCTAATTCAACCTATTTAAAACATTGCTGACTTGGGTTAAGCCCAAACTAAAGCAGTCATCCACAAAAAGAACTTCGTACTGTAAATGCACATTGCTCGTCATCATAGCCGACGACTCTGGATCAACACCAAGGAACCCAAATTAAAGTCACCAACAACGCAGAGATTTTCAGCAGTATTTGTATAGTTATTTAACAGTATAGTTATTTAACTATCAGTGCGATTTCGCCACATGATTTGTTATCTTTACGCAGGCTAATAACACTACTCGACAAAATTCAACTTTTTTTTCCGCTGTGGCCAAAAATTACTTGTTCTGATAGATTTGGAGATTTAAAATTTTTAAAACATTATGGTTTTTTTTTCATGGAGTAGTTTTTTTTAAAGAATTTTTAAAAAATTTGTTATTTTGTCATAGGTAGTGCTTCTATTTTTCACATAACTTAAGTTTCCTACAAATGGTTGGATTGAACTTTGTTCAGCTGATAAATGCAGCTATAAATCCGACTCAGACACTTTGAAGTTTATTTTTATATTTTTATAAGCGATACCTTAAACGACGCCTAATTAATGTGTCTATCCGAAAACCAAAAATCAAGGCATTCAAATATTTTTTTTTACTTTTCCTGAGCTTTTAAAGTCAAAACTTCGGGGAAAAATACCGAAAAAATTATGAAATTCCTTGCGGTTTTCCATTTTTTAGGAAAATAATTGCAGCAATATAACGTCTGTTTACTAAGGAAGAGGTTCAACAAAGCAGATTGTCAATATAGTCGCGGATTTCTTGATCAGCATCAATAGCCGAGTCGGTATAGCCATGTCTGTCTGTCCGTCCGTCCGTCTGTCCGTCCGTCCGTCCGTCTGTCCGTCTTCATTTGCGCCTATGTATATCTCAGAGACCATTTAAGCTAGAGCAACCAAGTTTTGTATCCAGTCTCCTGTGAAGAACGAAAGAACGAAAATCTGTGGCGTACAACTTTGAAGATACGAGAAAACTAAAAACGCAGAATCATAGAGAATGACCATTTCTATCAGAGTGTTGAATCTGGATCAGATCGGATCATTATTATAGCTACAATGAAGAAAACCATTTCGAAAGTCATCATTCCCTCTCGCTCTCTCCCACACGCGACCCCATCCGCTTTGCCCATTCGTATTTTGTGTCGCCTAGTTCTCAGAGACTATCAGAGCTAGAGCAACCAAACTTTCTATCCAAGCTCCTGTGATACCAAACCTGAACAAGTGTATTTTCAAAATTTTACACGCCACTTTCCGCCCCCACAAAAGACGAAAATCTGTGGAATCCACAATTTTTAAGATAAATGAAAACCAAAAACGTATAATCATGGAAAATAGCCGTATCTACCAGATTGCCAAATCTGGATCAGATCGGATTATTATTATAGCCAGAAGGAACAAATTTAGTTTCAGTCGCTACGCAACGCCTGCCAAGCGCTTACTCATTCCCTCTTTCTCTCGCACACACTTACACGTCTCGCATGAGTAGTTCTACATGTACATATAGAAATCTAGAAGCTGATGTAAAAATTATATGTAAACAAAAATGGAAACAGATAACTTTTAAAATATAAAAATCTAGCATAGGGCTCGACCTAATTTTTTGAAATTTTCCATTTGGGACAAAATTTAATTCGTCCCTTTTGCGAACATATAATAAATTACATAAATCATAAGATCACATTATTCTGACTGAGTACCGGGTATAAAGTACCGGGTACCGGGTATAAAGTAGGGTACCGCTGTGAGCCGCGGCAAAGGTCACAACCTTCCCTCTCGTTAAGCATGGGATCATAAAAAGCTCGTATGAGCATATTCGGAGCTAATAGGCGACCACAGGCGCCCATCCACTATCCATTTCGGAGATGGTCCGTTCCGAAATTTCCCAGTTAGTTCCACCATCCAATTTGGTTGTTCTAAACCGCACGTTTCTATACAATATTTAGCCGATGGTTTTTGTTCAAATACAACTCTGAAAAATTGTCATTCACCAAACAAAAAATGGAATTCACTGCGATAATGTAAACCAGAGAACGGCAAGGGTGTCACTTTTTGACACTCTACTCACACCCATTGAACTTTGTGTGCCGGTGCCACTCATTACCCTCAAGAAAAGTAAAACACTCGCACCCACCCTAAACCATGCCGGTGTTTGGGAGTGTGTACTTCGGGCACACGCTCACACATTGTGCATTGCTTCTATTTCACCAGACACCCAGATATTTTTCGTAGACGAGTGTCGATCATTTTCGTACTCATAGCGAATGTAAGAGAAGCAAGGATTGTGGGCAAAGTACACATTTTTTACCCGGGTGCCTTTAAGACACTCGGGTGTCACGAAAATACCCGAGTGTTCTTGCACTGGTCGACTGATTTTTTCCACTGATTTACACATATTAGATTTACACATATGTACACATGCATGTACATATGTACATATGTACATGTGTATACTAATGTATGCATGTATAAAGCAAATTATGGGTACAGCAAAAAACAAGGGTGCAGAAAGAACGCACAAGAAATAACAAAAACACCCATGCCACGCAATATGTTTTTTGTCTCGAGTAGTGTGTTTCCTTTTTCACCAATTCATTTTGCAACAGTACTTGAGATCGCCTCAACGCATGTATACATACAAAAAATCACTCGGGCACGATCTACGCTTGTGCGTAAAAACACCCGACACAATACTCAGACTCAATCGCTTGCACCCTATTTGCAGTGCCAGAAGACACCCGGGTGTCAAAAATACTCACAGACACCGGGTGTACTTTTTGTTGCGGTGGCTCATTGCAGTTCTCTGGTACTCAATTCTTGCTTCTTTTTCTTGCTTTTACAGATTTCAATTTTCAAGAAGAGACCTCCATACCGGAGGACATATTTGACCAGCACGATGGCGACATTGAAGATACCGACTCCCAGCTGCACTATTCCCCAGACGCCTCTGATGCAACCGCTGGCGATGATGATGATGATGATGAAGATGCGATCGGGGCTGCGTGGAGGGATGTGGATAGTTTATCCCAATGGGATGGGGACGAGGACGAAGAGAATGATGCATCCGAGGCAGCCGATATAGTAAGTACACACCACCCATACATACCCGTGTTTAAATAGTATATGCATATAGTACATAACTACTTGTACTAGTACATATACATAAAGTGCCAGAGCCCCGAGGTTTTACGAAAGAGGTCAGTTCTGTTGTACCAGCGGTGGTCCATTGAAATGTCGCAAAATAAAGGGGCCAAGTCATATTACTCTTCTAACTATGGGGTCGAGGAGGGGCAGGCATAAGGCCAAAATGTTGAATATCTGCATTGAAATTCGCTTGAGAAAAAATGAGTCCAAGTGAATGCCAAGCGCCATTCACTTCAAACCAGTCTTGAGTAAAAAATGCAGACAAACCCAATAAGGAAATTGACTTCAGAGAACCGAAGTTCACTTCGAAGACCAGTAAATATATGTACATCCTTCAGTCTGTAATGCTAAATAATTAAAACGAATGAAGGCCACAATACAGGGAAAATAGCACATTAAGATTAGCCTATGGATACTCTTCGCCTTTGTAATTTAAATTACTAAATTATGCACTGGAATAATAATTATAAGTAACAAAGTTATAAGGCACGACCCTCCTAAAGATTAAGAAACAATTTTCAGACACTTGAAGGAGTTGAAACAAGAAAGAGAGATACATATATCTGGTGGAAAGGAATAAATCTATAATTTTATGGTCAGCTGCAAATGTGCGCGCTTCCATCCTTTTGCGTTTGTTTCGTGCATTTTTGTCTACGATTTTGTCGGGAATTTTATGTTTATATGTATTTATTATAAACTTTCAGATACTTGAATCTCAAAGGCCCCCTTCGAAAAATTTCACTGCTTACCTAGACGCAAAAGAAACGTTCCAAAAGTACCAAAATGGTAACAGCAAGAAGATTTTATCGAAGCAGAAGCAAAATATAAGTCAATACATATACAAATTGGGAAACAATAAGGAAAGCCAGCCGACGAAGAGATTAGCCGATGAAGATGAACATGAAGGGGCAGAAAAGGAAGCAGTGGTCGGGACAGAAAATGAAGGAAAATTTGTTTTTGCCGAAGAGCTAGCGACAGAGTCGACCCAGGACCACGCAAACTTTGGCAGGAAAAGTTTAAGGTATACAAAATTTAAAAAATGCACGAACAGGAAAATCAACTTTGAAAGCATGTATACAAGTAATTATTTAATTGGACACAAGTATAGATTTGTTTCACAATCTTTATTGATATTAAACCGGATAAGATGGAATTAAGTACAAAGATATTACAATGTGAGTAATAAGGGCCTGCAAGGCGAGAACGAATATGTTGCTGCCACTCGGCTGACCGCTGAAGACTAAACTTAAGTATCCTAAACTCCTAAAGGCAAGCCCTTCGCTGCCGCCCACGACGCCGGCTGCTATCCAGCCAAAGTGCTGACCCAGCGCCTCTTGAGTGGTGTTTGTTGACGGCCGGCATTCGGGCGATCGGTCGCGCCGATCGCGATCCCACAGATGACGAAAACTGCTTATTCGACAATAATGCAGAGTCCGCTCCATCCAGTGGCAGATTCAGTTAACTCTCGTTAACTACTCCCCCTTCAAGACTTGACCGTCCTCGGTCAAGCTCAGGTTCTTCAGCATCTGTTGAATGGCGATGGTGTTTCCCTTCTGCTGCCTGCGTCGCAACCACCAGAAAACGCCGATTAGAACGGCGCACACGGCCACACCTACGACAGTAGACAGTATGGGACCGATCGTAAGGTTTGTATGAACCTCGGCCAGTTGCTGCAGATTTTCCTCATAAAGGTACGGCAGGCTCAGCAGAGTTTGGTGTCTGGTGTCGCTGGTGCCTCCTTGCAGAAGGCTAATGATGGCTAATGACTTTGTTGCCGCATTCTGCTATGATGGGCTCGGGTAACCGGATCGCTATGCCTTTGTGCGCGACTGGGAAGATGGTTATTTTCTTGCAAATAAACTTAGGTCTAGGTACCTCTATTACAAAAATGATTAATTCCTTATTAGCTAGTGCCCTCACATTTGCAGCGTCCAATAGTTGGGTTACGCTGATATCTGTGGAACCTTTTCTCAAAATCGCCTCTAGGTCATCACACTCGATGATAGCTGGATTTACAATATTTACTTTTGCCAAGGTGGTGGCGATCATTATGTTCTGTAATTCAAGCGTCAAAATTCTATTTCTGGTAAGAAGGTTCTCATATAGGTGGGAATTGTTAATTTCCTCATTTATGTTTACTTTTAGCAATTTGTTTACGGTCTCGGTGAGGGCATTGATTTGTGTTTGAGTTCTCGAGTTGATAGTTATCTGTCTATTGTTGGCTTTAATTAGATCGTACTCAACCTGTCTCGATTGCTGTAAGTCATCAAAGTCCGGAGTCCCTGCGATGACTTTCAGCGCTGACCCTAGGATGTTCAGGCTCCTCGCATACCTGTGGTGAGCTCCCAGTGCCGCAGTCAGTGTTAGGTGTTTTGTATCTGTCTCTAATATTTTTCTCATATATGTTTGTGGGAAAATGTTCATTAATTCTATTGTCTCCTAAATGTACTGTTCATATTCCGTTAAATTCGTGACATGTTTTATATAAAAGGTTTCGTTCCATATTGATGTCTGTCCGTCAATTACAGGGATATAGTCTGCGTGTGAATAGTCCGTCAGTTTTGAGTCGGTCAAGGTTGTTAGCAGTAAGATTGCTAGGATGTAGAGAAATCGAACGGGAGACCTTTGAGAAACGAGAGGCAAAGCACCTATGAATTATGTCGTACGGTTATTCTTACTTTTACTATTAATTGTCCTTGAGGACCTGAACTTACCGCTACAAAACCCTGTTTTTTCTTATCTACCTCAAATTGTCTTTGAGGACCACCCTCCCTTTAATAAGAACGGTGGTCCCTAGATCTGCCTTTACCCTTTGCTCCGTGCAGAGGGGAGTTAGCTTGTTTCCTAACCTCCTGTTAGCTTTTACTAGGACTTGTTCTCCCACATCAAAGGTCCTATTTCGTCTGTTGGGGTTGTTTCTATCAAGTTGCTCCTGCTGGGCCTTTACTTTATCGGGGCTTGTTTTTGTGCCCTCAGTTGATACCACAAAACCAAGCAATTCCACTTGTCCTTTGAAGAATTGGGACTTCTCCTTTGACACCCTCATGTTTGCGTCGTGGAGGCTGCTGAGCACGGTGTCAATGTCTCTGACATGATCCGACTCACTCCTTGAAAACACGATGACATCATCAACGTACACATAACATATCTTGCCGATATGCTCCCGCAATACGTCGTCAATGGCCCGTTGAAAAATGCTGGATGCATTCCTGAGGCCGAATGGCAACCGGCAAAATTCATATTTACCTCCGTTTACCGAAAATGATGTCTTTTCGCGATCGCGTTCAGCTAGCGTGATTTGGTGGTACCCTGACTTTAGGTCAAGGGTAGTGAAGTATCTTGCCTTCCCCAGATTTGAAAGTATCATGGAGATACAAGGCATCGGGTACTTGTCTGGTATGGTCTTTGAGTTAAGCTTGCGGAAGTCTATGAGTAGCCGTTTCTTGCTTGAACCCGAACTGTCAGTGCCTTTTTTTGCGACAACCCATATGGGGTTGTTGTACGGAGACCTGGATGGCCGAATGATCTTGTTCTTCAAAAGGTCTTTCACTTCGTCATTGACGAAGTCAGTGGCCCCTACAGGAAAAGGGTACATCTTTGAGTAGATCGGCTCCTCATCCTCGGTCCTAATTGTGGCCACTATTGCCGTATTAAAGGGCAGCATTTCAGTTGGATCTGCAAATGCCTTTATACGGTTGGACATCATTTTGATAAATTCGTTCCTTACTGCTGGTGGAACTTCGATATCGTCTATTTTCATGAAGTTGACGCTGGGGCACTTGTGGAATAAGATTTTTCAGATTCATGCCCGAAGTGGAGTTTCTTTGTTTCCAAGTTTATATTGACGCCAGCCTTGGTCAGCGTGTCAAGCCCTACGATGCCATCAAAAGTTGATAGCTCTGGCAAGATAAAAAACGGGCTTTTAATGCCGAACATGTTTAGAAAACATTTTTGATTTACTTTGTTGAAGCCGTGTAGGGACTTTAAAATGAATGGGGCTTCTACAGGGACAATCCCCTGAAGTTCTTTTAGTGGCTTTATGTAATTTTTCGCAGCCCCAGTATCTATTAAGATATTTATTGTTCTCCCCGCTACTGTTCGCTTGACGAACGGGAGCAGGGATTCTCCCCTTAAAAAATTAACAGTATCACTTTCGTATTCCGGATTGTTATCCTCATCGATCTCCTCCACCGCCTCAGACGCCAACTGATCGTACTTTTGTTCGTACTGATCTGCGTCCTCCTGAGCGATGTGATTAACCCGCTGTCTGCGCTGGTCGGAGAGTCTCTGGGATCCAGCCGGCCTCTTGAACGCACCCTGCTGGTGCCCATTAATACGGTTTGTTCCAGCCGGGGGGCCTGAATTAGATCCCAGTTGCTTTTGAAAGTTAGTCGGTTGACGGAGTTTAGAGGAAGATGGGTCGACATCCATCATTTCCACCTTATCTTGGCCACGGTGACCATTTGTTTGGTGAGTACCCTGACTATTCGTGTAGAAAGGGTTTTTTGATTGTCTTTTGTAGTAATCGGGCTCATTTTGCCCACCCTGTTTGTATCTATTTTTGTTCTGGCCCTTGTTTTCTAGCACTCTTGCGTAATTCGCCGCAAAGTCGTGCCTATCGTGATTGGCCTCAATTTCTTGCGCCAAGGCTAGAGCTGATGGCAAATCTTTAGGCTGCGCCGCAAACAGTGTGTCAGTGACGCCTCTTCTTAGGCCTGAAATGAAGACACGGAGAGCGTCGGCCCTATACTTTTCATTAATGTATTGCGCCTGTGCGGCGTCTTGTGACATGATTGTCTTGTTTGTGAGGAGAGTGAGTTTCTTCTCAACCTCTGCATAGAATTGAGTGATGGACATGCCACCCTGACGGAGTGTGGCAAGCTCTTGTTCTAGCAGGTGCAGTGGACGCTTGTCCGCATACGTGAAATCGAGGCGATTGATGATTGCCTCAAAGTTCAACACTGTGCTGAATGATGATAAGAGTGCGTCAGCGGAGCCTCTAATCTTATTCCTGATTATGAGGACCGCTTGGTAATGTTTTGAACTACCTACATACCCTTCGTATTGTCTATAGGAAGCCTTTGCTGCCTGGCGCCAGGAGACGTACTGTTCCTGGGCCCCATGGAACTCTGGCAGCGTCTTAACCGCATCCAGAGTCACATCGCAGGATATGTTTTCATTATAGGTAATCGGCTCGTAGGCCTGGGCCACGGGGGCCTGAACTCTAACAGCCTGCAGTTGGTCAGTTACCGCTTGCAAGCGTTCCTCAAAGTTGGTTCTCTGCGTGGCCAACGCGGCGCTGACCGCCGCAGTTATGGCGGCTTGGATTTGTTCCGCATTCATTATTTCTATTACTTCCTCTGGTCCAATTTGAAAATCTAAATTGAGTTCTTCGAACAACTCTTCTAACTCGTTGATGTTATTTTCAATGGACATACAAAAATTCCTTTCAGTTTTCCCCCTACTCTGTCTTTGTCTTAGGTTTATTTCAGCTGCGCCGGGCCGCTGTTATTGTTTGTTTATTTTAAGAGTCAAATTCGAGCTCCCTCAAACACACATTTTTTTATTGTGCCCCCAATGATGTATTTGTGGCGCGGTGTTATGTTTCCCACTTCACTTATCGCGACAAAAGGGGCAGGGGAAGAAAAAATATTCTGAGAAATTTTGACGCTGAACGTTTTTGGCATGAACGTTTTATTTGTTTGTTTCTTTTCTTTTTATTCTTTTTGTTTTCGTTTTTTTTTCGAATGATGTTTCACTCTAAGTAATATTCTATACGTATTTACTTGATTTTAATTTGGCGATTTTTGAAAAAGGGTTTCACTTACATGTTCCTCTTTTTTGGCTATGCTCTTGTTTGTTGTTTGCTCTCATCCCCTGTGGATGTTGTTCCGTAGCTCTTCCAGTTTCGTTGGTATTAATTCTTCCTTGTCTATCTTCGCCGCTGCCCAAAGCCGTCCGCTTTGGTGTAACAGTTTTTTGGGTTGATTAATTGCCTTTGTTTATACTCAGGGCTATGAGCTTCTAAGTGCAGCGATCTCTTTGTAGATCTGCCGCGGGCGCAGTTTGAGATTTTCTAATCTTGGAGCGGGCGTTGTCTCCGCGCTCTTTTGTTAGAATGGTTTTATGTTTTCACCTTTTTTATATTGAGCGGGCTTTGTCTCCGCACTCAATTGTTTATATTTTGTATTTCGTTATTTGTTTTTTTCAGTTTTGTTAGTGGAACCTATCTTTTGCACTTTTTGAGCGGGCGTTGTCTCCGCACTCTATGCTGATATTTTATAACTTGTTCTTTTGTTCACTTTTTGTTGATTGAGCCTATCCTTTGCACTTTTTGAGCGGGCGTTGTCTCCGCACTCTATGCTGGTCTTTTTGGTTTGCTATTAATCTTTGCACTTATCGCTTAGCGGGCGTTGTCTCCGCGCTAATTGATTCTCGGGCTTGGTCCGATCGCGTTGGGCGCCAGTAATTATTTAATTGGACACAAGTATAGATTTGTTTCACAATCTTTAATGATATTAAACTGGATAAGATTGAATCAAGTACAAAGATATTACACTGTGAGTAATAAGGGCCTGCAAGGCGAGAACGAATATGTTGCTGCCACTCGGCTGACCGCTGAAGACTAAACTTAAGTATCCTAAACTCCTAAAGGCAAGCCCTTCGCTGCCGCCCACGACGCCGGTTGCTATCCAGCCAAAGTGCTGACCCAGCGCCTCTTGAGTGGTGTTTGTTGACGGCCGGCATACGGGCGATCGGTCGCGCCGATCGCGATCCCACAGATGACGAAAACTGCTTATTCGACAATAATGCAGAGTCCGCTCCATCCAGTGGCGATTCAGTTAACTCTCGTTAACTTACATACAAAAAATCACTCGGACACGATCTACGCTTGTGCGTAAAAACACCCGACACAATACTCAGACTCAATCGCTTGCACCCTATTTGCGGTGCCAGAAGACACCCGGGTGTCAAAAATACTCACAGACACCGGGTGTACTTTTAGTTGCGGTGGTTCATTGCCGTTCTCTGGTACATACATATGTATGTCCATATGTGTGCAATGTGGTGCAGTGGGCAGTAAAAACAATAAACAATAATAAGAATTTAATTTACTGCTGCACCACTGTATGCTGTATGTTTCACGTCGGCTAATTGAGCTGTATAAACCAACATGGTTCTTTCACTTTTATTATAACCTCATACTATTGTCTATCTACAACATAAAAAACCCTTACTTTCTAATGAAAACAGTTAGTTTTACATGAAAAACGAAATAATTAATTTTTTGTTTGTTTCTTATTTGCAATGCCCACTGCTAAAATCGTTTGTTACTGAATATGCTTACGCACGGAAGCGACTTTCGTCTCTTTGATCGCCTCTATCGATCTCTCGTACTCGGCTTAGCAGCAACCCGAGATGCTCTAACTCTCTACTTATATCGCACTCTCGCGCTCTCTTAATCGTTGCTGTTCTTTTAATCGTGCCCTACGCCATTAGGCCGCAAGCCCTTGCACGACAGTCGCGAACTAAACATCGGCAATTTGTTAAAACAGTTTGTTATTTGCTGTTATAAAAACGCTTTTTGGTGATAATGGATGTATGCAATACCCAGAAGGATGCGTTTCCACCCCCATAAAGTATAAATATATTCTTGATCAGCACCAATCGTCGAATATATGTACATACATATGTAGCGATGTCCGTCTGTCCCTTTGTCTGTCTTCATGAGCGCCCATATTTCAGAGACTAAAAAAGCCAGAGCAACCAAATTTTGTATCCAGACTTCTGTGATATCACATTGTTACAAGTGTATTTCAAAACTTCGCTCCGCCCCTTCCGCAACAACACAAAAAACGAAAATCTGTGGAGTCCACAATTTTTAAAATACAAGGCAAACAAAAACGCAGAATCGTGTAAAATACCCGTATCGACCAGATTGTTGAATCTGGGTCAGTTCGAATCATTATTATAGCTAGGAAGAACTGATGAAATTTCAGTCGCTACGCAAAGCATGCCAAGCTCGTATATGTAGTTACACATGTACATGTAGAAATGTAGAAGCTGATGTAAAAGTATAATAATATAAAATCTCTCATTTGGTTCGACTACATTTTTATACCCGGTACTCTAAGAGTATAGGGGTATATTCGATTTGTGGGGAAAACGGGTGTGTGTAACGCCCAGAAGGAAGCGTTTCCGCCCCCATAAAGTATATATATTATTGATCAGCATCAATAGCCGAGTCGATATAGCCATGTCTGTCTGTCCGTCCGTCCGTCCGTCTGTCCGTCCGTCTGTCCGTCCGTCTGTCCGTCTTCATTTGCGCCTATATCTCAGAGACCATGAAAGCTAGAGCAACCAAATTTGTATTCAGTCTCCTGTGTGATCACTCTACTCCAAATGTGTTGCAAAATTTCGGCCCGCCCCTTTTCGCCCGCACAAAGGACGAACGTCTGTGGCGTACAGAATTTTTTGAAGATACGTGAAAACTAAACGCAGAATTATAGCGACTGATCATTTCTATCAGAGTGTTGAATCTGGATCAGATCGGATCATTATTATAGCCATAATGAAGAAAACCATTTCGAAAGTCATCGTTCCCTCTCGCTCTCTCTCACACGCGACCCTGCCTGTTTGGCCTATTCGTCCAAATGAGCGCCTAGATCCCAGAGACTATAAAAGGTAGAGCAACCAAACTTTCTATCCAAGCTCCTGTGATATCAAACCAGCACGAGTTTATTTCAAAATTTTTGCCACGCCCCTTCCGCCTCACAAAGAACGAAAATCTGTGGAATCCACAATTTTTAAGGTACGAGAAAACGAAAAACGCAGAATCATGGGAAATGACCGTATCTAACAGATTGCCGAATCTGGATCATGTCGGATCATTATTATAGCCAGAAGGAACAAATTTAGTTTCAGTCGCTACGCAACGCCTGCCAAGCGATTCTCATTCTCTCTCTCTCGTCCACACACTTACACGTCTCGTCTGAGTAGTTTTATTATAAAACTTTTATATGTATGTACATGTAAAAATGTAGAAGCAGATGTAAATATTCGGAAAATGGTTTGACTTCAATTTTTGAAATATTATTTTTTGCCCAATATTCAGTTCGTTCCTTTTGCGAACATATAATAAATTGTATAAATCGTAATCGCGGAAAATTATACTCTTCGAGTACCGGGTATAACGAGGGGGAACGTTGGGAGCCGCGGCAAAGGTCACGGCTCTGCTTTATGCCCGGTGCTCAGTCAATATATATACGAGTATGTATGAGCTTTCGATTTCTGTAATTTATTATACATATGTTCGCAAAAGAAAAGAATTAACTTTTTGCCAATAAAGACAATTTCAAACGAGGGGGAACGTTGTGAGCTGCGGCAAAGGCCGCGGCTCTACCTTATACCCGGTACTCAGTCAGTATATACATACATACATATATGAGATTGCGATTTATGCAATTTATTATATGTTCACAAAAGGGACAAAATACATTTTCGGCAAAAAATAATATTTCAAAAAATGAAGTCAAATCATTTTTGGAATATTATACATGTTTCTTATTTTGTTTGCATATGCTTTTTACATCTGCTTCTACATTTCTACATGTATAACTACATATTTGAGACGTACAAGTGTTTGCGACAGCGAGAGAGGGAATGAGTCAGCGCTTGGCAGGCGTTGCGTAGCCACTGAAATTTAATTTGTTTCTTCTGGCCATAATATTGATTCGACCTGATCCATATTCGGCAATCTGTTAGACATGGTCATTTCCCATGATTCTGCGCTTTTGATTTTTACTTATCTTAAAAATTGTGGATTCCACAGATTTTCGTTCTTTGTGGGGGTGGAACGGCGCGTGTTAAAATTTTGAAACAAACTCGTGCTGGTTTGATATCACAGGAGTTTAGATAGAAAGTTTGGTTGCTCTAGCTCTTATAGTCTCTGAGAACTAGGCGTCACAAAATACGGAAGGGGTCGCGTGTGAGAGAGAGAGAGAGGGAACGATGACTTTCGAAATGGGTTTCTTCATTGTAGCTATAATAATGATCCGATCTGATCCAGATTCAACACTCTGATAGAAATGGTCTTTTTCTATGATTCTGCGTTTTAAGTTTTCTCATATCTTCAAAATTGTGTACGCCACAGACTTTCGTTTTTTGTGGGGGCGGAAAGGGCGGTGCGAAATTTTGCAACACATTTGAAGTAGTGTGATCACACAGGAGACTGGATACAATTTGGTTGCTCTAGCTTTTATAGTCTCTGAGATCTAGGCGTAAATGAAGACGGACGGACGGACAGACGGGCGCACGGACAGACAGACATGGTCTATATCGACTCGGCTATTGATGCTGATCAAGAATATATGTATATACTTTATACGGATGGGGATGGGGTCGCGTGTGAGAGAGAGCGAGAGGGAATGATGACTTTCGAAATGGTTTCCTTCATTGTAGCTATAATAATGATCCGATCTGATCCAGATTCAACACTCTGATAGAAATAGGCATTCTCTATGACTCTGCGTTTTTAGTTTTCTCGTATCTTCAACATTGTGTACGCCACAGACTTTCGTCCTTTGTGTGGGCGGAAAGGGGCGGGGCGAAATTTTGAAATTCACTTGGAGTAGTGTGATCACACAGGAGACTGGATACAAAACTTGGTTGCTCTAGCTTTAATAGTCTCTGAGATATAGGCGCAAATGAAGACGGACGGACAGACAGACATGGCTATATCGACTCGGCTATTGATGCTAATCAAGAATATATATACTTTATGGGGTCGGAAACGCTTCCTTCTGTGCGTTACACACAACCGTTATCCCCACAAATCTAATATACCCCTATACTCTTCGAGTACCGGGTATAAAAACTAAACCTGGAAAAAAAACTATTATTCTTTAAAAAAATTTAAATCTTCGAATCTATCAGAAAAAGTTATTTTGGGCGACAGCGGAAACAAAAAGATGAATTTTGTTGAGTAGTGCAATCAGCTGAACTTTACCACTGTTAATGGTTCGCTCTGTTAAAATTTCGATTACGTAACATTGAAGACCAATGTTATTTCGATATATAGCCGTTTAAAATATTTAACTTAAAAGACTTTTGGAAAATGGATTTTGGCCAAAAAAAGTGGCTAAAATTCAATTTTATATATTATATTATATTTATATTTTATATAAATTACATAAATCGTAAGCTCACATATATACTGACTGAGAACCGGTGTGTGAGTTGGTCTATTGATGAAGTGTGTGGTTTTGATTTGATTTTTAACATCCGTTTAATAAATTAATTATTCTTTTAGATTCATAAATATTAAATATACAAGTTCATCAGGTGCTTTATCTCTCTTAAAGTGGTTCTGTTCTATCGGTTGAAGATGAATGGGTGGTTATCAGGTTATCGGAAGCCTCAGACGTTTTTTCTGTGCTGCTGTGCTCCGATCGTTCGGTAGTGATCCATGGCATCTCTGTGGAGCTGGTGCTGGTGGTTCTGACGGTTGGCGCAGCCGTGGTTCTGATGATTGGGATGGGCGTCAACGATGCTTCCTTTGGTGTTGTGGTCGTCGTTGAGGTAGTGGGATATGCATCGGTCACCCGACCCACGCCTGGTACAAAAAGCGATAGCGTTGAGTCGGTGATCTCGCCATAGTCGTGCCCCATATCATCTATATTATAGACGCTGTAGGCGTCCATGGCTCGCGACACGGTTACCATCGGATTGCCCGCGCTCATCAGCTGACGGAACCTCAGTGGAGCCGGGCTGTTCGGCGTCATCGTCGATATTGTTGTCGTAGGCGTCGTAGTCGTCGTGCTTGTCTTTGGCGATGGCTGGGGCTGGGTCAGCATCACATAAACCTTGGGACGACCTGTGTTTCCTGTTGCGGATGCTGGCCGCTTTCCTTTGCTGCGTCGCAGCTTCTTACGCTTTCCCCTGGTTGGGGGCGGAGGGCAGGGTCCAGCGTGCAGGATACGCATTACTATGGACGCAGATGGGAGAAAAATTAATTTTAATATGTCCTGGGGCTGACCCCACACTCACCTACCTTGTTTGCTCTGGCACTCGTGCCGTCGCACCTCGCATTCGTTGGAGAATGTAGTGGGTGTCTGAGCGTCGCTTCCTTCCCCTCCGATCTCGGCCACGGCACAGACGGGCCGGTGCACCTTCGTGCACTTCATGGTTCGGCAAGTGGGCAGGCAGCGCTCCAGCTCCGTGGGCTCAAGTTCTGTGCCGTACTGAAACAGCATCTTCATGTTGTGCGCCTCCAAGCGGCAGTCGTTCTCGAAGTAAAAGTGATCAGTTCCGTTTGTGGCGCAGACGGGAACGCCGCCCGACGCGCAGTGTGGTTGGTAGTCGACGTACTGGATCTGCAGGGGACCCACACCACCTTCACCCTTTTCCGTATGGTCCTGGTCGTGGCCAAGGCCTATTCGTCCAAATGAGCGCCTAGATCCCAGAGACTATAAAAGGTAGAGCAACCAAACTTTCTATCCAAGCTCCTGTGATATCAAACCAGCACGAGTTTATTTCAAAATTTTGCCACGCCCCCTTCCGCCCCCACAAAGAACGAAAATCTGTGGAATCCACAATTTTTAAGGTACGAGAAAACGAAAAACGCAGAATCATGGGAAATGACCGTATCTAACAGATTGCCGAATCTGATCATGTCGGATCATTATCAGCCAGAAGGAACAAATTTAGTTTCAGTCGCTACGCAACGCCCGCCAAGCGATTCTCATTCTCTCTCTCGTCCACACACTTACACGTCTCGTCTGAGTAGTTTTATTATAAAACTTTTATATGTATGTACATGTAAAAATGTAGAAGCAGATGTAAATATTCGGAAAATGGTTTGACTTCAATTTTTGAAATATTATTTTTTGCCCAATATTCAGTTCGTTCCTTTTGCGAACATATAATAAATTGTATAAATCGTAATCGCGGAAAATTATACTCTTCGAGTACCGGGTATAACGAGGGGGAACGTTGGGAGCCGCGGCAAAGGTCACGGCTCTGCTTTATGCCCGGTGCTCAGTCAATATATATACGAGTATGTATGAGCTTTCGATTTCTGTAATTTATTATACATATGTTCGCAAAAGAAAAGAATTAACTTTTTGCCAATAAAGACAATTTCAAACGAGGGGGAACGTTGTGAGCTGCGGCAAAGGCCGCGGCTCTACCTTATACCCGGTACTCAGTCAGTATATACATACATACATATATGAGATTGCGATTTATGCAATTTATTATATGTTCACAAAAGGGACAAAATACATTTTCGGCAAAAAATAATATTTCAAAAAATGAAGTCAAATCATTTTTGGAATATTATACATGTTTCTTATTTTGTTTGCATATGCTTTTTACATCTGCTTCTACATTTCTACATGTATAACTACATATTTGAGACGTACAAGTGTTTGCGACAGCGAGAGAGGGAATGAGTCAGCGCTTGGCAGGCGTTGCGTAGCCACTGAAATTTAATTTGTTTCTTCTGGCCATAATATTGATTCGACCTGATCCATATTCGGCAATCTGTTAGACATGGTCATTTCCCATGATTCTGCGCTTTTGATTTTTACTTATCTTAAAAATTGTGGATTCCACAGATTTTCGTTCTTTGTGGGGGTGGAACGGCGCGTGTTAAAATTTTGAAACAAACTCGTGCTGGTTTGATATCACAGGAGTTTAGATAGAAAGTTTGGTTGCTCTAGCTCTTATAGTCTCTGAGAACTAGGCGTCACAAAATACGGAAGGGGTCGCGTGTGAGAGAGAGAGAGAGGGAACGATGACTTTCGAAATGGGTTTCTTCATTGTAGCTATAATAATGATCCGATCTGATCCAGATTCAACACTCTGATAGAAATGGTCTTTTTCTATGATTCTGCGTTTTAAGTTTTCTCATATCTTCAAAATTGTGTACGCCACAGACTTTCGTTTTTTGTGGGGGCGGAAAGGGCGGTGCGAAATTTTGCAACACATTTGAAGTAGTGTGATCACACAGGAGACTGGATACAATTTGGTTGCTCTAGCTTTTATAGTCTCTGAGATCTAGGCGTAAATGAAGACGGACGGACGGACAGACGGGCGCACGGACAGACAGACATGGTCTATATCGACTCGGCTATTGATGCTGATCAAGAATATATGTATATACTTTATACGGATGGGGATGGGGTCGCGTGTGAGAGAGAGCGAGAGGGAATGATGACTTTCGAAATGGTTTCCTTCATTGTAGCTATAATAATGATCCGATCTGATCCAGATTCAACACTCTGATAGAAATAGGCATTCTCTATGACTCTGCGTTTTTAGTTTTCTCGTATCTTCAACATTGTGTACGCCACAGACTTTCGTCCTTTGTGTGGGCGGAAAGGGGCGGGGCGAAATTTTGAAATTCACTTGGAGTAGTGTGATCACACAGGAGACTGGATACAAAACTTGGTTGCTCTAGCTTTAATAGTCTCTGAGATATAGGCGCAAATGAAGACGGACGGACAGACAGACATGGCTATATCGACTCGGCTATTGATGCTAATCAAGAATATATATACTTTATGGGGTCGGAAACGCTTCCTTCTGTGCGTTACACACAACCGTTATCCCCACAAATCTAATATACCCCTATACTCTTCGAGTACCGGGTATAAAAACTAAACCTGGAAAAAAAACTATTATTCTTTAAAAAAATTTAAATCTTCGAATCTATCAGAAAAAGTTATTTTGGGCGACAGCGGAAACAAAAAGATGAATTTTGTTGAGTAGTGCAATCAGCTGAACTTTACCACTGTTAATGGTTCGCTCTGTTAAAATTTCGATTACGTAACATTGAAGACCAATGTTATTTCGATATATAGCCGTTTAAAATATTTAACTTAAAAGACTTTTGGAAAATGGATTTTGGCCAAAAAAAGTGGCTAAAATTCAATTTTATATATTATATTATATTTATATTTTATATAAATTACATAAATCGTAAGCTCACATATATACTGACTGAGAACCGGTGTGTGAGTTGGTCTATTGATGAAGTGTGTGGTTTTGATTTGATTTTTAACATCCGTTTAATAAATTAATTATTCTTTTAGATTCATAAATATTAAATATACAAGTTCATCAGGTGCTTTATCTCTCTTAAAGTGGTTCTGTTCTATCGGTTGAAGATGAATGGGTGGTTATCAGGTTATCGGAAGCCTCAGACGTTTTTTCTGTGCTGCTGTGCTCCGATCGTTCGGTAGTGATCCATGGCATCTCTGTGGAGCTGGTGCTGGTGGTTCTGACGGTTGGCGCAGCCGTGGTTCTGATGATTGGGATGGGCGTCAACGATGCTTCCTTTGGTGTTGTGGTCGTCGTTGAGGTAGTGGGATATGCATCGGTCACCCGACCCACGCCTGGTACAAAAAGCGATAGCGTTGAGTCGGTGATCTCGCCATAGTCGTGCCCCATATCATCTATATTATAGACGCTGTAGGCGTCCATGGCTCGCGACACGGTTACCATCGGATTGCCCGCGCTCATCAGCTGACGGAACCTCAGTGGAGCCGGGCTGTTCGGCGTCATCGTCGATATTGTTGTCGTAGGCGTCGTAGTCGTCGTGCTTGTCTTTGGCGATGGCTGGGGCTGGGTCAGCATCACATAAACCTTGGGACGACCTGTGTTTCCTGTTGCGGATGCTGGCCGCTTTCCTTTGCTGCGTCGCAGCTTCTTACGCTTTCCCCTGGTTGGGGGCGGAGGGCAGGGTCCAGCGTGCAGGATACGCATTACTATGGACGCAGATGGGAGAAAAATTAATTTTAATATGTCCTGGGGCTGACCCCACACTCACCTACCTTGTTTGCTCTGGCACTCGTGCCGTCGCACCTCGCATTCGTTGGAGAATGTAGTGGGTGTCTGAGCGTCGCTTCCTTCCCCTCCGATCTCGGCCACGGCACAGACGGGCCGGTGCACCTTCGTGCACTTCATGGTTCGGCAAGTGGGCAGGCAGCGCTCCAGCTCCGTGGGCTCAAGTTCTGTGCCGTACTGAAACAGCATCTTCATGTTGTGCGCCTCCAAGCGGCAGTCGTTCTCGAAGTAAAAGTGATCAGTTCCGTTTGTGGCGCAGACGGGAACGCCGCCCGACGCGCAGTGTGGTTGGTAGTCGACGTACTGGATCTGCAGGGGACCCACACCACCTTCACCCTTTTCCGTATGGTCCTGGTCGTGGCCAATGCCGGACTCGGCCAATATCTTGGCGTACTGGGCAGTAGAGTAGTGGGGATCATTGAAACGCCAGTTCCCAAGTGCAAAGGACTTTCTCGCCGCAACAGCCCCGAGGCTTAGGACCAGGAGCAGTGTGCCCAAGACCATCCTCATTCGCTGGATAGCTTCTGGCCTCTGAAGTGTCTGCATCTCGAATCGACTCTGCACTTTCTCTGAGGCGTTTATGGTTTTATAACTCTCGAGGCTATCGGCCACGTGCTGATTTTTCTGCATTTTTCCGCTGTCGCCGCTCTTATCGCCACTGCGCTGCATATTTGCTGTTGCACCTCCCACCCACGAGGAAAACGATAAGGTGCTGTTCTGGCACAGGTGGGTGCCACAAGCTCTCCTCCATTACCAGTACTTTCTTCTCAATAATCTACAAGTCTGCACGTAGGTGATTCTTATACATATGTAAACGGTCGAAATCTTCTATATTATCATCATATCGTGCCTGTATATCTTTTGCCACTTCAGAACATACTCGGACTTGTTTCTATCAGTACTGAGCTCTTGAGGCATTGATAAACAAAGCTTTGGACTTGAAAATAGGTCAAGGCCTCAGCTCTTTCAGCCTTGAGTTAATCGTTGATTTTTCCAGCTTTTTAAAGCTCTTAAAGCTCTTATTTATGCAATCGCTAAGCTTTAAAGTCCATTTTATGTCTGTGTTTAGCTACGATGAGGTGAAAAGCTTCCCGTCCAGTATTTTCGATAATTTCCACAAATAGCATAGTTTATGGATTCAATAGCTTTTTGTCAAAATTTAGATAGCTCGTGTGTTTTAGCTGCTATTGAAAACTAAATATTACACATTTAATAATTACATTTTTTTTTTGCGCTTCTCCGTCTCGCATGTCTGCCAATCAATCAGGATGGCTAAAACACATTTAGCCCAAATAAATATATTGACTACTTTTCCAATTTTCCTAGTGTTCGCTCAAACTTCGTCCTGCAGCTACCAGTTAATTAAGAAATAACTATTTGAACGACTGTCGCAGTCGAATCTTACACCCTTTTTACACTACCGCATCATTGTCAAAGGTGCGAACAATTTTTGCGAGGCGTTTACACCAAAGCCGTATTTCTTTCGCATCATTGGTAAGCGGTTCGGCCTGCTAATGTAAACAAACGCAGTGAGTAAGAAGAAGAAAGAATACGCATTTTTATTGAAATTTAAAGAAATTGCCAAAAACACGAGGGGGAACGTTGTGAGCCGCGGCAAAGGCCGCGGCTCTACCTTATACCCGGTACTCAGTCAGTAAATACATATGTACATACATATATGAGCTTGCGATTTATGCAATTTCTTATATGTTCGCAAAAGGGACAAATTAAAAAAATGGGCAAAAATAATATTTCAAAAAATGAAGTACATTTTTGGAATATTATACATGCTTCCGATTTTGTTTGCATATGATTTTTACATCTGCTTACATCTGCTAAATTTCTACATGACATGTATAACTACATATGTATTTAAGACGTGACATGCATAACTACATATGTATTTATTTAGGACAGAGAGAGAGAGGGCATGAGTCAGCGCTTGGCAGGCGTTGTGTAGCCACTGAAACTTAATTTGTTTCTTCTGGCCATAATATTAATCCGACTCGATCCATATTCGGCAATCTGGTAGATATGGTAATTTCTGATTCTTTAATGTTTTGGTTTTCATTTACTTAAAAATTGTGGATTCCACAGATTTCCGTCTTTTGTGGGGGCGGAAAGGGGCGTCAAAATTTTGAAATACACTTGTGAAGGTTTGGTATCACAGGAGCTTGATAGAAAGTTTGGTTGCTCTAGCTTTTATAGTCTCTGAGAACTAGGCGTCACAAAATACGGAAGGGGTCGCGTGTGAGAGAGAGCGAGAGGGAATGATGACTTTCGAAATGGTTTTCTTCATTGTAGCTATAATAATGATCCAATCTGATCCAGATTCAACACTCTGATATAAATGGCCATTCTCTATGACTCTGCGTTTTTAGTTTTCTCGTATCTTCAACATTGTGTACGCCACAGACTTTCGTCCTTTGTGTGGGCGAAAAGGGGCGGAGCGAAATTTTGAATTACATTTGGAGTAGTGTGATCACACAGGAGACTGGATACAGCAACTTGGTTGCTCTAGCTTTAATAGTCTCTGAGATATAGGCGCAAATGAAGACGGACGGACAGACAGACATGGCTATATCGACTCGGCTATTGATGCTGATCAAGAATATATATACTTTATGGGGTCGGAAACGCTTCCTTCACAACCGTTGTCCCCACAAATCTAATATACCCCTATACTCTTCGAGTACCGGGTATAAAAATGTAGTCTTTGGCATCATTGGTTTGCGAGCAGTGAACGATAGAAAACGCACTTAGGGGGTGTCCTATTCAAGTGATGAGGAGTGTATGTCTACTTGTAAGGGTCGTGGAATGAGCAAGCGCTTCGAAATTTAGAAGCCACTGAAATTTTATATGTTATTTCTGGCTATAAGATTGATCCGACCTGATCCAGATTCGGCAATCTGGTAGATACGGTAATTTTCAATGATTCTGAATTCGGTTAAATTTGGATTCATCAGACCAGATAACAAGCAATACAACAATACGGCTGGCGCAAACCCGGGGAACGTCTTGCAAAACTGCACGTAAAGCAAACTGTCAAACATGGCGTAGGAAATATAATGGTTTGGGGATGCTTCACATGGTGGCATGTTGGCCCTCTGCATTTAGTTGACGGTATCATGCGAAAGGAGGCCTAAAAATTTTTAATTGGGAAGATGGGGTCCAATTTTGGGAGAAATGTGCTTATCCCGAAAAAGAAATTGTTTTTCAACAAGTTAGTGATCCGAAGCACACAGCGAAAATTGTAAAGCAATGGATTGGAAAACAGCATTTTCAGCTGATGGAGTGGCCAGCACAAAGTCCCGACCTCATGTGGACAACCTTTGGGATCGTGTAAAAGCGGAATGGAATCAAATCCGAAAAGCTATTATCGAAAATTTGGTAGACAGCATTCCAAACCGCGTAAATCAAGTTATTGCTAATGACCCTTATTACAAGGACAAAAAATTAAAATTATTTTAATTATTAAATTTTTGTTTTGTTTTTACTTTTAAATTCAAATTAAATAATAAAGATAAACTAATTTGATTTATTTGATTATCTTTTATCTTGTATGGTTCATTTTTATGGGCGACGAAAGTCAGTTTCGTGAACATGCAGTCACTTTGGCTCGCCACTGTATATCTATGCTCCCTGTATGCGTAATGTTGGTCAATCACTGAGTAAAAACTGCTATCCTAAAAGTTGTTTTTTTCCACTACAAAAATGATCGTAATAAATGTTTTTATATTTCCACGACTTGAATAGAGTGGTTGGTAAAAAAGGGCCTAGCCAAAACACAAATTAACATTCTGTATTCTTATTAAACCTGGTTTCTAGAATTCATTACTTCCTCTTTAATGTGCGGCTAAAACATTAGGCCATTGTGTGTCAATAAGAGATAGGAGAGCGAGTAGAACGAACCCCGACAATCCGGCGAGCTTATTCAGAGCATGCCTAGAGGTCTACACGAAATCTTTTTTGTAAAAGCTTATATGAACCATAGGTCATTCAGAGTCAGGATTTACAATAAACTCTCGAATTACCAAATATGCACAAGGCAATCCGCCAAGTAGGTTTTGACCAAGACGAATCCTCTTTCTGTGTATATGTAATACATATTATGTATGTACATATGTATATATGTAGGAAATATTGCTTTGATAATTATCATTACAATGTGGCAACCATGGCAGTTCATCCTCTGCCCTGATTTAATTAAGTTCCTGAAGAGGCTTCATTCCCATAGCCCGCCGAAAAATGTTTTATTGGTAGTCCGGGTCCACTCAATAACTCAATAACTCAACTCAATATTTTTAACTGTAAATATCCCCAATATACAACATATTCTCATTAATCAGAAAACTAATTTCAAAGGCAATTAGTTTGTCCCAGATGTCAAACTACTAGTATACTGTATTTTCGTAACGCTTGTTGTGGTTTCCTTTACCGCTAGCTGAAAACCGCACATCAAAATAATAATCATCTCCCTGCCTCACAACAGACGGCAATCAGGCCCATCTCGGCCATTGTTTGAGCAACCCCCAACAGGAAGCTGGTAATCGATCATCATTGGGGTTGGAAGCCCCGCCCGCGTCTCACCACCCCAGCAGACACAATTTCTTAGCCCCTCATTGGGGTAGACACAATTGATTTGAATTATTAAATATTGATTTATTAGTGGAAAATTTAACATCTAATTTAACAGGAGGAGCGATAGGGATGAGCGCGGCTCACAATACCAACGAATTAATTATAATCCCCGAGCGCCTCAAATTGAAAAATAAATTCAAATCTATCTCTGAGTTTCGTCTTGGCTGGTTTTATTTCTTTTTGCAACATTTAAAATCCTGTTTATTATGCGATAGCCAGGAATTTGCAGGGAAAAGAAGGACACACTTTCGACTCTCATATCATGATTGAAAAAGTTGTAGTTTTGGTTAAAAAAGTATTTGTTTTGTACATAAAAACAAACTTTTTAAATGATAGTTTAAAAGTTTTACAAAACTGTTAATTTTAGCTTAAATAAATAACTATTTAATTGTAATTTACAAAAGTTAATTAAAGTGAACCGAAATCCAATAACCATATCATGTGTCCCCCAAACAAGTCGTTGATAGATAAACGATAATTTTTTGCTACAGATAATCCAAATATTGCTACATAGCTTGGACATACTTGATTAAAATCGGACGACTGTATGTACATATATTGGACAGATACTCGTACATATGTATATATATTTATATATTATTTAAATATTTATATATTTTATATACATATATGTATATATATAAATAAATATAGTGAATATAATATATACATGTATGTATACTTGATATGTATGCATGTGTGTTCTTGTGCTGTTTGTTTTGCTGTGTGAGTGGATTTTACGTGTGTCGGAGGCCGCAACTCAAAGCAAAATTTTCCAGTCAGGGCCAGTGGGCGGCTTTACTTTATCACGCCCACACACACACATACAGCTTTTTACATACGCGCACCCACACAGGGATACTGTGCAAAAGAGGAGAGGAGTACACATGTAAAGGATGACACATTCAAAGTTTATTCAGCGCCCGTTTTGCACATTAATTTACTGACCTTTGCAATTTTTCCATAGTTTTGCAAGCGCACCTCTGCTGCTGCCGCTCTCTTGCCCATCTACTGTCCAGCGTCTGTCGCCTTCCGGCCAGCCCCTTTCGTCGACAACAGCAGTGCCAAGGACAGAGACCAACTTTGACCCGATGCTGAAGCCCAACTCTGCTTCTGTTTCCATGTGGACACAACAATATGCGGCTGGCCATGGGCAACGCGAAATTGTCCCTGCCCCTGCCCCAGATACTACTCCTGCTCTACCACTTCCTGTCCCTGGACCTGAATATCTTTCAGCCTCAGACCCAGGCCCAGATCCTTACCAGTGGGCCAGTGTCTGGGAGTTGGTCTGGTCTGGTCTGGTTTGGTCTGTTCACATCCACATCCATCTTCACAATATAAGGTATGATGAATGTGTGACATTTTTGAAGCTCTTTTGTATGCTTATTGTTTGTTCTGTGTGCTTTCCCCACATTTCCTTTGAACGCAGCGGCGCAAAAGAGAGTAAAAATAAATGCGGAAAAGCAAAAAATATAGAGAATTCATAGAATATGTAGATACTCTCATATATTTTGAGATATGTATTTAGGCAGAGTTTTTGGTAATTTCATTATTCCTGTTTAAGTACGAATTAATACGAAATGTCGTGGAAAAATGTTTTAAGGAATAAAGAACAGGTGCTTCGATAAACGACTTATTTTCAACTTGTTTTCCACCAAGCACTGAGAAAAATTGATATAAAATAAAGACATAGTCTCCATGAAATAATACAGAAATAACAGATATCCGGATTTCCATATTGTTACGAAAAAAAAAACTGTGCTAAAAGGCTTGGATATTTTTGTTGTGGTTTTTCTAAGAGAGGATTTTTCAACAGTGTATTCGGGGCTTACTTTATTCTTCTTTCTATTGCACTCTATTGTGTTTTTTCACATAGAGTGAAATCCGAGTCTAATTTCTCCTACCTTTTTCCTTATTGTTTCCCATTGAGTGATGTCCGGGTTCATGGGGGTGGCGCTATATTATTAATTTTCGATTTTTTCCCTTTCACACTTTTCATTTAATAAATTTTGCACTCCTTTGATTATATATTTTTCCAATTTTTTATTTCATTTGCTTTGCTCTGCCAGCATCTCTGCACCTTTGAGTCTGCAATTTTCATTTTTTTGGAGATAGGACATTTGAGATTATTCTCCTTTCAAGGTAACCCACTGGCGTTGAAAGGGTATGTAAAAGTTTTGTTTGTTTGCTTGCCACCCACTTTTAGCTGCCGTCATCTTGTCTGTCTCTCCCCCCAATCTTCCACTGCTCTCTTTGTGTGCCCCACTATATATATATAAATATATGTGTGTGTGTTTGTGTGTGAAGAGAGTTTAATAAATTGTATGTTCTGGCCACACATACATATGTGTATGTACACATTTATGTAAGCATATGCAGATTACTTTCTTCGAACGTGTGCGCCGAGAGTGTGGAAAGGGATGTTGGACCGATGTAGGCCAAAAACGGGCCGGACTCTGCTCTTTCATTTTCAATAACGGCAAAGCAATAAACTTGCCTCAAAAATAGCTTTGCTTTTTGTTGACACTCGAAAACTTTGCCACATTTAAAAATTGTGCGGCGGAGATGCAAAGTTGAAACCCACTTCGCTCTAGCTAAACTCTGGAAAAGGCAGCTGTGACAGCCCCACAAAATAAACATATGTATGTACAAATGTACATACATATGTATCTTTGGATGAGTAGCAAATCCTGCAAGTCATCATCTTTAGGAAAGTAAGAATGGGAGCTATGCCAGGTGAAAGGCACCTTCATACCTATAAACAATTCCATACCACAAAGCATAGCTTGATAGAAATGAAATGGTTTATGTGGAGATTCTTCAGTTCATAATCTTGTACGTCACTTTCTTGCTATTCGATACATTTACACGAATACCGGATATAGGACTGTATATCGAGTGGCAGTAGGCTCTCAATGCATTTCCAGAACACGCCATCCATGTACATATATTACCACAGTTGGTCTAAGGAATGGGAAATGACATGTTCAATACAATACTTTTGTCTGTCCACAATTCGAAGGCAGTTCTCTACTGCACAGACAATCCTATGCAGGTTGAGATACAATACAATTACCTTAAATAACATTTAAGGGTGTTAAATAATTCAGCTCTTAATCCATTAGTGCTCTGCCGTTGTGGCACACTTAATTTGCCCGGTTTTTTAGTTGAAAGCTCGTTGCAAAACTTTTGCACTGATTTCACTTGATTGCAAAGTGGAGAAAGTAAATTTGCTTTTGTCATTTTTTGTCGTCGAACAGGATTAACCGATTCTCTGCCTGACGTAAACCTTCTGGTTGGTGGGTGCCACACAGTCTACGCCTGACAATCGATGGAGAAGTTCTTTCATTTGATGCTAGTGCTAGTTTAGGTCTTAGTATAAAATAATATATGATCTTTGATTATAGATTCTTAGTATATACACATGTGCTATTCAATTCGTAGCGACTCAGAGAGATGGAGACAGTAGGGCTACCGGTCAAACCAAGTTTCTAATGGTCCCCTAAAAAAAACTTCATCGTTTTGTCAGATTCTCAAAACAATTTACATAGAAACACTTGTAGAGAGCAGGCACTGGATCTGCCACCGTACCAGACCCAGACCAAGACCCTGAGTAGGCAAACACGCAAAAAGTCATAAACCATCTCGTACTATGACACTCGCCGCAAGCCCCAACTCCAGACTCTTCAACTCATGGATATGTTTTTTTGTCTCTCCATCCTACTGTCTTGCAGGCTAACTGTCTGGCTGACAGTCTACTTTCGTGCCTGTCCTTGTCCCGTCCAGCTGGAAAGCTGTCTTTATTGTGCTTTTAATTCCAATTTTAATTTCACACCAAAACTTTGGCCAATGCTGAGACTTCTTAGTCCTTAGTCCGGGACTATCCTGCCCTGTTCTGTCTACCCTACGCTGTCCAGAATCATGTCCTGTCCTTGCCTCCACTGGCTGCTGCTGTTTGCTGTTGCCATTTTCTTTTGAAAGTTTTCCCTTGTCCATGTCGTGTTGTGTCGTGTCATTCCGATTGTGGTAAATGATAATGAACGCCACTGGCCCATTGTTTGTCAGAGAATTCCATTTCAATTCGTTTCGATACCGCTCCCGCTCCATGCTGCTGCTGCGGTCAGCTCATATTATGGACTCTTGCCCGACCAAAACCCAATACCTTTTCCATTGTTCTAAAGACCAGATCCAATTAAAGACCCTTTTAATGCGGAGCAGCGAGTAAATAGGACTGATTTCGACACCATAACACTTTTGTTACTCCCTCTTTGTGATTCCTGCGGACACCTTGTGATGGTGTTCGTTGATTCAATTGATTTAATTATCATCCACCAACACTGAGATATGAATGCATTTCACAATTAATCCAATTGCGCTCACCGCACAATTGTGTTCATTAAGCTCATTTATTATTTGATCTTCGAATAAGACCGGGAAGTTACACCCAGGCGGGGGGACATTTTAATGAAAATATTTGAATTATCTAAACGAAATAATTCGGGATTCCTGACAATGTTGAATTGTTTGAGAGTTTCACATGACTTTTATGGGTTTTTCCACGAACAGATTTACATGAAAAAGATGTACTACAACCATCAGTTTTTTGAATCTGATAAAACCTTGGATCACTGAATCATCTTCGTGTATTCATAAGAATTAAATTGAGAGTACAAAGACATTGATTAGATTACAATAATATATATGTAGATATGTATGTATACATACATATTGTATGTCGGAGTTTACGGGATTTCTAGGTTCTTGTCAAGTTTCGCGGTATTCATTTTCTCGATTTCACCAGAGATAACGCACCAACAGCCGAATTGCTCTGCTTTACAACTGCCTGGGCAGGCTTCCAAATACTGAGTGTACAGCAAGAATCGAGGGCAAGCTCTTTCAGCCTCTCATTATCTGTAACTGTTACAGTGTAACACAATTGCCTGTAGCTCTCTCAATTTATCTCTCTCTCTCTTTCCACCCAGGCCAGCTACAGAGTAACACGCTCATGCGCCTCTCTCTCAATTCCGTCCCTCCTTCATTCCACATCATCTCTCTCTCTCTAACACCAATACAAATATGAGACAGCCCGTGAAGCTCGTCCCGTCCAAGGTATACTAAACCAGGTAGTCGCATAGAGAGGAGAGAGAAGGTATTCTCAAGTGTCAAAACAGTGACAGAAAGAGAGAGAGAGAGAGACACTCTCCGCGGAGATGCTTCGCTCACAACTGTTCACAACAGACTGAATCGAAAGAAGCAAAACAGAGAGCGAGCGAGCCGATAATGCTACCTTGCTTAGTATACCTTGGTCCCGTCGAAGCTAGGAGACAAGCAGTAACCGATAACCAACGGTATAGTGCAAAGAAGACACGAAAGGGACTCAGCGAGCAAGCTGACAGAGAATAACTGAAATACACTGCAAACAATTCCAAGACCCGAGATGGCCATCCTGACCTTTACACGTCCCCGTGTAATCATTTCAAAGCAGCAATAAATAGATTGGGCATAGCATAATACAATCTGTCATCATTCAATAACAATTATTGGCAGTAGCCAGTAATATCATTAAAACTATTGGGACATAGATCATCATTTATTTCTTTCCCTCTAAATTGTTTTCTTTTCATGTTCTCTTGTAAGTTCTCATCCAATCACAATTACATTTCTTTTTCTTCCACACAGTCTCTCCGACTCTTTTTGTTTTCTTTACTTTTACATTTTTTATCTTTACCAGAACATAAAATGACTTTACTAAAATTTCACAATGCCACCTTATAGACCTTGCCCGATACTCAATTCAGCCTCATGGCTGACAGATAACACTAGTCGACACGATTTTTCCGCTGTTGCCAAAAAAAAACTTTTTCTGATAGATTTGGATGCTTAAAATTTTAAAGAATTTGCAGAAATGCAGCACTTTGTAGCTGCAACTTAACGTGTGGAAGATATTAAGCTTCCAAATTGAAATTTTATAATTTTTTTTCGGATTTTTTTCATCCGAAATTTTGACTTTGAAAGCCAGAAAAAGTCGAAAAAAAAATATTTGAATGCCTTGATTTTTGGTTTTAGATAGACACATTAATTAGGCGTCGATTAAGGTATCGCTTATAAAAATAAGTTATAACCGTTTGACCAAAACTTCAAAGTGTCTGAGTCGGATTTAAAGTTGCATTTGTCAGCTTTTTTTAACTGCAAAGTTTAATACAACCAGTTGTAGGAAACTTAAGTTATGTGAAAAATAGAAGCACTACCTACATATGACAAAAAATACCAAATTTTTTGAAAATTCTTAAAAAAAAAACTACTCCATGAAAAAAAAAACCATAATTCTCTAAAAAAATGTATATCTCCAAATCTATCAGAAAATGTCACTTTTGGTCACAGCGGACAAAAAAGTTTAATTTTGTGGAGTAGTGTATTCGTTATTCATTTTTCAAGTCACACCTGGACTCTTCGTCTCACCTCGACGGAACTTATTCACTATAATGACGCATCGTCTCTCTTAGACGGAACTCTTCCAATATAATCTCTGCCTCATCGTCTCTCCTAGACGGAACTTACACAATATAATCTCTTATCATCGTCTCACCTAGACGGAACTTACTCATCGTTATTTTGTAACGGACAAATCATCGCCCTTTTCAGACGGCTCACATTTAGTCCCCACTGGACTCTTGGGAAGATTCAACTCATCTCCATTACAGTCTAGTTCCATTGGGAATACGACCCTATGGAATTTTACGAATATCATCGTGGCAATACTTTTTAAGTTCGCTTACTACTTAGCGATTTCAAAACATAACGATCTCCCTCGAGTACCTCCAATACGAGAACCGGGCCTTTAAACTTTGCATCCACTTAGTCTAATACCTTTCTTCACTCTTCAGTTAACCATAATCGCCTACTTTGTATCTGCGAACTGCTGCACTATTCTTGTCAAATCGGAACTTGTCATACCTGGCCGACTCCTTCATAGTTTTAGATGCTTGAGTTCTCACACTCTCCACATCAATCTGATCTTCAGTATCATATGGTGTAACCAAACCTATAGGACGAGCCTCTTTGCCGATTAGAAGCGTTATAGGACTCACTCCAGCTGCACGGCTGACTGTTAGGGCCAATTTAGGGCCAATTGTGTTTCTCCCAGAGCGTCTTGCCAAGATCGTTGACCTGATTCCACCACAGCTAACAAATTCTTTAGTACGCTCATCACGCGCTCAACTTGACCGTTAGCACGACTCGCACCCGTAGCGATCAAATGAAGCTTAATATTTTGAAACAAACAAAACTCAGAAAACCTCGAGCTAGTGAAACATCTATCTTGATCGGCAATGATTCGATTCGGGACTCCAAACAATGAAATAGATGGAGTCATGGCTGCCACAGAACTATCAGTATCTAACTTGAGAGTATGAAACAATTCGACAAACTTAGTGAAACCGTAAATGTGCACAATAATATATTCCTTTAAATCGCTTATGCCACTCATATTTCCAGTAATGTCAATATGTATTGTATGCCAAGGTGTATTGACTTTTGGGATTGAATGAAGCTCTGCCTGAACTTATCCTGAAGAACCTTTTACAGTCTTGCAGGTAATGAAATTGTCAACGAATTTTCGAACATACTTAATCATTTTGTCAAACCAATAATACTGATAAACTTTATCGAGTGTCTTCTTCCAACCTAAATGCATAATCGATTCATGGACCTGGTTGATTACTGGCCATCTAAACGCTCGGGGTACCACTGGCAGCCAACAGGTTCTACTATTCCTTTGAATTTTCCGAAATAATACGCCCTTCCTCAACTCGTACGTTCCTGTCAAATCATCCGAAAGCTCGCTTGCATTGAGTTTGGTAACAATGTTTACCAGATCCGCGTCAAGTTGCTGCTCAGCCAACAACCAGTCGCTGGATGCCTCCGTCAAACTCACTCTCTTTTCAGGAATCTTGCTTGTTATTAGCTCAAGTTTGGTTTGCAAACGATTCCTTGATAGGAAATTAACGTGAGCCATACGTTTCCCTTCCCGATACTAAATGTCAAAGTTAAAAGACTGCAGATAGGCCCACCAGCGATGCACTCGAGGAGTCAATTCCAATTTAGTGCGAGAAGCCTTTAAGGCGTTACAATCAGTATAAGCCACAAACTCACGGCCCAACAGATACTTCCACTACAACTAACGGAGGAGGTTTTCTTGCTAAAGTATTCCACCACATGAGGGCTACCATCGATTTTATGTAGCAGTATGGCTCCATAACCACTGGAACTAGCATCGGTATGCAATTCGATTGGATATTTTGGGTTAAAGATAACAATAACTGGCTCACTAGTGAGGATGGTGATAACATTCTTTCTAATCTATTCTAGCTTTGCATTCCAAACAAAGTTTTCCTTATCCGATGTTAGCGAATAGAGTGGTTTCATCATCTCTGAAAATCTGAGCACAAACTTCCGAAAGTATGAAGCCAGTCCAATGAACTGTCTCAAATTACTAACTGACCCTGGTGGCGGCAAAGAGCTTAACGCAACCATTTTACTTGAATTTGGCCCTATCTCCCCAGCACTCACCTCATATCCTAAATACTGTACAGCCGTTTTCAGAAAGCTACACTTTTTAATATTGAACAAGAATCCGGCCTTACTCACAAAATCCAAAACATTTCTCAACCTCTCCAAACCTAGCTCAACTGTAGGTGACACCACCATGATATCGTCCATATAAATGATGACGTACGAATGATCAAGACCATCAATCGCATTCATAACTGCACGCTGAAAAACAGAAGGAGCGTTATTCATTCCGAACGGCATTTTCAAAAACTCGCCACTCAGGCGTTACGAACGCAGTATACTCTATAGAATCTGGGTTAATGGGTATTTAATGTCCCCTCTTGTTCCGGGCAGTCCTTGTTACCTTGTTGTGGGCTCCGAGAACCAGCACTCGTATTGCTTCTGTAAACACTTGAGTTGGAATCCACCGCTGCTTTATAGTCCCGCAGTCTCACTAATCTATATACATACATATGTATATTTATATATAAATATAATAGCAGTAAATTTGCACACACCCAAACAAGAGGAAGACGCAATGGCAGAGAAAGAAAGCAGGAAGGGAGAGAAAGAGAGAGAGAGAGAAAGAGAGAGAGGGAGGGAGGGAGAGAGATGGGTGAAGATGCCTGCCTGCTGTTCCAGTCTTATAATGGTAACCAAGTCAACTCGACTCGACTCCGGACGGTGCACGACCAGACCTTGATTCTGTCTGGTTACCGCACACCATACAATACAACAAACAACAACCACAACGAACCGAATGTGCGCCATATTTTCCGCTTAAAATGCCACAATGCGTGTCGTTGGTGTGTCGTGTGTGTTTCGACTTCCACCCAGCCACTAGCTCCAAGATGGGGCACAGCCACAGTCTTCAGCGACAGCGACAACGAGGACTCACAATTTATTCACATATTTTTATTATATTTTTCTTTATTGTCGCGTCCTTTATTGTTGCAGCTGCTAGGGGTGATACTTCTGTTTTTGGCATAAGACTCATGTGAGCATTGGCACACCTCGGCGTAAGCTTTCCTGTAGAAGTACCGGCAATTAAAAGATTCAAATTAAAGTAAAATAACATTAAAATAACAAGCCTTCTCATCCGGTGAAGATTGATACCGTTTAAGAATGGCGCGTACCCCTCGAAGAGCAGTGCTTCGAAAAAAATTCTATTAGTGGCTAAAACCGAAATTAATTTAGGTTAAAATTAAGCTAAAGCTAAATAAATAAAAAAATAGAAAATTTTGTGGTATTAGCGATCTTATTATACTAACGATAACTTAGGTATATCGTCCACTTCAGCATCCTCCCCTTGAATGTTATATTTGCCAATTTTTTACACGACACACAAATGTTGTAGGGGTATGTACATATGTATATTAGGCTTGTGGCGAAGTGAATATGTGTAACGCCCAGAAAGAAGCGATTCCGACCTCATAAAGTATATACATACATATGTACATGTGTACATATGTATGTATATTCTCAATAGCAAAGACGCTATAAATATGTCTAGACTATAACAACTAGAGCAACTACATTTTTGTGGTATCACACTGTTAAAAGTGTATTTCAAACTTTAGCCTCGCCTCCTTACATAATTACATAAATCATAAGATCACATATATTCTGACTGACTACCGGGTATAAAGATACAGATATTTTTGAGCTCGGTAGCTGGCTTGAGGGATCCTTCTTGCTCTGACGAGTCAGTCTTTTCACATGAAGAGGGGTCATAGATCAGAGGTCATTGGTCATATAGTTTCAGGCGTTTTTGTATCATTTTGTTGGAGCATCCTTCCAATCGACCTCTGTTAGTTTTTCCCTCCGAGATCAATTTTTTTATAACATCGAGCTTCTCTTGTGCAGTGCTTTCCACGCCCCATTGTAATGAATATAACTAACTTTTTTGACAGAAGCAACGAAATCTTAGTCAAACCAATACAAATGTGACTTCTTCAAAACCAATTCTGAGAAATATAGGGGATTCACCAAAAAAAAAGGCGAATGGTCCTTTTCTTTTTTTTTGCATTTTCGGGTGCTTTTTTCTAAACATCCCAAAAAAACGAGGGGGAACGTTGTGAGCCGCGGCAAAGGCCGCGGCTCTACTTTATACCCGGTACTCAGTCAGTATATACATATGTACATACATATATGAGCTTGCGATTTATGCAATTTCTTATATGTTCGCAAAAGGGACAAATTAAAAAAATGGGCAAAAAATAATATTTCAAAAAATGAAGTACATTTTTGGAATATTATACATGTTTCGATTTTGTTTGCATATGATTTTTACATCTGCTTCTAAATTTCTACATGACATGTATAACTACATATGTATTTGAGACGTACAAGTGTTTAGGACAGAGAGAGAGAGGGAGGGGGCATGAGCCAGCGCTTGGCAGGCGTTGCGTAGCCACTGAAATTTAATTTGTTTCTTCTGGCCATAATATTGATCCCACCTGATCCAGATTTGGCAATCTGGTAGATATGGTAATTTTCCATGATTCTGCGTTTTTGGTTTCTCGTACCTTAAAAATTGTGGATTCCACAGATTTTCGTCTTTTGTGGGGGCGTGGCAAAATTTTGAAACAAACTCGTCCGGGTTTGGTATCACAGGAGCTTGGATAGAAAGTTTGGTTGCTCTAGCTCCTATAGTCTCTGAGAACTAGGCGTCAAAAAATTCGAATGGGCAAAGCAGATGGGGTCGCGTGTGAGAGAGAGCGAGAGGGAACGATGACTTTCGAAATGGTTTTCTTCATTGTAGCTATAATAATTATCCGATCTAAACCAGATTCAACACTCTGATAAAAATTGTCATTCTCTATGATTCTGCGTTTTTAGTTTTCTCGTATCTTCAACATTGTACACGCCACAGACTTTCGTCCTTTGTGTGGGCGGAAAGGGGCGGGGCGAAATTTTGAATTACATTTGGAGTAGTGTGATCACACAGGAGACTGGATACAAAACTTGGTTGCTTTAGCTTTAATAGTCTCTGAGATATAGGCGTAAATGAAGACGGACTGACGGACGGACGGACGGACGGGCAGACAGACATGGTTATATCGACTCGGCTATTGATGCTGATCAAGAATATATATACCCTATGGGGTCGGAAACGCTTCCTTCTGGGCGTTACACACAACCGTTATCCCCACAAATCTAATATACCCTTATACTCTTCGAGTACCGGGTATAAAAATAAAATATGCCTCTCGAACATAGTCCACAAGCTTCTCTAGAAGATGCTCGTGATCAAGCCTCAGGCCAGGCAGCATCTGCCAATGCTTGTGCTATTTGCAGCACTCCCATGGCTGATACTCAGTCCTGCTTGATAACGCCCTGTAAGCACGTTTTTCACAAAAACTTCTTGGAATCTTGGTTAGAAGCCCGGCAAGAATGTCCCAACTGCACCCAGCCTATTTCATTAAAAACTATAAAAGTAACTTAGGACGTTGATATGCAATGACTGCACCATCAAGTGGCCCAAGCGACACCAGCCGATGGCTGTTACGCGCGGATCCCAGGCAAGAACGCAGCCCACCTCCCGCCCAATCGACCGAGGGGCGCTGCCGCATAACGCGCGACTCGTAAACCGAACCGATCGCGGACATGCAGGAAAGATAGGTGTTAGACTAGTGTTCGAGGAAAAGTAGAACTAATCTAACTAAAGAAGAAAAGTAATTACTAATTACGGGAAAGATGTAGGAGTATCAGTAATTTAAGACTAGGAAGGGAGTTAGTGGTAGATATAATATGGTAGAGGGAATTATAATCCGAGCATAGGACCCTAAATGGTTCATGCAAGGAGTAATTCGATCTACAAAGCGGAAGAAACAACGGTGTATAGTTCCTAGTGCTTCTAATAGGAATCGTGAAGTTTATGCGGCTCAACAGGTCAGGGCTATCTACGTCACCCTTGATCAAGTTGTGCACAAAAATCACGCCAAGCATTTTCCTACGATTAGCTAAGGTTGGAAGGTTTATTAAGAGCAATCTATTAGAGTAAGACGGCAGTCTCACACCTGCATCCCAGCTGAGGCCGCGAAGAGCAAAAAGTAAAAAGTTTTTCTGAACTGATTCTATACGGTCTTGGTGTACGTTGTACTGAGGGCACCATACACAAGAGCCGTATTCTAAAATCGGACGAACCAGAGAGGTGTAGAGAGTCTTTGTTATATAGGGGTCGTCAAATTCCTTTGACCACCTCTTTATAAACCCAAGCACGCCCATGGCCTTATTCACCATGGTGGAAATGTGTTCTGAAAACTTTAACTTGGGATCTAATAGAACACCAAGATCATCAACCCGGGTAATTCTCTCAAGAGAACCACCACAAAGGGTGTAAGGAACCAGAAAGGCGCTGGAGCGATGAAAAGTCATTACTTTACATTTTGAAGCGTTAAGGTTTAATAAATTTGCACAACACCAAGACTGAAATCTATCGAGATCGGATTGCAACCTGGATTGGAAAGAAATGTCCTGGACATACTGGACACAGAGCTTAACATCATCCGCATACATTAGTACTCGAGAGTATGTTAATACAGAAGGTAGGTCATTTCTAAAGAGTGTAAAGAGTAAGGGGCCTAGATGGCTGCCCTGAGGTACATCCGAAGTCACCATAACTGGAGAGGACAGGGAGTTTTTGAAAAGGACTCTTTGAGACCTAGAACAAGAGTGAGTGAGGAGATTGGGCGGGAACCCTAGAAGGTCGAGCTTTTGTGCTAGGAGGGAATGGTTTACAGAATCGAACGCTTTACTAAAATCGGTGTAAACAACATCCGTCTGCAAATTACCTTGAAAGCCTTTTATTATAATGGAGGTAAACTCCAATAAATTTGTAGTGGTTGATCTCCGCTTTATAAATCCATGTTGAGTTGGAGATATAAGTGATCTGCATAGGTGCTGCAGGTGCGGAGTTAAAATTTTCTCAAACACTTTAGGAATAGCGGATAACTTAGATATACCTCTATAGTTCATTGCGTCAGACTTGCTACCTTTCTTATGGAGAGGAATTATAAATGACTCCTTCCATATCGGGGGAAAGCATGAAGAAGTTATAGATAGGTTGAACAGTTTAAGCAACGGCCCACACAGAGACTCGGCACAATACCTGAGTACACAGCCGGGAACTCCGTCCGGACCCGGTGGACACCGTTTACTGTTCGTAGATCATGAAGCAACGAGCTTTCATTTAGCAAAGGACGAAAATGCCGTTCGACCGCGGTAAACTGTATGGATACGGCTGACCAGAGTAAACGTCCTGCGAATTGGCAAGATTGGCAATTGCCTGATCATTATCTGCCGACGTATTACGGAAAGAAAGCGAGGATGGGTGTGCGGACGTTCTACGCTTACTGTTTACGAAGCTGTAGAACTGTTTGGGGTCCTTAGAAAAACGTATCCTGCATCGAGATAGGTAATTCTGATAGCATTGAGCGTTAAGAACTGAAAAGTTTGACCGAGCTATTACATAATGAGAGAGAGAAGAAGGAGAGCCAACTTCTTGAAATTTTGTATAAAGTCTTGATTTTAAGTTTTTTAGATGAGATAGCTCCTGCAGGCTAAACCAAAGGTAGGTTTTCTTGGTAAACCAAGGGGGTTTTCTTGATCTAATCGGACAGGAAAGTGGGACACAAGAGACAAAAAGTGAGTCCAGTGCATCCATAGAAAATGTTTGTGCCTGTCGTAACATCACTGCACAAATATAAAGCGGACCAATCAAAATCCCTAATGAGGTTATTAAGCTTCGTAAACTCGGCTTTACGGAAGCAGCGGACACATTGGGGTAGTCTACCCGACCGATCAAGTACAGTTCGTCCTAGGTCGAGCGACACTTCGAAAGTAGGATGGTAGGCATCTTCAGGTATAGAGAGCGGGGGGACTCGAGTTAATAACGCTACGGTCGGATCCGTTACAAAGCACAGATCAAGAAATCGACCCAAGGAATTTTTAACATGGTTAGCTTGAGACAGAGACAGGTCAATCAAGCCATCAACAAAGTCATGACGTGCCATGGGTACCAGGCTATTAGACTCATTTGCCGAAGACCAAACAATTCCTGGCAAGTTGAAGTCACCAAGAACTATCATGTGATCTTTGTCAGATAGCGAGGAAGAGATAGCGGTTAAGGCGGACAAGTGCTGCTCGTAAATTGCGATATCCGAAGAAGGTGGAATATACGAACAAGTTATGAAAACTGAGAAAGCGGGAAGAATCAGTTTTACACAGAGAAATTCCAGTTCCTGCTGGATCTGGACTGTGAAAAGTTCCGACGTGAAGTTTGAGCCCACAGCAATCAGAACCCCTCCTGCACGTCGAGACGAACGATCCTTTCTAAAAGTTGTGTACCGACCTGTAGGAAATTGCTCCCCTGGCGATCCAATTGTCCCATCCACCAGTCGTGCCATAACTCGAAATTTAGCTAAAGTCCTAAATGAACCCCCGCTGTCTATCCAGAATGACAATATGACAATGATGACAAAATATCATAAGCAGATGTCTCAAATAATTTGGTCTTATTTTTGTTCGTCTCTCCGAACGCAGTACCGAGATTATAGGTCCGACTTTCGTTATAAAGAACAGATCCGTTCTCGGAAGCAAAAGCCTGGAGAATCATTTTCTGCTTTTTATGACGATGTCGCGACCTTAATGGATCGATTTTCTGTGCGCATGGAAAAGAGGAAGTTCTTGAGATTCTTAAGAATAACCTTCTACCAGACATCCGGCAGCAACTACTGTATTTACCCATTCCATATGGGTTAGTCATCTTGTTGCAGATGCAGGAGTCCTGGTACGGGAGCAGACTGATCGCCCTGAGTCCTCAGCTAAGCTGAAAACAATAGGTCATCGCCGCCAAGTGTTAGCAGTAGAAAAGTCGACTGCTGAAGTATAAACAGATGAAGAAACGGAACTGGAAATCGAAGTTGCTGGCATCCGTAGATCACAGTCAAATTTGACCTGCTGGAATTGCGAAACCCTAGGTCACGTTTGGGAAAACTGTTTAGCGGAGCGACGTATCTTTTGTTATGGATGTGGCTCACCTCAAGTTTATAAGCCACAATGTAAAACATGTCGTCAGTCGGAAAACCGGCTCAAGGGGACACCCACCAACATCAGGATACCCCCGAAAGTTTGAAAACTCAGAAGAACCTTCCTCGTCATTTTGTCCCATATCATGAGCGGTTACAGAACTATCAGGAAGTCAGAAAGAGGATTTTTAATGAACCGCAAGTAGGGTATGTTTTATAGAATGTTAGTATCAGCTATTTTTAGTAACAAAAGCGATATGCGTAGCTATGCGGAAGTTTCTTTTCTCGGACGCGATGAACTTGACCTCTTGTATACTGGAGCCAATGTTAGCTGCATTGGAGCTGCGTTTGCTACAGATAAATTAGAGAATTATCGAGAGTTTAAGCCTATAAAGTCTTAGGTAAAAACCGCAGATGGAAAGGGCCATGAAGTTTTAGGAGTTTTGAATGTCTTCGTTAAGTACAGAAATGATCAAAAGCTAATGAAGTTATATGTCATCCCCTCTATTAAACAACAATTGATTCTTGGCATTGACTTCTGGAAGCTGTTTGAACTTGCCCCGAACATAATAAGTTCGATACAGGATGATCCACGTGGTGATAAAGAAACAGACTCGTCATTGTGTTTTTGGATATCTTGACGATCTGTGTGTCATCTCAGAAGATTTTACATCACATCTAGCCATACTCGTTCGACTAGCTGAAGAATTTAGAAAAGCCAACTTAACAATCAACGTGGAGAAGAGTCACTTTTGTGTAACGAGCGTAAACTATATGGGATACGTCATAGGAAGTGGAGTTTGCGGATGGTACCGGCGCTATATTCAGAACTTTTCTGATCTAACTTGTCCCATCACCGAGGTTTTGTCTACGAAAAGAAATTTTCTGGACCCCGGATGCGCAAAGTGCAATGGAGGCCTTGAAGCATACCTAACGTCTGCCCCGGTCCTGCAGAATCCAGATTTTTTTAAAAAGTTTTACCTTCATTGTGATGCCAGTGCCTTTGGTATTGGGTATTGGAATGAGTAACTAGACAATTTTTGTAACCGTGACCTGATGAATTAGGAGAGCCATTTTATGAGGGGATATTCGGAAAATCGTATATTGAATATCCAGGTAGGGAGGGTAAAGAACGCGTTGGTCGACTTACACCTTTAGACCACGCCAATACTTCGCAACTGTTTGGGAAAATGCATCCTTAAATATCCGCAGTTTGGTTGAACTTGCTTCACCGAATCGAATTGTATTGTTTTTGGAGTTTAGCTCTCATTGTAGCTTCAGCAGGGATCCTTAATTAAGATTATGTAGGCGAGAGTCCAGGTCCTAGCAAAACCCACCACACCCCGAAAGAGCTAAGGGAAACATAGGGTCCCGCCCCGCTCAGATACCTTCGACTCAGTATAGGAATATGGATGGAAGCCTGAGCGCAAATGCGCTAGCTACACGACTCGTCCCAATATTCTCCCTAGATGGTTACACATTTGTAGCAAATATTTTCATACATACATATATGTATGTATTTCATTGAGCTTATCATTTAGCAAGAAAGTAAATGAAATACAATAACAACGATTTGGTAATATCGACAGTAAATTGTCGTCTTAAAACAACAAACCAATTAATTGACTATTGTTCCATGACTTTGAGTACGCATTTTGCTAATTGAAGCCATCAAATGGAATTTATTTTACGAGAATAAACTACTGAAAAATCGTCGACTTTGAGGTTATTAAATACGGTATTGTGTGTTAAGGGTAATCGGTTACTATTGCCACTAATTTACAATATGCAAAAGTTCAGATATCTATGAACAGAAAAAGCCTGGGAAAGGGTCGCGGGTCTACCTTTATACCCGGTCCTGAGTGATTGTAATTTATGAAACCTATACAATAAATGTTATACGTAATGACACGTAAGTACTGGAATTGGTGTTGCAGACGATTACCTCCGCATTCTTTCTCTTTCTCTATCTGTCTTTTGTTATGTCTGTTCGGAAATCTCGCTGAATTATTCTCGAACTAGTTATGAGAGATGGGAAAAATATAGAGAGAAGGAGAGAAAGCATCACCGCTAGCTATGTTATAATGTTATATCGTACCGTTCCATTTCCGTCTATGTCCAAAATTATTCGATTTTTTTAATATTTTATCTTCTTGCAATTTTCCTTTACTGTTTTGTATTCCGCTCCATCTGTCGCTCTCTATTCGCAACAACGCCAGGGGTTAAATAATGCTCTCCTCCGCCAGAGCGCGCACACTGCATGATAAAGAGTGTTATCCTATCGTTTGCAACAAACAACAAACAGCTCAAACTCCACATTTCCGGCGAAATAATCGCGACGAAATCCTTCGCCCATCTTTTTCTTGCAAATTGGGGGGGGCTCGCGATATTTTCCTAAATTTTGATATTCACATTCCACATTTGTCCACATTCCACGGCCATGGGGCACCTATCGTCTGCTGCCCCTGGAGATAAAACTGCTTCAGTTGTCGTCAGTTGCCCGTAATTTGTTTCAGTCGACGATGGCCTAGCGGTTAAGTTTCCTATTTTGTAAAAACGAAGAAAAATATAATAAATATAATATTTGCGAAAAAAAATAAAATTTGCAAAAAGTACCATTGAATGATTTCTTGAACAAGTAATTCGTTCAAATTACACCGTTCAAATTCGTTCGTCTATTCTCTCATAACCTTTCTATTGATAAACAAATTATAGCCTACTATGGCCGGCATACGTGCAAAATGTTTTTCAAGGAATTCATTCGTTTCGGGTACAAGTATTGGTGTTTGGCGTTTGGCACCAGGCTACTAAATTAAATACTACTAAAAAATCCACTAAATTGTGGATTACACAGATTTTCGTCCTTTGTGGGGTTGGAACGACGCGTGTCAAAATTTTGAAATATACTTGTATTAAAGTGATATCAGATATAGCTTGGATAGAAAGTTTGGTGCTCTAGCTTTTATAGTCTCTGAGATCTAGGCGCTAATGAAGACGGACAGACAGACATGCCTATATAGACTCGGATATTGGTGCTAATCAAAAATATGTATGTATACTTTGCGGGGTCGGAAACGCTTCCTTCTGGGTGTTACGCACATCCACTGGTTGGAAGTGTGAGAACTTACGTACCTTCGTATGCACTGAGAAGGATTTTGCAAAAGCAGCAGCAGCGAGCAACGGCGCATTACAGACAGAGCCCATTAGGATGGAAGCCCACCTACTCCCACACTACCACTTCCATTCCCAGTTCAACGCGTAGTCCATACACCTGCCGACAATTCCAGTCTCCAGGTGGGCGTACTGATGCCAATATAAAAACCCTGGCTGCAGCGTAGCTGCAGTGGTACAAAAAACAAAAATATCCGTATGGTATCCTTCAATTCGTTTTCAACGGCATGCTAATTATTGCGCAATGAATAGTTGGCTCAATCCAATTAAAATGTGGCGGGGCAGGGCTTAAGCATAATTGCTGCAAGTCATTTGCGACTTAATACAATTAGTATAAGCTGCTTTCCTGGTACAAGCTGAGGTCTCGCTGGCAGTGCTCATTTCATTCAGAGCTAATATGCGCCCTCGGTGTTGATGCCCCTAATAAATCTGCTCTCAAGGCTATGTGGATACCGCAAATGACAATTCAAATCCAATCCAGGTGCGTTCTCCAATCAGGTAATTCTGGCTGTCCTGCATGCCGAAAGAAAAAATATTTTTTTTTTACTTTAGGACGTTGATGTGCAATGACTGCACCATCAAGTGGCCCAAGCGACACCAGCCGATGGCTGTTACGCGCGGATCCCAGGCAAGAAAGCAGCCCACCTCCGAGGGGCGCTGCCGCTTAACGGCAGAGGGAATTATAGTCTGAGCATAGGACCCTAAATGGTTCATGCAAGGAATAGTTCGATCTACAAAGCGGAAGAAACAACGGTGTATAATTCCTAGTGTTTCTAATAGGGATCGTGAAGTTTATGCGGCTCAACAGGTCAGGGCTATCTACCTCACCCTTGATCAAGTTGTGCACAAAAATCACACCAAGCATTTTGGAAGGTTTATTAAAAGCAATCTATTAGAGTAAGACGGCAGTCTGACACTTGCATCCCAGTTGAGGCCGCGAAAAGCAAAAAGTAAAAAGTTTTTCTGAACTGATTCTATACGGTCCCGATGTACGTTGTACTGAGGGCACCATACACAAGAGCCGTATTCTAAAATCGGACGAACCAGAGAGGTGTAGAGAGTCTTTGTTATATAGGGGTCGTCAAATTCCTTTGACCACCTCTTTATAAACCCAAGCACGCCCATGGCCTTATTCACCATGGTGGAAATGTGTTCTGAAAACTTTAACTTGGGATCTAATAGAACACCAAGATCATCAACCCGGGTAATTCTCTCAAGAGAACCACCACAAAGGGTGTAAGGAACCAGAAAGGCGCTGGAGCGACGAAAAGCCATTACTTTACATTTTGAAGCGTTAAGGTTTAATAAATTTGCACAACACCAAGACTGAAATCTATCGAGATCGGATTGCAACCTGGATTGAAAAGAAATGTCCTTATACTGGACACAGAGCTTAACATCATCCGCATACATAAGTACTCGAGAGTATGTTAATACAGAAGGTAGGTCATTTCTAAAGAGTGTAAAGAGTAAGGGGCCTAGATGGCTGCCCTGAGGTACACCCGAAGTCACCATAACTGGAGAGGACAGGGAGTTTTTGAAAAGGACTCCTTGAGACCTAGAACAAAGGTAGGAGATTGGGCGGGAACCCTAGAAGGTCGAGCTTTTGTGCTAGGAGGGAATGGTTTACAGAATCGAACGCTTTACTAAAATCGGTGTAAACAACATCCGTCTGCAAATTACCTTGAAAGCCTTTTATTATAAAGGAGGTAAACTCCAATAAATTTGTAGTGGTTGATCTCCGCCTTATAAATCCATGTTGAGATGGAGATATAAGTGATCTGCATAGGTGCTGCAGGTGCGGAGCTAAAATTTTCTCAAACACTCTCTGCCGAGTCAACCTTCAGAGCTTAAGCACTATTTTTCTTCACTACTTTCGCTTGTCAACATATCAAACAAATTGAATAGAAAGTTTGCTTACATATGTACAAGCCCTGTCAGGATTGTACATAACTGAGGTTCGCATTGTGCTCCGAAGGCAGCATCTAGATCTACTCCCTCTTTTATATAGAATTTGTAACCTAATAAATGCCATTCCTCAATCTAATGTTCAGCTCGTAGTGAGCGCTCCTAGTGGGCTTTGTGGAAATTAGCATGTTCTTCGTGTGTTGCGGTTGCGGGTGCGGATGCATGCTGTAATTTTCGGAACAGCTAATAAAACAATTTCCAGCTAAATGCATCTGCTTCCGCTGTGTGCAATGTTTTCTTTGTCCTGTGTCCGGCTCTCTTTCTGGGAAAGTTTTCAGCAAACTAAGTTAGTTTAGCCTGAAAATGAAACTGTACAAATTGTTTGCCAAATCCAATTAATTATGGCCATCAACGTTGTTTCTGTTGTTCTGCGGCCCTGTTGCTGATTCTGCCGCTGCTGGCGCTGCTGCTGCTCTCCGAGTGTGTCCAATTAGGGCCTTCTGAACGCTGTGTTGGTGTGTGTGCTGTATCTATGCTTGTGTATGGCTGTATTTTTTTCTTGCCACATTCCTGGAGCATAATATGTTCGCCCATACATATGCAACAGCTATCTCTATGCAACTCTCAACTATGCTAATAACGTCTGTCCTAATTTTCTTGGTTAGACGGTCCCTGGCTCTGAGGTGTTAGCATCTTCATAAACTTTATTAAAATGTTGGAAAAAACAATGCAGAGTGTTCAAAGTGGGCATTACCGTGGAATATGCCTGCTTATGAAAATCCACAATTCTCTAACGTTATAGTATATAATTTATAATACCTGTTGGAGTAGATTAAGAAACATTAAGAGAGGATCGGACGCCAAAAGAGTCGCTCCATCTTCGGGTGACCCGCAAGCCGATCTGCACGATCGCCGACGGCGAATTGGGTTGCGTGCGGCCGACGGTGGGTCGCGCAAAGAGTGGAATGGGACGGCACTTCACTTGTCGATGTACGCCCAAAGCCACTGCAGTGGTTTGTTTAATAAACCATTAAATTACAGAAAACCCGCGTCTTTCATTAGTTGTGTAAATTGTTTGAAATCTAAAAAATAGTAGATTTTTCAATACCTGAATATTTCTTTTTACATAAAATAGTCGCGCTCTATACGAGGTTTAATTGATTTCCCTTTACAGGTTTGCCATTAATAATAAGTACTCCATAGTCCCGAATACTCAGAGCCCCAGTATTGGGCTTTAACCGTTCCGAGAGTGGGGATATAAAAAATGCCTGGGAAGTCAGCTGAATGCCGGGAAAATATTTGAAATTGCTGCTGCATATGTGACAGTGGACTTCAAAAGAAGAGGCTGAAATAGCGATATGCGACAGTCACATTGGGGGACATATCCAGAGAGATGCAGAGATACTTCTGTTCGGGGAGTAAGTGATGTCTGAATGCTGAATGCCTTTGTGGCGTAAAAGCACATTGTCTGCACATATCCTGTGGGTACGGGGATAAAGAGTCATGGGAACTTGTAATTACGTGTTGATGGACAATTTCGACTGTATCAGCAGACAATCAGACCAGTCCAGCAGTGACGATGCCAAGCCCGATCTGTTGCATTGGTGACATTGTTGAAAGGCTTTAATTATAATTCTCACCCAATCTCAGAGGCGGTACACCATGGGCGGTCATTGGGTGGAGTTTAGGCGGGCAACAGGATTTTATATCGTTTTACATCGTTCTCTATTCCCCTGCTTTTAGATCTTTCTAAACACAAATTACAAAAATTCAAAAGTTGAACTCTGGATTTCCCTCTCGAGGCGCATTAAATATTTAATGTGATTGGGATATGCAAATGCACAGAAAGTAGGAAAATTATGCCCATGCGTGTCAGATGTAATCAGTAATATTTTAGCAAATACATTGCGAGAGAATACGTCAGTAATTAATAATAAAACGAGAGGGAACTTTTTGAGCCGCGGCAATGGCCGCGGATCTACTTACACCCGGTACTCAGTCAGAATATATGTGATCTTATGATTTATGAAATTCATTATATGTTCGCAAAAGGGACGAATTAAATTTTTCCCCAAATGGAAAATTTCAAAAAAATAGAAATTACTCTAGATTTTTATATATTAAAAGTTTTCTGTTTCCATTTTTGTTTACATATAATTTTTACATGAGCTTCTACATTTTTACATGTACATGTAAAACTACTCAGACGAAACGTGTAAGTGTGTGCGAGAGAGAGAGGGAATGAGAAGCGCTTGGCAGGCGCACTATAGGTCAAAACGACTATTTTTCTGATATAAATTAATAACTCGAAGGTTTTTCAAGTTATAAAGTTTTTTTTCAACCATTTTTTTTCAAATAAATAATGTTTTAATATCCATTCTAGGTATATTTTATATTTCATATATGGGCATTTCTCTGAAGTCGCAAGGGACGTTCGTACGCATTTCAAGTTGTAAAAATGTAAAAAAAAAACCGATTTTCAAAATTGTTTTTCCGTTATGATTTGTCACTTGACTATCTCTATAGCTGGTGCTGAGGGCGATTTTGGCCTACTGTTCGTTTTCGAGATATTTGCAAAAAAGCATGGTATTCGCACGGGACAAATAAAGAAGTGGTTTTCGCGGCGACCAATTCAAACTCAGATTTCAGCGAAAGCTGAGTCGATATATTTATGCGAATTTCTGATTAATGTTCTGCATTGATGATTCTTTAAAATGGTTATAATTTTAAGCATGTATTGTTTGTAGTTTTTTTTTAAATTCAATTTAAGCCTCTGTCGCACGGGGCAAAAATGTCTTGGCTTTATAAATGTTACAAAAATTCCGTTCACCGATATTGAGACAATTTTCTGGGATTTTTTAGATACGTTTAATATGTAAGGAGACTTTGAGGAAAAACTTTTATCAAGAATCATCTTTCTTATAGGCGAAAATAATAATGGAAAACGAGACAAAAAAATACCAGCAAAATTTCAAAAAAGTGAACTTTTGCTAATTTGAATAGGTTTTCAGATCAAAGTTAATGATGTTATATGTCAATTAATTAAATTGGCTGATTTTCAATATCTTTTAAAAATAAAATCCCGAGAAAACTATATTTAAATGCGTTTTTATTGAATTTTAATTTTTTGGCCTCGGTAGACCTTGTCAGAGAAATGCCCATATGTATTAAGGCAACATTAGGAACACATCATGCGCAGTGGAGTATCTGCTGTGGCGAAAAGACATGAATCGGAACCACTCGTATAGGTACGGGTGTATAGGTTATAATTTGCCAGATCAGTACTTCCATCGAAAGATCTACTAACAGCAAATCAGTATTCTGATCAGCCATCACGTGCAGTATAACATCTTCTTTCTAAGCAACAAGTCTACAACGGTATGGTACAGAACATTTTGTAGGCTGACTTTAGCGCCTGTTTCTGAAACATCATCGGGGGTCTGCATTCCTTCTTTCTTTCAGCCACTTCGTTATAGTGAGGATAAATATCACAATTTCTTTTTTTTGTATCTTCTCTAATGGCTACGTATTGGTCTTTTGTAAGCCCTTGCTCTAATATTAAAGCCAATGAAATGTCTGTGTGGTGGAGTTTGTGCAGGCTTCTTATTAGGCTTCTTCACAGATTGCCTGAAAGGCCTTGCCTTGCCTGGACTAAAAACAAGTAGCTTTAGAACAGCTGCAAGGTCAGCCTGACCACTTCTGCGAACAGCCGTGCTTGCTGCTTGAATCAGCAAACGAATATTTCCACTAGCAAATTTTGAAATGGCACATGCCTGCTGTCTCTGTCGGGATGTCCAGGTGGGTTGGTGTGTCGACACTTTTTTAAACCGAAATTTAAGCAAGTGCTTCCTTTTAGCCAAGCAGCATGCTTTTTTGAAAATGATTTAGATGGTATCTACATTTTTTCCATCTCTCGGATAAATTCAGACAAAATACGGCTTTTTTCATGTAAATACTGATCAATATATAATCAAAATACGACGGACACATTTACATCGATATACGATCTAAAATAACGGAGACCAGCATCCACTCTATCAGTTCTTCCTTTAGTTTTCGCCATTTTTCAAGACGACAGGCTTTGCTAAGATATAGGTTATGTTTTAAAAAATGTTAAATTTTGGGAGAAGTGAACAAAAGGGGGAAACAGGCTTAACTGTCCTGAATTAACAAAAGATTACTCTATAATATGTACATACATAGTCACTTGGCTAACGAGTGCCAACATTTTTTTAAAAGCCTTCCCAAAGATAACGTTTCGTGCCAAACTAATTTTTTTTGGGACGTCTCTTTATTAACACATACTACAGACAACACGAACAATACCAACAACACAGATCTACCAACATAAAGTACAAGCCCCACTGTTCACTATTCATCATAATTTGTATTAACAAATTTGAAGTAAAAAAAAAAATTGAGGCACTTGAATTTCGACAAAAATTTTTGCACAATTTATGATTACGTGCTGTTAGATTGAATCTGCTGTTTTAACAGCTGTTAACTTAGCATCAGAACACAATGTTAACATTTCTGGTATGCAACATTACGGTTTGATGTATTCCTAATGGGTACATAACAAAAGATAGATATTTCGAATACTTTTGAAAAATGAATTTATATCAGAAAAATAGTCGTTTTGACCTATAGTGAGGCGTTGCGTAGCGACTGAAATATAATTTGTTCCTTCTGGCTATAATAATAATCCGATCTGATCCAGATTTGGCAATCTGGTAGATACGGCTATTTTCCATGATTATGCGTTTTTGGTTTTCTCTTATCTTAAAAATTGTGGATTCCACATATTTTCGTCCTTTGTGGGGGCGGAAGGGGCGTGTCAAAATTTTGAAATAAACTCGTGCTGGTTTTGATATCACAGGAGCTTGGATAGAAAGTTTGGTTGCTCTACCTTTTATAGTCTCTGGGATCTAGGCGCTCATTTGGACGAATAGGCAACACAGACGGGGTCGCGTGTGAGAGAGAGCGAGAGGGACCGATGACTTTAGAAATGGTTTTCTTCATTGTGGCTATATAACGATCTGATTCAGATTCAACACTCTGATAGAAATGGTCATCATCTATGATTATGCGTATTTAGTTTTCTCGTATCTTAAAAATTGTGTATGCCACAGACTTTCGTCTTTTGTGGGGGCGGAAGGGGGCGGGGCGAAATTTTGAAATACACTTGGAATAGAGTGATAACATAGGAGGCTGAATACAAAATTTGGTTGATCTAGCTTTAATAGTGTCTGAGATATAGTCGCTAATGAAGACGGACGGACGGACAGACAGACATGTCACTATCGATTCGGCTATTGATGCTGATCAAGAAAATATATACTTTATGGGGTCGGAAACGCTTCCTTCTGGGCGTTACACACATCCGTTATCACCACAAATCTAATATACCCCTATACTCTTCGAGTACCGGGTATAAAAATAAATAAATGACATATTGTTAATGAGCTTCGAAGTGCTATGGATGAACAGAGACGCAGTTTTGACGCAAATTTAGTTGGAGTTTTAATTAAATTGAAAATGCCAAACATGAAAAATTTCATTATAAATGAAATGTGCAGCTGAAGGGCGGCGACGTGGTCGAATTTTGTAATCTGAGTGTGTCAGCCCATCAATTTTGGATAAATTGAAATAATATTTATACGCGAAATAGATGCGTCAGGAATGGGATAGAAACATTACTTTATTTAAAGAGCTCCGAGATGGGGGTTACTTTAAATCAGTACCTTAGTTTACTTAAAATAATCTGTCTTTACAAAGCTACAGCTGCACCAATTTTTTTTTTATCAAATAAACATGGTGTTTAATTTATGGGACAATAGAATAGAGCCTCACAGAGCCCTGTGTCGACTATCCCTTCAATCTTTTAGGAAGAGAGGAAATCGTTTGTAATTTTTATGAACATTTTCCTTGTTCGCCCTCTGCCAAATTGTTTGTTTTGCATGCAATGCAACGCATCTCGTATTATATTTTTACAACAAACGAACCACTCTGCTTCCCCTACACCACACTTAATCCGCTCCACTGGCACGTACCGCAGGTTAAAAATTTGTTTGTTTACCCTTTTAGTCACAATTTATGAACAACCGAAATTTTTTTTCTTCTTTTTGCGAGTTGAAAGTTTAAAAATGAATTACATCTGCATCTGGTAGCATTGGCCGGAAGCTAAGAATCTCTAAGTGTGTGTACCTGTATCTGCGTGAGTTTGTGGAGAGGTGTGTTGTGGCTAATGGGTATAGAGTGCGGTTCAGTACGCATTGAAGCACAATAGCAGAACAAATTATGTTTAGGAATGGAATATTTTAAACCCACAAAAAAGGTTTATTTGTGCAACGAAAACTTTAACGTTTAGGATTGGATAGGGAATTTATGTGCAAATTCGATTCATTTTTAAATGTCACTGGAAGAACAGTTCTTAAGAGCCTTTAAAACCAATTGATGTCTGCTAATTTTTCTTTTACATGAGAATATTATGAGAATAGCTTTTCGTCTGTTACACTCTTTTTAATAGCCTATTAATTTGAAGTTAGGACTTACCTTCAATATGTGCCAGCTCGATCTTTAAAAATGTAATTTTTCGAATTTTGTGGGACTAAAAATCTTAAAAATATACCCTACTTACATATACATATACAGTGGCTCAAAATTAAAAACAATGAAGTGTCAAATAAAAAGTTAAATTGGCTGCCATAAAGTTATTACACATTATTTTTCAAAAATTCCAATGACCGATGATAGGTACATATATACATTAGGTACCAAAACCAATATTTGACCCTTAAATTCTAAGTTTTCCCCACCTGTTAGATCGTATTAAAACTTAAACTTTTTATTTGACACTGCATTGTTTTGGCTCTGAGCCACTGCATGTACAATTTCTATTATATAGCTGTCTTTCTTTAGTTTTGCATTCGAAAACTGGAGCAAATTTATCTCCTCTGAAGTCCGGCTGCACAATTAGAAGCTGGAATTTGAGAATTTATTTAATTAAAAAGCATTGCAGCTTGTGGAATGTGCACCTGCCCCATAGCGAAACACGATAATATTGTGTGCAACGGGTCAGATTCGTACAAATGTAGAGTATACGAGGGCGGTCCGAAAAGTTTCCATCCTGACAATGATACAACAGCTTTAAAAATTGTTGTATATTTTATTTTTCAACATAGTCTCTCCTTCTAAGTCAACACACTTCATCCAGCGATGCTCCCACCTCTTCAGCTCCTACAAAAAATAATCGGCGTCCTGCTCCTCAAAATGGCTTTTTACAAGAGTTATAGCCCCCTTATTTGCCGAAAATTTCTGTCCGCCAAGAGCAACTTTAAGCTTAGGGAATAAAAGATGTCACTTGAAGCTAGTTCTGGAAATTAAGGAGGGTGGTGAAGAAATTCAAAGCGTAAATCAGGAATTTTAGCCATTGCAACTGTTGATGTATGGGAAGGTGCGTTATCCTGTTGAAGTACAATTTTTTTCTTCTGCAAGTGGGGCTGTTTATCCGCAATTTCCGTAATGAGCTTATCCAAAAGTGATGCGTAGTAGACTCCCGTCATCATTTTTCCTGTCCCCAGATAATCGGCATATTAACCTCCACGACTATCCCAAAAAACTGTTTCCCACACTTTTCCAGCTGAAATAGCATTTTTCGCTTCTTTTGGTGGCGGATACCCCTTTGCAATCTACTGTTTTGATTGGGATTTTGTTTCTGGCGTATAGTGGTGTATCCATGTTTCATTCACAGTTATGAGTGGGCGCCAAAACTCTGATTAAATACTCGTAAACATCGCCAAGAGAAACTTGCAACAGTTCGAACAATTCGAACACGCTTTTGATCTGACGTGAGCAAACGCGGCACCCAACGGACCGAGAGCTTTTTCATGTCCAATTCGTTGTTTAAAATATGGAAAATGAGGTCTTTAGACATCTTGGTAATATTAACAATCTCTCTTACTTTGATTCGCCGATCGTCCAGAACAATTTGGTGAATTTTGACGATGTTTTCGTCAGTAGTCGCAGTTTTTGAGCGTCCAGGACGTGTCTCATCTTCTAAGCTCGGACGTCCACGCATGAATTCAGCAGACCAGAACTTTACAATAGGAAATGTAGGGAAAAAAGTCCCCACACAGCGTCAATATCAGTCAAAAACAAATATTTTATGACCGCACGATATTTAATTTTTTTAATTTTGAAAAGAGCACTAAAACCGACTTAGTTAATCGATTGTTCAAGGATAACTTAAATATCTATGTGGCTGAAATTTTAGCGGGAACAACGTAAAATATGCTTTATCACAATACCAAAGTTTGGTTAACGTAGGAGGTCGTTTTCATTGTCAGGCTGGAAACTTATCGGTAACCCTCGTACTTATCCGTAGCCAGTCACCAGGCTCCTTCTACCTTGAGGTAAATTATGACTTTTGGCATTGGTTGCCCGGCCCCCTGGCCTCTGCCACCTGTCCACCTCTGCCACCTGTCCTGCCTAGTGCACGAATGTGGATACGGATTAGCAGGGTGAATATTATGTTAAATTTTATGTGCTTTCGCCATGGTAACAGGTCAAACCTTGTCCAACAACGCTGCGCCGAATAGGACCACCAGGAGTTGCCACCGAAAACCATGGAGAATGGTATTAAAATAGCGGCCAGCTACGGTATAGATATTGCTCCTGAGCATTGCCATGGCATCCAATACGATGGGAGCATCTGCTGTGGACTGGAAGGAAGCGTTAGAGCACGAGTTTCGGTCTGAAATTGAACGCATCTGGAACTTGTTAAGTTGAGGAATCAATCGACTCCTAATTGGTTCACGATGAAAGGGGGGCTATGAACGGCTTGTTTCCCATTTAAATGGATGGAGCATTGTGTCCGTTGATAGAAAAACTTAGACGTAATAATAATGGGATCAAAGTAACCTGCTGCGCTGCTTCCGGTCCTGAAATTGGACTGAGTTGCGCATCGGGCTTTTGACATGGTTAATGAAATAATTAGGAGCTGAGGAGGAAGAGAGGTGCATCTGGGGCCTAGAGGCTTGGAGGCATTTCCCCTCATTTCCACTCACTCACAAGCCATTTCCGCCAACCCACGCCGAGTCACCCACGTGACCCGAATCGCTGAATGTGCCTGACCAATCCCGTCGGAGATGACGCTACTCCGCCAGCAATTAACGTCTTTCCTTCTGGGACATGCGCTGAATGTACCCTAGGTGCGAGCGGGATAGCCCCAAAAATGGACAGAGGAAAGAGAGGCGGCACGCGTCCTCGGCTCACCTGTTGGCAAGTGCATATTGCGCATACGACCAGCAAGACCAGCGCCAGCGCACGTGACACCTACAATGACAGCGATAGCGCCCGCTCCAGAGTCGGCGCCACCACACGACAAGTAAGTCACTTTCGTAGGCGTTGCACTTTCAGCACTTTCAGCACTTTCAGCGGCAGAGCTTCGCCGCCTACTGCCCCCGCTCGCCATCTTACTCACCGCATCTACATATGTCATACGAATGCCGGAGGCAAGATATCCCCAAACAAACGAATATATGTATCTGCCATCGGAAAGCGCTGCCAAATCCAGCCCCCACCGCCCACAGCACTTACAAATATGAATGAGATGCGTTTTCGGACCGACCCGCCTCACCTCTCAAAGTAAATATACGAATGGGGCATCGGGCTCGCATCGAATCAAATGCCAGGCTTTAGATTCGACTTTCGCCAATGACAGGACTCAGTGGGCAAGTACACTCCACAATGGTGACCGCGGCTTCACTTGTCAGGCCTTCAGACCATTTAATGGGGCATCTTAGTAGGGTAGATCCATTTATGTCCATATAAGTCTATGGTCATGTCAATGCCATGACCATGCATTCATATGTGAATTATATGTAAATATATACAGACTATAGTAAGAGCAGAGTAGTCTTTTGGAAAACTCGGCCCGAAGTTATTCACAATTTTTTTAATAAAAGTACCATAAAAAGCAAAGGTAGTAGTTATGGGTCAGGAGGCGATTTATTAATGTTAATATTTTTCTGTCCGTTAGTTTTTCTATTTTTGCAGTGCAGTTTCAACGTTTTTGTTTTTCTCGTATCTTAAATATTGTGATTTCCAAAGATTTTGTCTTTTGCGGACGGACGGACGGACGGACAGAGCTATGTATATCGACTTGGCTATTGATCAAGAATATATTTACTTTATGGAGTCGGAAACGCTTCCTTCTTGGTGTTTAAGGCCTGTATCCAGCACCGCGGACACCGAGAACCGGTGTCAGAATATATGTGATCTTATGATCTATGTAATTATACCCGGTACTCGAAGATTATAGGGGTATATTAGATTTGTGGTGATAACGGATGTGTGTAACGCCCAGAAGGAAGCGTTTCCGACCCCACAAAGTATATATATTCTTGATCAGCATCAATAGCCGAGTCGATATAGCCATGTCTGTCTGTCCGTCCGTCTGTCCGTCCGTCTGTCCGTCCGTCCGTCTATCCGTCTGTCCATCCGTCCGTCTTCATTAGCGCCTATATCTCAGAGACTATTAAAGCTAGAGCAACCAAATTTTGTACCTAGTATCCTGTGTCATCACACTACTCCAAGTGTATTTCAAAATTTCGCCCCGCCCCTATTCGCTCGCACAAAGGACGAAAATCTGTGGGATACACAATTTTAAAGATTCGAGAAAACTAAATGCGCAGAATCATAGTTGATGACCATTTCTATCAGAGTGTTGAATCTGAATCAGACCGCATCATTAATATAGCTATAATGAAGAAAACCATTTCGAAAGTTATCGTTCCCTCTCGCTCTCCCTCACACGCGACCCTGTCTGCTTTGCCTATTCGTCCAAATGAGAAGAGAAATGTAGAAACAGATGTAAAAAGCATATGTAAACAAAAATGGAAACATGTATAAAAATTCCAAAAATAGTTTGACTTCAATTTTCGAAATATTCTATTTTGCCCAAAATTTAATTTGTCTCCTTTGCGAACATATAAACATAAATAGCGTAAATCGTTAGCTCCCATATGTATGTATGCAAATACTGACTGAGTACCGGGTATAAAGTAGAGCCGCGGCCTTTGCCGCGGCTCACGGACTTCCTCCTCGTTTATTATATGTTCACAACAGGGACGAATTAAATTTGGCCAAAATGGAAAATTTCAAAAAAAAAGTCGATTATATATGTATTACGAAGTTATCTATTTCTATTTTTATTTACATATGATTTTACATCTGCTTCTACATTTACATGTACATATAGAACTACTCCTACGAGACGTGGAAGTGTGTGCGAGAGAGAGAGAGAGGGAATGAGTAAGCGCTTGGCAGGCGTTGCGTAGCGACTGAAATTTAACTTGTTCCTTCTGGCTATAATAGTAGTTTGACCTTCCATGACTATGCGCTTTTGAGTTTTCTTTTATCTTAAAAATTGTAGATTACAGATTTTCGTCCTTTTTAGGGGCGGAAGGGGGCGTGGCAAAATTTTGAAATACACTTGTGCTGAATTGATATCACAAGAGCTTGGATAGAAAGTTTGGTTGCTCTTGCTCTTATAGTCTCTGAGATCTAGGCGATTATTTGGACGAATAGGCAACACAGACGGGGTCGCGTGTGAGAGAGAGCGAGAGGGACTGATGACTTTAGAAATGGTTTTCTTCATTGTGGCTATATAACGATCTGATTCAGATTCAACACTCTGATAGAAATGGTCATCATCTATGATTATGCGTATTTAGTTTTCTCGTATCTTAAAAATTGTGTATGCCACAGACTTTCGTCTTTTGTGGGGGCGGAAGGGGGCGGGGCGAAATTTTGAAATACACTTGGAATAGTGTGATATCACAGGAGGCTGAATACAAAATTTGGTTGCTCTAGCTTTAATAGTCTCTGAGATATAGGCGCAAATGAAGACGGACAGACAGACGGACGGACGGACGGACAGACAGACATGGCTATATCGACTCGGCTATTGATGCTGATCAAGAAAATATATTTAAAGTATTGGTTTTAACAATTGTATGTACCTTTTCCCCAGCCATATTGTTTACGCGCCAAAATGTAAATTTTGCGCTGCCAATTTTTTTTGTAACTAGTGGTGATAATTCCACGACAGTCATATCAGGGTTGAAATATTCGGAAAATCGGAAAAACTCAACTAAACGCAAACAAAAAACCACCTTTTTTGCCACCTGTAAGTCCCCTATGCTTCCTCATGTAGACAAAACTCGAGTTTTGCCCGAAACTCAATAACTCAATAATTCAACCGTAGTGTAAATAGGCTGTAAGAGAACAATTACTTTTACTCGGAAAATGTGGAAAAATGCGGTACCCATCCTGCGGAAAGCTTTCTTATACCCAATTTATCATTCAAAATTGAAACCACTGAGCTTATTGTACAGACCTGGAGGTACTGGGGGTCTAGGATGTACAGCATCGAAATTCAGTACACCACTATTTTACCATTGAAATTGATGATGCAGAGCTGCCATAATACACATATATCAAGGCTTAATTAGCACACAGGAATTCACATTTCTCTTCAAATTGTAAGGAAGTCTGCTATCAATAGCTGTAAAACGCAAACAAAATGACAAAGCTTCTTTAAATTATGACAGGAATCAGCTGATAAAAGCCTATTGACAGAAACCGAGTTTCCCTAACTATCAGTTAAGAGTCGGGAAAAGCAAAAATTCACCGACTTGTTGAACAGCCCTCGTAAACTTGTTAGGTAGGATAACGAGCCGAATCCATAAAGTTATATCTAACAGAGGATTAAGCTCATCTAGTGATTGTCTCGATGTATTTTATGATGCACATTAGTTTTAAAAAGTTTACATTTTTGTTTGTGCATGTTTATGCATACATTGCAATACATGCTGTGATCCAAAAATGTAAGGTTATATGTCAAAACTGACTTTAGGGAAGGCATTAACATCTTGGTAAATTATCACATATTCGGATAGATATATATAAGTACATATATTTATACATATCGATAACTTTCAAGATAACTGTTGAATATTTATACAAGGGATGCCCAGCCCTATGCTCTTGGGCTCGCTTTGTTTTTGTAAATTCTCCGGAGGTAGGAACTCACAGAACGTATACATGCAAGGCACCATGTATAAAAAACCCAAGAAATGCAAGCATTTTATGTGTGTGTGTGTGCATTGCATAAAAACAAAACCGGTTTTCTTTGCTCGACTTGGTTCGCCGTTGGCCGTCGTTGCTCGCGAAAGCAAGCTGACCCACAACAATGTCAAAGCTTTTGTTATTGTCTTACGCAATCTTACGCATTATTGCATTATTAAGCTGTTGAATGAAAGAATCATTTTGAAATGGTTGATAATCTGGTATACGCGCGACCAAATCATTTAATTTAACTTAATTGGCGAGTGGTGTGGATTATGGTAATGGAGGGAGAGGTTTTAACCATTGCTCCCCCCCTGCCACCACCTCTCCGCTCATGATGAGGTGCATTCGGTTTTAGAAATACCTCTCATTGGCTAGATATACTTGGACGCAACAGAATCTACGCATCTGCTGCAGATGTAGAACCTCTGCAGAGGCAGAAGCAGAAAAAACGCAGCAACTTCAACGACAAGGCTGCCCTTGCTTAGCTATGTCCGCCTGCAGGCGCTGAGGAATGCGAATGCCTTCCCCTGAACAACAACAACCGCCAACAAAAATGCGAAAAACAAACCCGGAAAATAATTATACTATATACATATGTACATACATACATACGTATGTATATATGTATATGTACATATTGCTACCCCATCAAATCACCTGGCCGTACATAAGCCTGTTGCTGATGTCGCTGTTGCTTCTGTTGCTTCCTACATGTTGCTGCCACTCGGCACGCTCTTGGCGTCGTCGTAGTCGTCGTCGTCGTAGTCGTTGTCGTCGTCATGGTCGTTGTTACAGTTACACACTTTCCACTTGTTGTTTCGGGGACGAACGAGGACGAGTGCACAACAGAGCAGGGCAGAGCAGAGCAGCGTGGCAGAGCTGCGGAGCAGAGCAGCGCAGCGCAGCCGAAGAGGCGACACGAGGCTGCCTCGTCAGTTGGCCAAGGAGCTGAGCAACAGATGCTGTTCAACATCCAAGCCCGAAGGTTGTGTGGCACGCAACAGCAACAGGAAACGAAAAAAGAGAACACCAGCAACAGGACACAGACAGATTATTGGCACTTGGAACAGGCGCAACCATCGTTTGAGGCGACCAGACCAGAAGGAAGGAAAAGGCAAAGAGCAGGAGGAGAGCAGACGAGTGAAGAAGCCGACCCCCTACACCCATTTCCGGTCCAGCTCCCAGCTTCCAGCTCCCATATCCTAATCGCCAATAACCATCGCCAATCGCCATTTGCCACAGCCGTGTGTCACATGCTAAGCGTGCAACAAGTCAGTCTTCTTCGAGTATTTTTTAAAAGTGTTTAACCCAAAAGTGTTAAGTGATCAAAAGTAAAAGTTTTTTCGTTTTTGTCGTGATGCTTAAAACTGAAAAAGTTCTACAACACACTACCCAACGATTACTCAACATACCTGAAACCCGAAAACTGAGAACTGTAACCTGAAGAAACTGAAGTACAACATTTATCATTCGAAGTACACATCGATGTATGAGTATACACCACATACACTATATACAATATACACTAACAATTAGAAAGAGCTACATACATAGATAAATGATATAACCAGCAAAGAGAGTTACTGGTACAATCCACAGTCGTTGTTAAATCCTCATCAATATACTCCTCAAATCCGATTCATCAACATACAAAAACATACATTAAAAACAAAGCAAATCCAAAAGCAAATAAAACATATCAACTAAAGATATTGACCGATATCACACTGAAGGTATCGGAAAGCAAAGCACATATTTCCACTTTCCACTTCATGGAAACAGGACCATACAATGTGAGTAGTACTTAATTAATAATTACATATTGAATAATGAATTTATGTATATTAATGATTGTGCACTTGTATTATATATGTATTTTTCATGCATACGAGTATTTGTTGTAATAACTCAAAAATCTAATTAAATGACTTTAAATGTTATATAAAGTAAATATAATACACCATTCAAAGTCATTTAATTAGTCATTTGATACATTTGAAGAGCTACTGCCCCTCCTGTTTTTGACATAAAATGGAAAGTCATTTAACAAATTGTTTTGCCCTAACCCCACGACCGCATTGAAATCGAAATCCGGCAATTGTTCGTGGCAATTAATGTTGCAAGTTCTGGTCAGAAAAACGGGTCCTCAATTAAACTTCAATTGTTATGCAAATTCGAAATGTAGAATGCGTTTGCACTAAATCACACTCTCTGGCTCTGCTCCCAGCATCGGCCTCATGTCCAGGACGTGACCTGAGCAATCTCTCCATCTGAAATTAATTTACAATAGCATCGAAATTGCTATAACAAAAGCTCTGCCACAAACTGTCCCATACACACGCACTAGACACACTAGCAATATTGACCATGATTCAATTATCTGTTTCGGGGCATCGCAATACCCAGGAAGGCCCTGCAAAACCAAATCCAGCAAATGACTAAAAAATAAACTTGCATTTGAACAGGCAACAGCGCCAGAAAAGAGGGTAGAGATCAATAAAAAGAAGCTTAAACATTTCCAATTAGTCACGACACATTACCAGAATTATTTCTCCCTTAGTCGCCATCAGTGTTTGATGTCTGTTTGATGAAAGAGATTGAATAGCAGGGTTTTCATTTTATCAAAAGACAAATAAAATAAAGTCATAAACCGCTAGTCATTCAAATTTCTCCTTAAGCATTCCCGTAATGTAAAACATAAGATGGCCAGACGGGTTTTTGCTTCACTTGATACCAAAGAAAACTTCAATTCTCAAAGCTATTCCCCACCATACATTTTAGTGACTTGGAAGACAAAGTTCACACAAAAGTACGACTCAAAATATTTTTGTTTCTGTTTCAGACGACCCCAAAGAATTCGATTAATTAAATTCGTTTAAGATGTCAGTAATGGTCTCAAAATAAATATTGCTGCAAAAATGCGAAATGGGAAAAACTTATATTTGTTCAATTGTGATTAAAAACAACAACATCAACAGATACAAAAAATTGTATAGCTTATGCAAATAGTTTGCTCATAATATCATTATCAGGTTTCCTCCGAACTAATAAAAACTTCCTTTACGGAGTGTCTGTGTGCCTTTTTTAAGTTGAGCTTCCCTTGTCGAATGTCGTGTTTCGATTGCTGTTTGTCGTCCGCTGTTTGTCGTCCGCTGTTTGCTTTTCAATGCTCCACCTGTACAGGTAAGTACCCACTCGAACAGTTCAAATTTTAATTCAATTTCAAGTTCCGATAAGCAGTTGGACCGTTCATCTGCACTGGGACAGTGCGTCTCAGTGCTGTACAAGCTGTAGAGTGCATTAAGTATAGAAATATACTTTAAGATGTTTTATCTCTTTTATATATTCATAAATAACCACTTTTGTGTTTTCAAAATAGCCAATGAATTCACAATTTATTCTTTTTTTTTTTGAAGTTTTGGTTCTTTTTTTATTCCGTTTGTGTAGAATTGTTTATTATGAGCATTAGGTATAATATTGTACTATGTACTTGTGTATATTTTTCCACAATTTTAATAACTCATATCGATAAATGATCAGCATAATGACTTTCAATTGAAAATGAATTCTATTTGACTGAATTATCTTTATATAATAAGTTTCGAACAGCAATGCTGAGTTCCAGTAGTTCTCGTAACTAAATTTGATTACTAAATAATTTGGTTCTTCATAGCGTCTTATTCTCTGATTAATTGATATAAAACGCTGTCATTTGTGAAACGCACTGTACTTTCCACTAATACATTATAATGGGAGGGTCTGTGGGACATGGCATGCTGCCAAACGATTCTATCTGTCGGATATTACCGTTGCCTACTTTTGGGCTCCGCCCTGGTTGTTCCACAGAAAAAGCAACACCAAAAGCATATCCCAATGAATTGAGCTGCTATTTTTAGAAACTGTTAACGCAGACGGCTATACGCTCGAAATGATTGAATCGACTGTGATTGTGTGTGTGCTCACGGGTACAGTCTCGAGCGGGGAGACGGGTCGATTGAGTGTATGGCAAAAGGGAGGGCGAGGGCTGCTTCTCGACAATCATTTGTAAAATCAGAGGCATTAGTCTGCTTGATACCGGCTCCTGCCCGCTGACTGATGATGCCGCCGGCCTGGGCCGCTCCTTGCCGTGCATCCTCTTACGCTCATTAGTAGACATTTACCGAGTACGTGATTTACCTGCAAATGTGCAAAGGACCGTGCGTCGGAGGGGCCTTCGTGCCAGCCTCTTGCTCTCTTGGTCTCTGGCCATTGGCAGCTCCTGTTCCAGCCCTCTTCCAGCCCTGTTCCAGCCCTGTTACAGCCCTGTTCCAGCCCTGTTCCAGCCCTGGCCCTTTCTGCTCCGAGCTTAAGCATAACTGTTGCTTGTGTACGTGAGTGGGAGAGACATTGGGGAATCTACTCTCACTTGCACTCGTACCTTGCCACATCCGACATCCAACATGCGAGTACATTTGCATTTCAGAAGCCATGAATGTCCAGTCGTAGTCCCCGATCCATGCTGGAGACAGCGAAAAACCGTCCCGTCGGGGAGCCTCCTTCGGGGAATGTCCACACAGTTGCATTTCGCATGCATGAACAGTAATGCTGGATGAAAACTGTTGCGTCATCCTCATTCTTTAGTAGAGACGGACTTCTACACTTAGCATTTCATTGTTCGTCAGGACGAGCGGACAGTGCGAATATTATTTGCGGCCTCCAGTCATGCGGCGCGGACTCTGGCAGTCCACTTTCCTTGTTTGCCTGTTAACTTCCATCGATAAGTGGGAAGACACTCCAACAGAGGTGCTTAGACACTCCAGCGCACACACAAAATGCAAACTGATCAATGGCTGTCACATTTCCGGCACATGGTATAGTTTCCGAGGCAGCAGGAAAGGCAGGAGCTGAGAAGCAGTACCCGTTGAAGGGACGAGGGACGGACGCGACAAGTTGATTTACACAGTCCCTTCCTTCCGCTCTGGCGGTGCGTGCTATCCCCGATACTCCGTATATTGTATCGTTCTGTCCGCACATAAAACCCCCCTCACATACAACTCAGTCACACTCGTTGAGGCATAAAGATACACCTATACTCGTACATAGAGCCACACTTATGGTTCAATGAAAATTTTCACTCAATTAAGCTTTAAGACTTAATTTACCAAATTGAGGCGAATGTCGTTAACAACCAGAATCTACCTGACTCTCTCTCATCCTCACCGCTTGACGGGTAGTCGTACATACATATGTATGTATATATGTATATGGAGTCCTTCTGTACTGGTATTTGTATGCACAAACTAAATAAACAGCTTCCCCAGTCCACAGTCCTTAGTCCTATCATCCTTAGTCCCAAGATCATGGATGATGCAGGTCCACATCCTCCGTGTCGTCATGTCGTCGTCGCTATCATTGTCATGGATTTTATCATGGCTTCCTGATGCACTCAGCCCAGCCCCCCGCTTGCCACACTTACCACACTTGCTCCACTTGCCCCTCTGCATGTCAAAGTGTATTTTTGTGTGGTCGTGTGTCTATGTATCTGTGTTTGCCATGCAATGTTGTGATTTTTTAACAGAAGCAGCGCTCACCGCTTTATGGAAAAGAAAAAAGCCAGTGGAATAGTGAATGACAAAAATAATTATGGTTAATTGCGGCTTAGAGGAACTGACTTTGTATGCAGCTCCCAGTACCACCTTGGCCTTTTTTGATTCGTCATTTCTTATTTCCCAACTTCAGCTCGAAGTCTGACTTTTGTTCAGGTTCTCTCTATATCCCTCCTATACACCGTCTCGAACAGCATAGAAGACTATTATTGACCAAGGTGCACACACACACACGGTCCATTGGAAACACAATAGTTCTCCCTCTTCTCTTTTCGATTTGTTGTACCTAAAAAAGAGTTGCAGACAAACAGAATGGCGGATTAATTACTTACTCGCAGCCACAGAGCTGAGAGGCTTGTAAGTAAGTTATTTTCTGGGCTTGGAATAGTATTATTACACATGAATGGACTACCGACAGTTGCTTCCTTTTAGAAAATGGAACATTGTACAAAGATCATTGTAAAATGATCGATTTAATGGTGCATTCCGATAAACGATACTGTAGCTGTAGCTCTTCCGCTTTGAAGGCTTCTTAACTCCTTTGAGCTTCGATTTAGAAAATGTTGATAGCTGATCTCGGGACGAGCATCGAAATTATGACTCCCCACGAGCATGCCACGGCCAAGAGCAGGTGGATAGGTATAAATAAAAGAGGCAGCGGTAGCCGACCCCGCTCTGGCATCTGCCACAAAACAAGCTTAAAAATGCACTCAAGCGTTAGAGCTCAATCGATTTGCTGCTGAAAATAAACACCAAGGGAAATACGAGTTTGAGCATGGTTGTTTCATATGGGAGAGGAGTGTGTGCTCGTATGTAAAGTTATTCCAATCCCCGTGTGGGAGAATGTGTGGGATGCCATGCTCAAACAGATGGCAACACGAGATATTTCGGAAAGCATCGGTTCGGGCATGCAGATATGTACATATGCATGTATGTATGTATGTACTTTGGGAAATCTCCGGCCAAAACCACAACCACTGAAATTAACACGATTCAAGAGTCGAACTGGCTGCAACTTCAACAGAAAGGCCATATCCAAAGGCATGTTGCAGGTGCCACATGCCCATGCCCATGCCCATATGCTGCCCTTTCCCCTCTTCCAAAGGGTGCTGCTGCACCTACGCACAAAGGGTGTATTCAAGTGTGCGCCGTAGAATTTCCAAGTTAAATGCATGTCGAGAATTGTAAAGGCCCTCGCACACACGTCACACTTCCTTCACAATAACCATCAGCAACCACTCGATGTCCACACGCTGTCCCAAACGCTTTCCCAGTCCCAGCCCCATCTGCTTAGATAGCAACACTCTGGCCCATTGAGACCCACTCCGGCCTACTACTCGTCTTCCTTGCAAGGTCAGCTTCAATGGCTGCTTAATACTATCAGTGCCAGCGATGGCTGTCCACCAGTCGAACCAGGCTAATTAAAAATAGAGCCCAAGTCGCGACAGCTCCAATTAGATGTGCAATACCTGAAGAGTGATGACCCAGATACACAGATGTCCGAGAAAGGACATATCTGAAGGGAGAAACGAATAAATTTAAAGCAGTTAAAATACTCCCCATCCGATAAGTGCCTATGTACACCCACAAAACATACCTGTCCCAGAGAGTGAGAGAGAGAGGAAGAGAGAAACCAATGGAAGTGAAAGTGACTGGGAAATCCAGCGAATCTATCCACCCCCATCGTGGCATGGCTGTAGCCTGCTGATGAGAACCATCTATTATCGAATGGGTTCCATTCAGAATTCAGAATGGAGCAGCCCGAACAGACGTTATGTGCAGTATGTGACAATATTGCATTAGTATCCGTGTGTGTGGCATTGTGTTCGGTTTGCGTGTGTATCGTGTATCCAAGCGTGTATGGGCGTTGTTTGAATGGTAATTTAGTTGTGTTGCCTTCGCTGTGGCTGGCACTTGAGATAATTACAAAATGGAGTTCAAAACAGCTGCGACATGAGCAGGAGCAGGAGCACGAGCAACAGTATCACGAGTGGCAGGCAGGAGCAGGGTCACATGTCAAAGGACGAAATATTCCATTTTATGAGTGCAAATATGGGATGGCATTAGCCACTAGAACTGCACCTGTCCACAAATTAATGGGACTCCTATGTAGAGGATTGAACAAGAGCATATGCACTGAGCAAAAAATGTGAACATAATATATGTGACACTCAACAAAAATCGCATTCCAATTCCAATCGCATTTCCCTGCCCAAATACAGTTCAGAAGATTTTTCCAATTCTTTCTTGGTTTCATTCACAGTTTCACTCAGTGCAGATGTGAGGGGAGTTTTATTATTGCATGGCAATTCATGAATAGGTTCCATGCTGACCGATCCAATGGCAAAATCAGAAATCAGAATCAGCTGGAATTCCAATCAAATGGGTTGCACGAGAATCACGGGAGGTCGGCGGATGCTGCCTCGGACAACGGGGGACCAGACAGCGGACACCGGTCACCGGACAGCGGACAACGCTGGACGGATGTGGGACGGATGATAAATGATATAGGATGGGGCCGTGGCAGTACAATGCGAGTATGTACGAGCATGTGTATAGACTCGTATAGACTGTTTTTAACTTTATAGATTACACTACTCGACAAAATTCAACTTTTTTTCCGCTGTCGCCAAAAATGACTTTCTCTGATAGATTTGGAGATTTAAATTTTTTTAAAGAATTATGGTTTTTTTTTTTAATGGTGTAGTTTTTATTTAAAGAATTTAAAAAATGTTGGTATTTTTTGTCATAGGTAGTGCTTCTAGTGCTCCCGTTTGGTCAAACGGTTATAACTTAGCCGTTTATTTTTAAGTTTTTATAAGCGATACCTTAAACGACGCCTAATTAATGTTTCTATCTAAAACCAAAAATCCAGGCATTCAAATATTTGTTTTCGATTTTTCCTGAGCTTTCAAAGTCAAAATTTCGGGAATACCGAAAAAAATTATGAAATTTCAATTTGGAAGCTTAATATCTTCCAGACGTTAAAATACATCTACAAAGTGTCTGAGTCAGGTTTATAGCTGCATTTGTCAGTTTTTTTTTAACTGCAAAGTTCAATACAACCAGTTGTAGGAAATTTAAGTTGTGTGAAAATAGAAGCAATACCTATGAAAAAAAAATACCAAATTTTTTAAAAATTCTTTGAAAAAAAACTACACCATGAAAAAAAAAACATTTTTTTTTAATATTTAAACATCCAAATCTATCAGAAAAAAAAGTCTTTTTGGCGACAACGGAAAAGTCATGTCGACTAGTGTTATCGGACAACTGAAATGTGTATGTGTATAGCATATACATAAAACGTGAATAACTCACATTTTTCCGATTTTTTTTTAATGCAATTTTGGGACTAAAACTGCTGCCGCATTGCTCGCCCAGTGTCCACTAAAATATGTTAAGTACTTCATTGTCAGTGGAGCACTCTCTCGGCGCGGAATGGCAGTGTAGAAGTCTCTGGGATGGGTAAATCGATGCTACACATTTTTTCTTTATTACGAATTTGTGGCATGCAACTGAGTCGGGGCAGGACAGAGTCAACTTCACTCGGCTGCCCCACATGCCATCCATCGTGGACATATTTTCGTGCTGTCCAGCAGCGGCCTCGACTCTTGTGACAAAATATTTTGATTTCAAACATTTTTGAAGGCTTGTTTTTATTCAGTTGACCTTGTCTTTTCTGACGTTCGATAGGTCACCATTTTTAAAGCCGTTTCAATGGAGGGAGAGAAGGTGATGAGAGGAAGGGGAAAAATAGATTAAAAGACAGGAGAGCAGAGAGGAGTGAGCGTTAAGGCTTTGATCATACAGAGAGTGAGTGAAAGAGAGCGCAATTCTTGAAGAACCAAGTCCTGAAGAATAGGATAACTCTTCTCTATCCGAAAGAGATCAAGTATTTGTGCTGAGGAATTTGTCTTTATCTCTATTCAAAATTCCAGGGAGGTGTTACTTTCTTCGAAAGAGCATTTAATCCATGGGGCGATTTGGTTAGACTTCTGTATATTTGGTGTAGTTTTATTTGATATGATTTGCTGTTCACCAGCCGTTTTGTCACTACGAGTACAAATATCTCCTCTTGCAATTGATACTGTTACTGCTGCTATTGCCTGTTGGCTAGGTGTCACATGCCAGGCCCGGGGGGGGAACAGTTATAGGGACAACGACAGGGATAGGACAGGGACAGGGAGCAGACCACTTTATTTCTCGTTATCGTTGGAACTCGACCCCAGGCCCTCAGACCCCTAGAACGTGGTACCCCTGCGCCCTGGTACTACACCCTTCATATTGCTGTCACAACTTTTGCCATTGCCTGGAAATGTTATGCAAACATCAGAAGCCAGTCACCCAGGAAGCAAGGCAGCGGCGGCAGCAGCAGCACCACCACCACCACCAGCAGTGACAGCTAAAACAGAAACAAAAATTAAAACCGTAGTTCACTTGATTTATCCAGATATTTCCCCACAAAGTACATATACACATATACATATACACACATGTATGTATGTACATTGTGCATCCATATCTGTGTTTTCAGTATGGTGGTGAAGAAAATAAAATCCACAAATTTCGTCAAAGGAGAGAATTGCAAATAGTATTAGGGCACAAATGAAGATGATGAATTTAGTTTAGTGCTGATTCAAAATTTCCCATTAGAAAGAATTTAATTTATAATCTACACAAGAGGAAGGGATTTGGCTGCTGTCCTGCATTAAATTTTAAATGTTATATTCACATACATTCACTCCATCTGTCAGAACCATAGAGTTCGATCATAAACGATTACATAGGTAGAACTTTTCAGCGCTTTGGAGTTATCATATCAGCGTCTGCACTTTTAGCTTTCTTGACACTGAAGATGGATTCGATGAGGGCGATGGACTTCGATCGGTATGTACTCGTTGGAAATCATATCTTTCATCTCATCCTCACGAGCCACAACAAGTACAGTGGTTCTTAGTTATCAATGGCCAGTACGACTAAGAATACTAGACTCATATTCCTCCCGATATTCTTATATTGTTGAGGGCTCCACGCCTCTGCACTATGGTCCCAGAGACCACTTTTGTTGGCCAAAATTAATAACTTGCCAACGGAATGATATTTTTTTATTTCGTTTTTTTTTGTTGGATATATATAATCAATAGGAAGTGGATTTGCAAAAAAAAATGGGTGTGGCACCGCCTTTTTTTATTAAGGCATATTTAAATTGCTCTTGGAAACAAAAGTGAACTTTTTATTTCCGCTGTCAACCAAATAGAGTTATTTTTATAGATTTGGAGCTTTAAAAATCTTTAAAGAATTATATTTCTTTTTTTTTTTAATTTTTATAATCTGAAATTTTATTTTACTGTTATTTTTAAATTTTTTCACAGGTAGTGCTTCTTTTTTAACATAACTCAAGTATCCCACATTTAGTTGCATTCAACTATGCAATTCTGAAAAGCACATACATAGGTGCATCTATAAATCGGACCTAAACACTTTGTAGCTTCAGCTTACCGTCTGGAAATTATAAGCGTTTCAAATTCAAATTTGATACATTTGAGGTTATAATCTATTAAGTCAAATTTCAAGAAATGTGGCAAAATGTGTCATTTTTTACTATATACATTTCAACAAGGATTTACTAATCTACGACACACAATAGGTTTCAAGGTGGGACTAGGTGCGACTCACTTTGTATACCTTTTCAAAAATTAGTTTTCATTACAACTTGGGTCATTTTGAACGGCTCACTTTAAGATACAATTACGAAGTCGCCACAGTTACTATATACGGTTCACATTACAAAAACACATAAGACAAGACCTTCTGATTAAAATGCATAACAAAAATTTGATCAGTTAATGGTTTTTTTCCAATTGATCAAAGATTTTAAATTGTAATTAAATTTGCACTTTTCACTGCACGAGTTTTCGATAAAAACAGCTGGGTTGAAGAGCAGATTTATCGAATGGGGCGCCATCTATGGAAATTTCTGGTACGCAACTTTCAAGGTCACTCTTTTTCCAATGCAGAGTGGTCAAAACTAAGTTGTTTTGTTAACTTTAAAAAAAGAGGTTTTGGCCAACAAAAGTGGTCAAGTGCTCTGGGTGTTGCAGGTATGTATGGTTAGTCACTGACAGTTGTTAGAAGAACTGAGTTGAAATTGACAGGTGTTGCCAATGGCACAAAGCGATTATTTGTTTTGGGCAAAGAACGGCACACTCAGAGGCTGAATGCGAAATTGCAATACGATTAGTTGGGCGATGACAGGTCCCGGCTGCGCCCCTTTCCCTCACGGAATTATGAAACTTTTGGTGTTGCGGTCACCTCTCTTTGGGGGCAGGAATGTGTGTTGCTTTGCCTCTGCAGAGCCTGTGGCTGAAAAGGAATTTTTGGCCGCTAATTAAAAGGTCAACAGCCGAATGATAGAGGGAGGCGCTTTTTGGAGTAAAGCACAAATCAGTACGTGGTAACTACGATGGGGGCAGCGAAGGGGAGAGGGGCACACATTAAGCCAACACAAATTGCGTAATTTTAACGAACCCATAATACTCAGGAGTCGCAGTAGCAGTCGGAGGATTCGGGACAATGGGGATAGGACACGGCGAAACCGCCCAAAATCGCGTCAACGGAAAAACAGGCATCTGGGCCACAGGTGCGAGTACCCTGGCTGCCCACCAGTACCAACACACCCCGCACCCGCACAGGAGAAGAGGCTGGAATCGAGTCTCGAAGCTTTGTATACCCTTTCATCTTGGAGCTATATAATGTACTTAGCAGTAGTATCGAATTTGTATATGCCATAGATAATCACTATAAACTAAAGAATTTTGAGTTTGCTGACGATATATTCTTCGAACTATCAGTTCAGTAACTTCGGAGTATCCAAATTTATTTAGAAGCAGAATTGACAGAAATGTTCTTTTTAGATTGAAGTTGACTTCTTATTCTTGCGTTGCAAATATTTGTGGCTCATTGCAATACCCTTTGCAAGGGTATGTCCAAAAAGCGATTCTTTATCTTGGTGAGTTTGTGTATGAAATACCCCCGGCCGCGTCTGATCCTTGTTCCCAGGCCCAGTGTGCCATTGAGTGGAGCACTCCCTAACACCCCTGGAAGTTCCACCTGTGGGCTGTCATACGAAAGGAAAATTTTAATACAAACATTGACAGGTAAAGCGGCATATGTGCGGGGAGTGTGTGGGCCCATGTATCTGTGTGCGTGTGTGTGTGTATCAGTGTGTGGCGAGGCAACCAAGCGTATAAGCTAGGCAGAACCCAGGGAGAGGCAGACTGGAGGCAGCAACAGGAGGAGCAGCGGCAAGCATGACACTGTATCCAGGCACTCAGCCATGGACCCAATTGCATATGTATGTGTGTGTGTATGTGGATATATGTGTGTGCCATTATTGGCAGCTTAGCCATAGCACACAAATTCACAGACACACGCACAAAAATGTAGAAAATGCGAAAAACAAATCGAAAAAATATTAACAACTTATTCCGTTTGATTTTTTTCATTGGACCAAGGGTCTGTTGTTGCCATGCTTATTCAGATAAAATTCATTGCCTTCGTTTATGTGTGTTTGCTTGTGTACGAGTATATATGTATGTATATGTACATATGTGTGTCGTTTCATCTCTGTACCACTTAATGCCGCAGCTCAACTCTTTTCTCTTTGACTGGCAGCCCCTTTTGTTTTTGGGGCTTGAAAAAGAAACTGATTCTTGCTTCTTGTTCCCAGGCCAAGCAACTTTGAAAGAAGCTTTTTCGAACTTCTTGTGGGATCAGCAGAAGCTATATGTATATGTACTAGAGTGCATTTTGAAAGATAATTTGGTTGACCCAAAGAGTTTGTTGTAGCGCTCTCAATCAGCACTGCTGGAATAGATTCGAATTGTAACTAACATTCTGGCTTCTTTCGTAATTCACTTTTTGTGCTGTTAAAATTCACTCAGTTCTCGCGATTCTATTATGGGCGAGCTTTTGAAATTGATTCAATAATTTATATTTATCGCCAAATGCCATAAATCGATCGGCGAACCCAATAGAACCTTTTAGTAATTCAATAACCCACTCAATGTAATTTTCAAAATTTAGGCCTATTTTATTGCCTAATATTACACGCAATATGCACTGTAGTACCCCCTATCTCTCTTCTTGTGCTCTGTCTATCGTTCTCACATCATGGTGGGTGGTAGTGGGTGTAAACACTAAGACGGTAACCTCCAATTTCCGGTTCCATCATGCATCATCTACATATGCTCGCATTTCACGCCCTGTGTTAATAGCTTTATATGCACAAACACTTTGGCCTTTCTTTTGATGGGGTGAGGGGGAGGCTGGTCTTGGCAGTGGGGTGCTGGCAAGGTAGGGGCAAGGGGCCAATAACGTAGCAACAACAAACAGTCGCGCACCAAAATTAATGATATTTTAATGTAAAAACAATACCAGGTACTTAAGCCGCATTTATATCAATGCCAGCCAGCGTATTCCCCCTTTCATGTGCGTGTGGATGGCACCTTGTACAAATGTACGTTCATATGTGTGTGTGAGCGAGCTTTTCAATTTGCCTGGAAATTGGAGGGAGACTGGGGCTGATACTGAGACTGAGCCGTGGCTGTAGCCCTAAGCCCAAAGCTGACGAGCAACCCCAAAAAATTGGCTATGCTTTGCCCTAATACGCAGCACAAACCGCCCTTGTAACAACCCCAACACCAGCCTTCCCTTGCCATCATCGGCGAACCATTATCCTACATCCACCGCTTGCTTTGCTGTGTGAGGCTGGATTTTTTTGGCTACTATACCATACCATACTTTCACGAGTATTTCAAGGGATATTAAATGTTCAATAGTTTTCCTTCAATCCTCCGACTGGCTATCAGCTATGCTGTGGCCCTGCTGCACAATGAGCTACTGATAAAACATGAAATAAAAAATAAATCTGTTTTTTTGGTCCTTCTTGCAACGAAGGGCCAACAAAATGAATACGTATGAACCAGAGAAGACCAAAGCTTTTAATAACTTTTCACATCGAATGTTGCCAAGGTAGCTATGTACATATTTTTTCTATCGATTTGCACTTTTGATATATGAATATGTATAGATATATGCAAGAATATATGTTCACAAACAAAACAGTTTATTGAGTGCGTTACAGTGCTCTTCTTTTCTTGGCAAACATCTTATCAGAATCGTTAGACTCCACCGCAAAGATATAAATATGGTTGAGGAGTGACTAAGGAATACATGTCAAGGCCGTAATTGTTTGCCCTGCCCTCTGCCCTCTGCCCACTGTCCACTGGCCACTGCCTACTGCCCCTTCCTCACTCTCTTACTATTGCCGTCTTTATCTTGTTTTGATTTACTCTCCAAATCTCTCTCTGTTTCTCATAGTCTGCTAGATGAAGCTTTGTTTGCTAGTCAGGGTCCTTTGTTGGTTGAAATTGAAGTTGAAGCTTTGTGTTGCATTACCAGATGCTTCCCGCCGGAGGAGGAACCCTAAGGCAACAGGAGAGCCAGACGGATAGAAAGGAAAATAAACAGACAGAGATAGTTAGAGAAAGCGAGCGAGAGAGAGAGAGAGAGCAAACGAAATATGCAAAAGTAAAGATCCACTATACGTACATATAGCAGCGGGACTTGCTTACTTTATACCCGGTAGTCAGTCAGTATATACATATACGTATGTATGAGCTTACGATTTAAAAAAATTAGGTTGAACCCTATGCTAGATTTTTATATATTAAAAGTTATCGGTTTCCATTTTTTTGTACATATAATTTTTACATCAGCTTCTACATTTCTACATGTACATGTAGAACTACTCATACGAGACGTGGAAGTGTGTGCGAGAGCGACAAGGATTGAGTAAGCGCTTGGCAGGCTTTGCGTAGCGACTGAAATTTCATCAGTTCTTCCTGGCTATAATAATGATTCGAACTGACCAGATTCAACAATCTGGTCGATACGGGTATTTTCCACGATTCTGCGTTTTTTTCCTTGTATTTTAAAAATTGTGGACTCCACAGATTTCCGTTCTTTGTGGGGGCGGAAGGGGCTTGTCAAAATTTTGAAATACACTTGTATTGAAGTTATATCACAGGAGATTGGATAGAACGTTTGGTTGCTCTAGTCTCTAAGATCTAGGCGCTAATGAAGACGGACAAACGGACGGACGTACAGACATGGCTATATCGACTCGGGTATTGATGCTGATCAAAAATATATATGCTGATACACGCATCCACCATCACCACAAATCTAATATACCCCTGTACTCTTCGAATACCGGGTGTAAAAATAAGGTGAGCAAAAGGTGTGCCAATTCCAAAAGGGAATGAAAATAATCAAGGAATGTGTTTCCGCACAGATAAGTATCTCCACATTATAGTCTTCTCAGAAATATGTGACTAGTGGATACAGAATCTATTATTCTGGGAGTTGAAGGATTACCTATTTTGGCTTTGGATTAGTAAAAAATAGAAACGATGGCGAAAGTTGTGAGCCACGACTAGGGCCCTCTGATTATAATATTAATCCGATCTTATTCTAATTCCGCGATCTGGTGGTGCTGGTTCTTGTGCTGGTGCTACAAACTAGTTCATGTTGTGAATGCAAGATACATACATACATACATAGGTTACATATGTAGGTTTTGTGGACGACAATCTGCTTTGATTATGGTGGATTTTCATTAGTTAATTAAAAAACGGGAAATGCTGTATTCATATTTCATTTAATTATCCAGCAGACTTCTGATTCTTTATGCATACGCAGCCAAAGGCCGACTCTCGTCTCTCGATTGAGTTGGCACCGTTTCCATTCCAGTCTCATCATTGGAGATTGTTTTAATAAATTTCAAAGTTTTCCCTAACTTGTCACCTTTAAGGTGGAAACTTTACTGGGAAGACTTTTGGCAGAAGACCAGGCTGGTGCCTGAGTGCCGGGCGAACTTGGCCCATAATCATAAGTGTAATTAAATTTAGGCCTACCCCTGGCTGCCCCTACTTCTATCTCTGGCCCCCACTTCAGCACCTACATCCTGTCTTAGTGCTGGCCCAGAGCTGCCCTGCCTCACTCCTGCCCTAGAAGCTATCTTCTTTGCCCCGTACTTCTGTTGTCACTCTGCCATTGAAGGGGGCTGCAAAGTGTGTGGGCTTTGATTTTCTCACGACGATAAAATCAAAGCAAAGGAGACACAATCTTTTTGGGGATTCACGCAGAGGAGAGATTCACTCGAGCGGGACCGAAACAATTAATTGCTGACATTTTGGCTATCACCCTTCGACTTCTACACCTCACCGTCATGTGTGACATTGATTTCGTCTCATATTTATTCCACTACGACTCTGTCCACGAGATTTCTGGGCAAATATGCACATAAATTACAAACGAAATCCGAATCGGAATCATGCCCTCGACTCTAGGGCTCTGGGGCTTACTTCCAGCTGCTCGACTGCCCAACGATTCAATTAAATGGCCCCAGAACCCCAGAACCTAATCAGGCGCAAAACAACAGAAAACGTCTCGATTAACCCGCAGCCGGGACACCATTTGGGGCCAGAGGACATCACATCGACCACTCAGATGGACCCCCTCCCGATCGGCTTTCACCTGAGGCACCTATTTCTAAAAAGTTGTGAATTCCTGCCTGGGGTATCCTGTTTGAAGGCGGCTTTCGAAGTATTTCAGTTCATATTTCCACCCCGCTCTTTGCTAAGTAGCATTGCGGCCATCTTTATCGTTGAGCCTCAAACAGTCTGCGGCTTTGAACTTCAACTTTTTCCCTCCTGACATTGACAGACGGCACACGGCATAAGGCACACAAAGATACTTGTTGCCACACTCACCCATGGGGCATGCGGTAAAAGTTTCGGCAACGGCCAGAACCAGAACCAGAACCAAAAAACCATACACTTTGAAATCGCTCGGCGGACATGTCAAAACCATTTGCCAAATACAGCCGAATGGATGGGAAAATAGAGAAGAAGGTAATTGTAATTAATTTGGCAGAAAATACAGCACAAAGTGGGAATCTGTTCAAACTAAATAATTGTATTGGACGAGTAATCCAGAGCGGAACAATCATGAACAGAGCTTTAAATTCCAATGGAATGTGATTGATTCAGTGGCAACGTTGTTGCCAGAAACATAATGGCAGACAGCATCACAGGGGCAGGTGCACATGTTACGTTACTAAAAGATACTATCAATACCCTCCATATGTCGAAACAAGCAATGGGAACGTGAAGAGACTAGCAGTGAATAGCACATATACATAGATATATAAGCATTCATATGTATATATGGTTTCAAGCAAGTACATATGTATGTATATTTTTCATTGTATTAGAAAGTTAACCCAAATTCATACTTTATTTAATTTTTTTTATTGTGAAAGAGATGGATAGAAAGAGAGAAATATGCTCACTTACATATCCTTCTCACGGATATGCTTGCGGCTCTTCCATTCCTGATATGGCCCCAAGGTTGCCTTGCTGGGGACAACGACTACCACGGGCAGCATATTTTTGCACTTCTCCAACACTAATCTGAGACGCTTGTGCGTGGGAAAGTCGACGATAATGATCCCGAGGTTGTGCATCCTATACAGTTGCTCGAAGAAACTCTCTATCTCCTCTTGGGACGTGTCTAAGAAGAGGAGGATTAGTGGCAGCAATGGCATCGGGGGACAATGACTAGTCACCTTTCTCCACCATCAGGTAGCTGTTATGGTTGTCCCGACGGAAGCCAATGCCAGCGAGCAGGAACCCCAGGGTGACCTCCTGTCGGAGAGAAAGAGAAAACAGAAATTGGCTCACCCGACCTCGACCGGGATGGATGTAGGATGTATGGCCTACGGTATCTGCAATGATCCCAATGGTAAGAACGTTCGGGTCTTCAGGCGGGTGCGTGGAATGCTCCAGATCTAACAAACTGCCAAGGAAAAGGTCATCCAGGGACTCCAAGCTCTTCCTAAGGCTACCGCCCCCATGGCTCTGGAGTCGTCCATTGGCTGCCATCTCTCTCCCTTTTTTCTCCCCCAATCCCCAGAGAAACACAAATTCCCAAACACTCAGTGCTATCATCTCCATTTTGATTTAGGAATCAAGGCCAAGGAGTTGAATCAGAATTGATGAGTTTTTAAGCAGCTCCCTCATTCTGCACAGTTCGGCGAACTGTTTTTATTTTTATAACTTTTTAATGAGTTTTCAATAAGACCACAGATTGTGCTCCGTTCCCCAAAAGTACATAGTATATCCGGCTTAAGTCATAAGCTGACAGTCTTCGTTTTAGTCGCAATCCCAGTCCCAGGCCCTGTCCCTGTCCCTGTCCTTCTGTCTCCTGTCCTCTGCTCCAGCGCACACACATTGTTCAGCTCCATTCGGGTGACAAAATTAGTTTTTTATTTCGCATTTCATTTTAATTATTCAGCCGAGTCCTGGTCCTTGGCTTCGGGCGAGGCTTTGACTCTGGCACCCGGAGAAAAACGAAGACCAAAATGAAAATTCAATTATGACATGAGTTTACATATTTTGGTTTCTTTTGGGGGAAAATATTTGAGAGAGTGTGTGTTTTTGAGAGCTGGCCTTCGAGTGAATTTTATGAAACTTATTACCTTCGACTTAAAGAGATTTGGGACTCCTTGCTGCTTTATAAATCCGTTTTTTTCTTTTTCCCTAAAATAAGGCAAATTGAAAAAATCCCTATATTCTCTGAAAGTTTGCATGAATGGTTTCCCAAAAACGGACACTTTTTATAGTCTTTAGATAGAAATGAAAAACAATAAAATGTCTTGATATTGTGTGTGAAATAAATACTTGAAAAGAAAACGGATTTATCTGAACGGACTACCATCGAAATCAAATCGATAGGGCTTAATTAATTTATCTAGGATGTAACTGAATGCACAACTGGGAAATTTCATTGGCCTTCTCTGCCATAAGGAATAAGGAATAAATGCATACCCATTAATCGAATTCCTCAGAAGAAAACGAGGGGGAGCGTTGTGAGCCGCAGCAAAGGCCGTGGCTCTACTTTATACCCGGTACTCAGTCAGTATATACATACATATATGAGCTTACGATTTATTCAATTTATTATATGTTCGCAAAAGGGCCGAATTAAATTTTGGGCAAAAAATAATATATCAAAAAATGAAGTCAAACCATTATTGGAATTTGTTTCATTTTTGTTTACATATGCATTTTACGTCAGCTCCTACATTTCTACATACAAGAGACTTGGAAGTGTGTGCGAGAGAAGAGGGCATGAGTAATGTTTTTTTTTCATAGAGTAGTTTTTTTTTAAGAATTTTTAAGAAATCTGGTATTTTTTGTCTTATGTAGTGCTTCTATTTTGCCCAATTAATGTGTCTATCTAAAACCAAAAATCAAGGCATTCAAATATTTCTTTTTCGACTTTTCCTGAGCTTTCAAAGATAAAATTTCGGGTGAAAAATACCGAAAAAAATGATGAAATATCAATTTGAAAGCTTAATATCTTCCAGACGTTAAGTTGCAGCTACAAAGTGTCTGAGTCGGATTTATAGCTGCATTTGTCAGCTTTTTTAACTGCAAAGTTCAATACAACCAGTTGTAGGAAACTTAAGTTATGAGAAAAATAAAAGCACTACCTATGACAAACAATACCAAATTTTTTAAAAATTCTTAAAAAAAAAATACTCCATGAAAAAAAACCATAATTCTTTAAAAAATGTTAAATCTTAAAATCTATCAGAAAAAGTAATTTTTGGCGACAGCGGAAAAAAAGTTGAATTTTGTCGAGTAGTGTTATCAGATCTGATCAATTCAACACTTTGATAGAAATGGTTATTCTCTATGATTCTGCGATTTTAGTTTCCTCGAATCTGTAAAGTTGTGCATGCCACAGACTTTCGTCCTTTGTGTGGGCGGAAAGGGGCGGGTCGAAATTTTGCAATATACTTGGAGTAGTGTGATAACACAGGAGACTGGATATAAAATTTGGTTGCTCTAGCATTAATAGATATAGGCGCTAATGAAGACGGACGGATGGACAGACGGACGGACAGACGAACATGGCTATATCGACTCGGCTATTGATGCTGATCAAGAATATATATACTTTATGGGGTCGGAAACGCTTCCTTCTGGGCGTTACACACATCCGTTATCACCACAAATCTAATATACTTACCCCTATACTCTTCGAGTACCGGGTATAACAATACATGCACCAGCCCAAGATATCTAATATTTGCCCAATTAATGGAAGAGAATTGCATGGGATGCTGAGATGGCATTCTATTAAAACGGAATGCAGACCAGAAATTAGAAGTATACAAACATACATTGTACACAAACCTGTCAAATAGCTGAATTGTTGTTATTAATCCAGTTAGCACCTGCACCACCTACACCCACAGCTTAGAAGCAGTTTTCCCAAATTTCTTAGATTGAAATAAGGCCAAGACTTGCGACTTGACTTATTGACTCGAGCGCTCGTTGAAAATTAAACATAAATCAACAGTTTAATGAAATGCGATACAGGTCCACTCATTAATGGAGCAGCACTGCGAACAGCACTTTGAAATGGAATACAATATTTTCTGCAGACATTGCCGTAGCCCACACCCACATCCACATACTGGCCCCCAAAAGCCCGGGAAATGTGCGAATCTGTGGCATGCCCCAATTGTCAGGGTGGGGGGACTGATAGACAGCCAGACGAAGACCGAATTATTGTGTTTAATGTGAATAATGCGTTAACCATGACAAGGGTACGAGTACGGGCTGCGAGCAGGTATCGCCGGAAACCGGAAGAACCAGGCACACAGATAGACACCCACCCAGAAAGCACTCTCAAGAGTATCTATGGTTGTCCACAGATGCATACAGGGACGGAGAGACAGTCGAATGGCAAATGCCGCAAATATGTGTGGAACATGGTTTTGCTTTGCATACCCTTTGGGCCAGCGGCAAATTGCCGAGGCGTGCCACACGCTCGTTGCCACATGTGCATTCCGACGGGGCAACCAAACGAGGACTGGAAGGCGAGACAATTCTGGAACTGAGGCAGAACTTCAAGTATAGGAATATTTGGGGCTCAGAGGTCGATGCAAATATAATCAGAATTGATTTGTAAATTTATGGATTTAAGCAAAATTAAACATGGAAACGGTACCGCACGGATTGTATTTGTTGCTCATTTAATGGCACGAATCGCATAAAACTGCTGCTATATTTTCTGCTGTCTTTGAATACTTTTCAGTAATATTTATTCCTTATCTTGTATCTTCACAGTTTTTTGTCTAAACTCCAAGGCCCTATGCTCACATGATGGCCGAAAGAACAATCAATTGGGCAATGGATGCCGACCTAGGAATGATTAAGCTCAAGTAAGTACGCACATGCCAAATTCAAGTAAACAATTACTCATTATAAAATCTAGAGTATATTTAGTAGTATTAGTATTACTATGTATGATTTCATTTGGCATGTTTATATCTACTTTCCGTATATCTCCTATATCCTATGATATTTTCATTCTTTAATGGCAATGGACATACGGAGGTAAAATATTACTGAAATATATAAGTTTAAAAAGTTATTATCAAGAAAAACCATAGTAAAAAAATATATTCAAATTTTTCTGATTACAAAAGAGTAATGCGTTTATGCGTCTCGAATTCCGAATTCTAAAATATTGATGATTTTTCTGATGATTTCTTCATTCAGTCAAGGTTAGTTCATATTCTCCCTCATCGTTCTTTGTATGACTCCTAACTGAAATTCCACCAGCCATTCATCTTGAACCAATTAATAAAAAGGTTTATTACTTGTAACTTATTACATTTTAAGGAAAATTAGAAAGAAAAATGGCATTCTAAGTATTTTTGAAATATAGGGGCTATTTACATTAATTGAAAATATTGAACAAATAAAATAGATAGTAAATAATATGATAGTTAATCATATTTGGAATAAGAATTATATTGATAATAATTTTCTAGCAAAATTCAATTCATTTCATTAATTCAAATCAATTCATGAATTAATTCCAAAAGATATATGAAGTTAATTTGGAACGAACCAAATGGTCGTGAGTGCATCGGATCCCATTGCATTTGATCTCAAGTCAAGCTTTGATACAGTTCCGACAGCTAGCGAGCGTATACTTCATGTATGGGTTCACACACAATTTTTTTATAATATTTGAAAAATAAAATTGGTTCGTTTACTTATGTATTTTTTATTTTATGTCCAAAGATCTCTCGGCGATGCACTATGGAGTGCAAAATTAATTAATACAAAATTAACAACGGAAAGAGATTTTTTTATTTCGTTTTTTTGTTGGATTTATATAATCAATAGGAAGTGAATTTGAAAAAAAAAATGGGTGTGACATCGACTTTATTTATTAAGGCATATTTAAATAGCACTAGGCAACAAAAGTGAACTTTTTATTTCCGCTGTGAACCAAATAGAGTTATTTTGAAAAAACTGGAGCTTTAAACATTTTTAAAGAATTAAGTTTCTTTTTTTTTTAATTTGTAAGATCTGATATTTTATTTTAATGGTTTTTTACATTTTTTTCAGAGGTAGTGCTTATTTTTTTCACATAACTCAAATATCTCAAATTTGGTTGTATTCAACTGGGCAATTCTGAAAAGCATATAAGTGCATCTATAAATCGAACCTCAGCACTTTGTAGCTTCAGCTTACCGTCTGGAAATTATTAGGCTTTTAAATTCAAATTTGATACATTTGGGGTTATGATCTATTAAGTACATTTTCAAGAATTGTGGTAAAATGTGGAATTTCTTACTATAAACATGTAAACATATAAAGGTGTGACCAGGTGGGACTCACTTTGTATACCTTTTTAAAAATTAGTTTTCATTACAACTTGGTTCATTTTTAACTAGTCACTTAAACATACAATAACGAAGTCTCCACAATTACTATATATGGTTCACATTACAAAAAAGGTGATAAAAGCCCTACTGATTAAAATTCGTAACAAAAATTTAATCAGTTAATGGATTTTTTTCAATTGATCAGATTTGCACTTCTTCACTGCACGACTTTTTTCATAACAACAGCTGGGTTGCAGAGCTGATCTGGGGGGGCGCCATCTGAATGGGGCGCCATCTATGGAAATTTCTGGTGCGCAACTTTAAAGGTCACTTTTTTCCAATGCAGAGTGATCAAAACTAAGTTTTTTTGTTAACTCTTCAAAAAGACTTTTTGGCCAACCAAAGTGGTCATTGGGACCATAGTGCGATGGGAGAGCGAGCGAATCTGAAATCACACATGTGTACATATGAGTTTATTCCGTTCTTTTTGAATATTTAGGAGGTTGATTTACATAGCGCTGCATTATATATTTTACTTTAAATTATAGTTTTTTGTATTGAAATTTAATATTTTAATTGAAACGTTTGACTTAAGTAGTTTTTTGGATCGACTAATAGAAGTGTTGGTGGCTTAACGGCACCGGCACAGAACTGTTGGCAATGGTTAATGGTCTCAAAATTGCACAGACGTTTTAATGCAAATTGCTACACGTAAGGTTTTTCTTTTTTTTGGTGCTATTAAAACATATTTAGGTGTTCCATCACAACTGGGCCAACTGTTGCGGCTTATAATTTACATACATACATATGTACATATTTATGCGTCCTTATACTTTACCTGCTTTTTAAAAACATGTAAAGCTTCGGACCCCAATACAATGATTTCCAACTGAAATCGAACCAAACATCAGTCTTTATCAGTGAGCAAACGCCAATGATAGCAAAGCTGGAAGGGAGAAATACTCATTATCGCCATGTTGGCTGCGGCCATCTCTCCGCTACGTTGGCTTTCCCTAGCGTTGTTGAAAGTGTTTTGACGTGCAGCCCGTTTGAAAGGGAAAAGTTAAGCCTGCGTCAAAAACTCATAGCACCACATATACTCACAGACATGTTCAAATTTGCAGTTGCCGCAGCCTTTGCATTCGTAATACACATACTGCCGGTATCGGGGGTGTTGTTTGATGGCGCGTCCTTGCCGTGCTCATCCTTTCAACAAAAAACAGTGGGGGGGATGGAGACATACAACGGTAGTGCAATTTTAATAACGGAACAAATTGCGTAAGCCGCCAAAAACCATTAATATTTTTGTGCACCTGTACGCGGCAGGCACGGCAGCAGCAACAGCAGCAGCAGCATCAGCAGCAGCATGTACATATGAAGCTCTCTCCGTCTCTCTTTGCTCGGCACACGGATTTCATACTTGATATTTCTGTGTTTAAAAGTACCAGATGTTTGCTCTGGTTTCACTCAGCTTTTGCTCTATCGGCTTCTTTCCCCCCTCCCTTCTCTGTGTGAATATGTGCGCGAGTATGTGCTCTGCCTTTTAATTATTGATTCCGCTATTGAAGTGATTAATATTTTCGGACCAAAGTGCTGCCAGAGGACGGCAGTTAGCGGGGAGTAGAGCTGGTATCAGAACAGGGAGCACAGCAGAGCAGAGCAGCCACTCGGCCAGGGACTGCCCGAAAGCGATTGCCATTGATTGCCATTGATTGCTTTTCATTTTTTTGTGCTCAGTAATTGCATTTCCTTGTTACGCACATTGTGTCCCACAGTCCCAAAAGTCCACAGATTCGTCGCAACATTTTCACTGATTAAAGATACATTTACCGAAAAAAAGCAAGACCGGAAATGTCAACCGACATACCGACTATAAGAAGCCCTCTTCTGGGAATCATTCGAAATAAGATGGTAATCTATGAATATCATAGTGGTATTCCCTACCGTTTGCATTTGCTTTTGCTCTTTCTTTTCTGATCTAAGTTTCTAAGCATTATTATTTATAGAAATTTTTAAAATAGGTAAAGAGGCGTCAACACTTTACTCAGATATGAAGTCAGTAGATAGCTGTCATCATTGCAATGATGAGACTCTAGTTGTGAATAGTTATCAGTATTGGTGCAACTAGTACAGCTTTCAGCCGACACCTCTCTTGCGCCCACATTGATGATGTGCTGATGGAAGAAATTGGATTACGATTACAATTTTTGGGGAAGAGCACAAGCTGAATCGCTTAATTACGGACAATAGTCACACTCATACAACTGTTCGCAGATCCCAGCAGATCCATCATGATGCGATGGATGTCTGGGTCGAGAAAAGTGAGGATATGATCCAAAAAGTATGCAACAATTTGCTCCACTCAAATGACAGTAGGTAGCCCTGAGAGGTATGTTTGTATGTACAATGTAAATGCTTGGGCAAATGTAATGCAGGGCTACCATTCACGTGTGTGCGTAGATGTGGATGTAGCAGTGGGTGTGGCATTTAGTTTGGGGCAGGGCCAAAGGCATCAATCTTCCTCCATCATTGTCAGTGGCCGATGACGATGGCGAAACAAGAGCAGAAACAGAAATAGCAACCCACAGTATCTGCCACGTATATCCTCTCTCCGCCTCGGCTGTGTCTCCCGCAGCTTCCTTTTCACATTTCTCATTTCCGTAGCACCCCATTTTGCTCCACCAACCGCTATATCCCCAGCCCCACTGCCCCCTTGGGGCAGGCAATACAAAGTAAATGAAATATCACCGCCTGCCTGTCACTTCATAATTTTGAAAGCGAAATGAAGCGACTTCTGGCATCTACATATACGGGTATATTTCTATTTACGTACATATGTACCTATACATTCTCTATACAATACTTGCAATTTTCTCTTCCTGTTTGGTTTGTCAATAAAGCCACCTTACGTAATAAATTAATTATTTATTCGCATCGCCATTGCCATTGCCATTAACATTGGCATTGCCATTGTTATTAGCATCAATATTGTGTTATACAATACTCTCAATTTTTCCCAACACAAAATAAAATGGGAATAAAAATAAAGATGGGAAGTTTAGGAAAAACATTTGTCAAAATTTACAAGAGTAGAATGAATACCGCATGGATATTTCAAGCATTATTTGACCATCTTTCAGATAGGAATAGGATAGGAATTCGGGGAGAAATGGAGTGGTGTAGCAACCAATAGGCTGCCCCTGACATGGCCCCCACTCATAATTTGAATGCAATAATTCACTTATCTCTGTTCTGGATACATAAACAAATTGAAAAACTTTCAGTCCGGTCAACTTCTGCCTCGCTTCCCATATATTTCACCTGCTTCAGAAGTGCCCCAGGGCGACCACAGACACAGAGATGAGCCTCCCACAAACATGTGTCTGTAGGAGTACGCATAACCAATGTCGATTGGGGGGGAAACCCTGGAAAAAAACCATGTATTTGAACAATTTTACGTTGAAAGTTTTACGTTTGCTGCCAGCCCCAGTTTCAAAGTGTGTTTGCCCAACAGAAACCACAAAGAACAAAAAAGCAATGAATGTAAGAATGGAAGAGAACCGAACTTCCGGAATATATGTATCAGACAAGGGTCTAATCCCAGCAGTTGAAGATTTCATTGGGTTTGTCTTTATTTTCCTTTACAAGATGAATTGGCTGTGAGCATATGCCGCAGTGTTGGCAAAACTCGTGCTTGACTGAAAGCTGGAAAATTCGCAGAGGGCTACCCAAAACAGAACCAAAAAACAAAAAACAGAAGTGCAAACTAAAGTTTTGGGTATCTTTTACCTGGAAAATTAAAGTCAAAGGAGAAAAACAACACACAGTGCAAAATTCACTCAGTGTATTACGTTTCCAAGGAACGTTTCTCAAAAGCACTCTTTCTCTCTCTCTCTCTCTCTCTTTCACCTCCACTTTCCTCTTCGTTCTTTAATCTCCCATATTTCCACTTTAGTATTGGTAAACATTTGTGGATGGAACTTTTTGGTCCCCCTCGAAAATTATTGCAAACTTTGAGAATCACTTTCGCTTTGTTTGGCTGAAGTTCCGATGAAAGATATTTCTGGAGGACAGTGTTCTCCAACTTATATAATACTCGCTTGTCAGTGTTGAACGACGTTGGATTGGAATGAAAGAGGGAAGACGATGTGGACAATTTCTAATTTCATTTCTGCTACACCGAATCCTAAGGGAACCTAAAAATGCATGAATTCCAATAGATGCATTATATGCCTTCTTATTTCAGTATTCTTAAAGAATGGTTGTGTGAAATGTGGTCTTAAAACCCTTTATACTTCTAGGTGGGGGTCGTCCTTTCAAGCTCTATTGAAATGATGGCAAAAGTTTGTCTTAGTTAACTGCTAACGGGAGATAATTAAGCTAAGCCGTAGCGAAAATTCTCTCTTTCTCGGACTCTTTTCCATCCTGAACTACAGCACTGAGGATTGAGCACAGTGAGCGTCCGTCCTCGACCCCTGGCAGTGTTGGGAAATTTCACAGCATATGTAGATGTGCTCATACATGTGCTCGCGATGAACTGCAAAAAAAGATGTGTAATTAACTCTTGAAATACAAATGCAACTCGCAGTAGAGGGCAGCTAATTGAATTTTTTGCCAACAATTTCACTCGGGCATGAATTTAACAGCTCCCACACACTTAGCGGGACTTGCGTGCCTACGTGACCCGTCTCTCGCCTACATTCAAGCCCACCCATGGCGAACCGTAGCTATGGTTTTCGGTTTAAGGCTGCTCGCTCACCTGACACGGAGCATTTTTGTATACAATTTGAAATTTTGTTTACGCTCGGGCTTAGGGCACACGCTGTACAAACACGGGCCAAAGAGGGTGCAGGGGCTTGGTGCTGGGTGCTTGGGTATGCTTTCAGTCCTGCCAGAAAATATAGCCCCGAAATAAGGGGAAAACGTTCTGCTTTCCATATACATAAATATTCCTATCAAATTTCAATTTGTTCAAAATTTTTCTCGTTTCCAGCATTTACTGGGGGATGATGAAGGTGCCACGGGAACCAGAGAAGGGGATGGGCACGATGATTATGACGATGGGGAGATATAATTAAGCCGCGTCTCAAACAACTTCTGGCGAAAGCCTACAAAAGCCCCGGCCGAGGCTGACGTAATTAGAAATCTACAAAACAAGGCGATGCGCAACAGCCAGTATAGAGTGGAGGATGGACGGAACACAAAAATGAAGAAAATTATTTAAGTAAAAACAAATTCAAAGCTACGGCTTCAGCATCGGTTTTGTGTTTGAGTTCTCAAGCTGGCAGATTTGCATCGGCTTTAATTGCTGAACGCCTAAAAGTATGGAAAGGAATATTTTTATACATAATTAATTGCCTCAACCGGATGATGGTTACGCACAGGGAAATGGGACACGGACAGGGACAGGAACAGGAACAGAAACAAAGGCCTGGACGGCGGCCTCGATGTAGCTTAAGTGGCATTTAAATGTGTGCCTAACTCCGCCGACCCGCCTCTATACATATAGATATCTTTATTTCTGGAGTTATGCTTTACTAATTACGGTAGGGAAAAAGAGTGGGAGTGGAAGTGAAATTGGGAACTAGAAGCTAGACCCCCTTCTAGTAATTAGCGAAAAGCTATGCGGCAGCACTTAAGCCGCTTTAAATGCGGCTTTCGTTTACATTTCTGCATTATCTGCTGGGATAAATAAATATAAACATATGTATATATATACATATATATATTCTTACCAACTAATTTGTTTGTCCCGGGACAGTACCTATTCAGTGCGGACAGTTTGCCATGCAAGCAATTTCATACTCTAATAGGAACCCCAAGAAAGGAGGGACCCTTGAAATTATTATAAAATATTTAAAAAGCTGATGAACCTATTTTCAGGACCAGCACTGTAAGGGGCTTAAGGAATACGCGTGCCTTACATTTGGAACAGGTCGAAGAAAGTGTATATTATATACTACTATATATGTATTTTAAATGGCATTGCAATAGTGATAAATCTGATAGTAGTGCTTATTTAGATTCGGAATACTCGACCTGGATTGTAGTGCTCGCACTAGTTTTTTACAATACCTCTGAAAACGCCCCACTCTCTCGCACTTGATGCCGTGGCGCTAATGGAGCACCTGTAGAAACTGCTAATTGCTTCGTTAGCGGATTTGGCGGTCCTCTTTGAAGCTTTCATCTGTCAGCCCTTCCAATCCAGCATCAGCATCATCATCAGAATATTCGTCGAAGTATAGATATATTTATACCTACATATGTACATACCTACATGTACATATGCATGTACATTTTTCCCCTGAAATTTCGTTGCCTACTTATTGGGGCATCGCTTGGGTGGAGTTCTGCTCGCCGGAGCATTCATTTATTTATGAGCATTACGAGGCAGCTACTTCTTTATTGATTGCTTCCTTTAACCCAAATTCAGACCCCCACGCCTATACATAAACATATTTTTGAATTGTGTGGTATTTTTTGAGTTCCGAGAGATTCCTTGACAATGACATGTTCGTGTGGCACTGGTGGCCGCTTTCCCTCCCTTCTCGCTAACCGCATTTCTTTTGTGGCACACCGCCTGACAGCCTCTAACTTTATTACATCGTCCTTGTCTGTGTCGAGTGGCTTGCCATCTGTTCATCCCGTAGAACCATCACCACCGCCTCCCACCCTAGTACTTCTAGCCCGCCACTCGGCTATGTTTCTCGTTCTGTTTCTATTGCTGTTTGAGTGGAGCAACAGGCAAAATGTGTGCGCCATTGCGGCAAAATGTTCAATTTATGTATAGCAACAAAATGTAATACCACACACAAAACGGTGGCAGGATTCAGGATTGGGAGAAAGAGCAAACACCGTTGGCAACTTGACGCCAGTGCTGGGACCAAAGCTGGCAAGCGGACATAGTTTCATGGGAAAATTTCCCTAACAGAAATAAACATTAAAGAAGAAGCGAATGTGGAAATAAAATTTGATATCATCAGGAAAAGTGCGAAAGAGAGAGGAAAGAAAAGCGGCGGAGAAATGGACGAGAACACCAAAGGCGAGGGAGAGTGAAAGTTCTATGTGGAAACTCTGAAATGAATATTTGTTAGATTTTGGGAGCGAGAAATACAACTGGGGGGTCAGCACCAGAACAGCAACAGAAAATGGAAACGCGAAAGTAAAAACAGAAGGAACGAAAATGAAAAAGAAAATGAAAAGACGAAACCGAAAGCGAAAGCGAAAAGAAAAGCAGTGCAAATGGCAGAGTTAATAAGCTGGAAAATGTGCCCCAAAGACCAACATTAACATTAATGGCGTTAAGTTGAAAGAAAGGTCACCACTGAAAGGGAAACTGGCATGTTTTCACCCAGTTCCCGTTTCCGTTTGCCATCCTCCATTTGCCATCCTCGTTCTTGCCCCACTAGGACAATCGAGTGTGGCCAGAGAAGCCTTTAATTGCAACTAATTGATAAACGCGTTTGTGCCAAGCAGTGGAGACGTGGGGGGCATTTGTGGCCATAAATTGTAAACATTTTCCGATTTAATTAAACAGACATTCGCACAGCAACATAAATCATATAAAATACTCGTACGCAATTCCATTCAGAAGAGTTCACCTTCTGGAGCCCCGTTTCGGGTCAGAGGTTGACGGTTATTTGCGAGCTCTGGTCAGAACTATAAAAACAAAATGTGGCATTCAAATTTTTCCGCCAAATACTGAAACATAAACCTCCTGGCCGTTTCCGTTTGCCATTAATTACACGATGGGACGGGCACGTGAGTGTTTGAGTGTGATGATGAAATTTAATGAGGGCGCTGACTGCTGATGCTGATGCTGGTGACGGACACCGGGTCAGAGTCGAAGTCGGAGTCGGGGATGATCCAACTGACATCCAACGCGCGTTGTATTAAAAATTGCCCAGAAAACCAGCAAAAAAAAAGACCCGCCAACGATAAACAGAAACGGAAACAGATGCAGAAACCGAAACAGTAATAATCCGAGCCAGAGACGACACAAGGAGGTCGCGGATACGTGCGGGTGGTTGTGGGAAAAGCATTGGAAAAGCCATTAACCCATCGTTGCCATCCGACACGACAAGCTGCCATAATAAAAACCATATTGGCAACATTTTTACGGGCAACGAATCGGTAATGCTCTGCGAAGGCGGTTCCAAGTCATGTTTTGAATTGGCCAAATCATTTCAAGACTCATTTCACGACGTTATTAGATTGTCGTCTTTGATTTGTACTTGACTTGTACAAAATATTCCAGAAAATCTGAGATTATTTGGTTGTAAATTGTGTTTAGTATTTCAAAATTCCTGTTCCCGAAATTTTAGACTATTTTATGACCGATGACCGATGATTCTTCGAATCAGTCCAATACGAGTTATTTGAAGTGCTCTGAACAGATTAAGTAATTCAATACAAATTCAATTCAAGAATAGGTCCTTTCGATCCATTTATCGTTTGTTATGTATCGTTTATCCTTTTGTCATAGGCGGAAAGACTTTCTTCTTCAAGCTATTGGGGATATGCCCGTCTCGGCCAGATCCGGGGGGATAGATGGGCAGAATGGGAAAGAGTGTGTTGAAATCCAAAAGCCGAAGTAACAAACAGTAGTAATAATATTTAATATTTCCACAGCCTGCCAGCCACGGGATTTTCATATCGTTTAAGCATTTCCTTCCGTTTCGACTGATTTGTTCATTTCGCCGCTTCCTGTTGTTTTTCCAGCTCCCTTCGATTCACTGCTGCTGCCTCTGCCTCTGCCCCTGCCTGTCCATTTCTATTTGCCGATGCGCTCTTTATAATTGTTGTATATGTTGTTGTTGTTGTTTATTCGGGCTGAAGGCCGAGTCTGCCATGGCGACGGTGCTTAAAAGGACCTTTTAAACAAGACAGGAAGCTGCCATTAATTGGCCAGCGTCCGGACAAAAGACGCCTATCCAAGTGGTTGGGATCTGAAATGGCTCTGAGCGGGTAGCATATAAAACTGCTTTGTTAGGATGCCGATGCTTTGAAAGGCAGCAAATCTATTGGTCTTGAAATGGGGAGGCCTTCAAAGAAAGGCATAGCCAACTGGTTTTCAGGTGGAATGACTCAAATAGAAGCATAACCACCTGGTTTAAACATGAAATACCTGCAGAGGAAACAATCCGAAGTGGTTTAAGGGTGGGACGCTTCCTTAGAAAGCCTTCCACTGCCTTCGACTAGATTGCATGTGAAACATCTCTAGAGGAAGCATATGGAACTGGTTGGTATGTGGCAAGCACCCATCCGCAGTCATCTTCATCTGCGGTCTCCTTGGGTGTCCTCAGAGCAGGGCAGTGTGCAGGACCGGTCCACCTCCCATTAATGCTATTCAATATTAAAGCAATCCATTCACCAATCAATTTCCTACAGTTTTACACTTTGCTCAGCCGAGTAGCATTAATCAGATGAAGGGTATATGCAGTCCGTTCCGCTAAGATATGTACATATGTAGTAAAGGGTAAAGTAACACATGGCAGAATTAATATAATTATTTCTTTATCATTATATTTTATTCCTGATATTGATATTCATTAAATTCTAGCCTTAATTTAATCTAAATTAAATAAACCTCATGCATTACCAAATGGATAAAATATATAGAGAAACGCTTTGTACCATTTCTGAAGGTCTATCGATTCCTATTTCCTGAGAATTTCCACGGTTGGGAAAACGAGCAAAAGCTGCCATAAACGTTTCTTACGTTTTAAATACTCAGCGGGGGTTTCTATAGTTACCTACCTAATGTTCCTGCTCCCAATCTCTCCCCACTGATGGTTCACCCTCCATATCCATACCCCCTCCGAACTCGTTCAAGTGGTCAGAGACAGGAATACCACGCCGATTTTCGTTGCGATTCTCGGTGAAGTGGCAGCCAAGTGCCCCACTGGCCCATTGGCGGCCAAGCTACCCATTTCGCTGGGTCCCTGTGGTGCAGCAGTAATAGAAGAGCACACACTCACACACAAACACATAAGCTCAGGGTACAAAAAAAGAGAATTTGAGTGAGTGGGAAAGAGTATGAAAGAGAGAGAGAGAGCGGGGCAGTGAGGAGAAGATTTGTCAGTTGACAGCTGTCAAACAATGGAGGAGCCATGCGGATCGCGTATGAATGCATTCTAATAGTGGGACGGTCTGGTCGGGCCTGTTCTCACGGAGGAAAACTTTTAGTTTTCCTTTGACTCCCCATCGCCCCCTCCGACTTTCTATGGTCGCTGTGCAGATGCAGATAAGCCCACCGCTACACAGTGGGTCAAACGGCCAAACTAGCTCATATCGGGGAAAGTAAAAAAGGTATTGTCTTCTGTTTTTCCTGCGCGTATCATAGAGTTTTTCGTTTGATGAATGCTTTCATTAAATGTTGTATTTTACTTAAATATTTAAAAAAAAAACAAATTTTTTAATGAAACTATTTCTGATGACTAGTAACAGAATACAAAATATAATTCAGAATCGCAATCTATCATACGCCAGCGCCGCCTGTAATGCTGGTGAATGTATGAAACTAAAAAAAAAGCATTGAAAAAAAACGCAAGCCAGGAACATTCGTATTTTACTATTTTATAATCAGAATGAAAAAAGTTACTAAGTTGCAAGTGTTAGCCTAGACAAGAAAATTTTTAAATATATTCTACAGCAGAATGTTTTAAACAGTTGACATAACAAATATTTAGGGCCATTTTCAACATTGCTATTTCGGGAAAAGTACACAATAGGCATGCAAACAACCATTTCTATTTTACTGTGCTGACCTTAAACTTTAGCGAACGCAATTTATTTCAATAGTTTCTGTTTATTTGTGGGAATAATACCTACAGTTTTTTGCACCGGGTGCAAATCGGCGCCAAAATTCGTTGTTGCGCCAGCGAAAACTTGTTTGTACTTTGAGAGCGTACAACTCTGCGAATATCAATGGCAAAAATATGAACAAATATCGAAAAGGTCCATGATGTATGAAAAAAAAAAATATTTTTCGGGTTTCGAAAATCGACCGCTTGAGCCACTGTACGCTGGGGGAATGATGGAATACAGAGAACTGCTCGTAAAAGAACATTTTGCCCTTAGCGAGGGGACATGACGACATTAAAAAAGCGCTGTTGCTGCTGAATGTTGGGATGGTTCCTGCTTTACGAGCGCTCAAATTGCATTCATTGTACACACAGAAGCACACAGCACACAGTGGCAGATGCACGCTGATACACCCACGCAAAACTACAGTCACGCCCAGAACTGTATATATGTATGTATGTATATCCAAAGAAGCTCGAAATCAGCGAAAGTAAAAGTAGGAACAAACTGGCTCAGCTTTCTGCCTCTTAATTTTGCATTTCCCTTTTCCGACAGATAGCTCAGGGAAAGTTAGTAGAAAAATTATTACTGTGTCGGCTGTTCCCAAACCGATATTAAGTCGCCAAATCTGTAAAGCAGCCTAACGGAAGCCACCAATACTGTTCATATGCTTTTGCACGGCAGCGGCCTTTCTTTCTTCTTTCTATCCAGCCCTCTTTGTTTCGTTTCTACAGCTGTAGCATTTACTAACTATACTCTCGCGCTCTATCTATTTATCTATCGCTCCAACTCGGCTTAGCAGCAGCCCGAGTTGTTCTAGCGCTCCCTTTGGTCCGCCAATTCGGACCGCCTGCAATTACACTAGTCGACACCACATTTCGGCTGTGGCCCAAAATGACGAATTGAAATTTGAAATTCTGCTCAGCTCACAAATGAGGCTATAAATCAAACCCAAACACTTTGTAGTTTCAGCTTGATTTTTGGTAATTACTAAGCTTCCAAATTCAAATTTGACAATTTTACAAACTCAGGAAGAGTCGAAAAGTCGGTTTCTCGACTTCAGGTTGGGGTAAGGCACAGTAACCTGGCTGCCACATGCCACAACCATCCATAACTATTCTAAACGCTGGTAATCTCGTTGTAATCAAAAGAAACAACGAGCCCTTGAGCAAACCAATTTTCGTTATCGGACACATTAACGTTCCGATTAATGTTAGCCCGAGTTCGAGAGTTTAATTATAAACTTAAGGAAAACAACAGTTATTCAATTTTAAATATCTTTAGAAATCACTAACATCACTAATTCACTAACAGGTCTCAACAATCATTAGATTAGCAAAAGATTAAATTGGCCTGCAACTTGACAAGAAAATCATTCATCAAAGTACGGCATAAAATAAAATGAAACTGTGAATCTTTCAACCGGAAAATATATTTCCCATTCCCACATTTAGTTTTGCTGGAGATTCTGAGCATAGATTGGACTTAAAAATAATCACTTCCTTTGAACACATTCAGCTACATATGTACATATATTATGCCTTACACGGAAATTGTTAGTATTGTTAATAACTGTTATTCGGAAAAGGGAAGAATAAAATGAAAGCCTACAACTCCCTTCCCTGAAGATATAAATACGATTGTGAATTGCAAAATAAGAGTCGATTCCTTTGTGTGAAACATTTCACCCCATAGTGTTTATTGACTGAAGCGTTGGCCTCCCACATATTTATGTACATATTAATCGGGAAATTTCATACATGGATTGTAAGTTCTTAGTTTCGTTTTATTCCGCTGGACTTTTAATTACCACAACCCCAGTTCCAGCCTCCAGCAACAGCTCCAGCTCACCGGATGCCATTAGCAGCTAAACTGTGGCTGTTGGTGGTGGTTCGCTGGCAGTGGTGGTGGTGGCTGCGGTTGCCAGGTCGCAACAAAAATATTTTTCCTCATCACGCCACTTTTGGGGAGGAGATTTATTTGCCTTTAACAAGTACCACCTCATCGCGGTGGCAGCTGATGGATGGACATACGCCAAGAGTGTATATATCGGTCTCTAAATGAGCCCCAGGGTCCTGTCTTGTCCAGTCCCTTATCCAGTCCCTTTCCCCTTCCCCTTCCCCTTCCCATTCGCATTCGCAGTCCCTGCCTCGTTACAGTTAGCCATCGATTTTAATTATCATAATGATAATTTTCTTATGGTGAGTGTTGTCGCAGTTGGTTTAGTTTTTGCGTCTATTTAATATTTGATCGCTCCGTCAGGCCTGTTCCCGTATTCCCGTTCCCCGGTCCTAGTCTCTGACCATGGGTATCCTTTGATGTTGCGCTGCCCGCTAATTGGATTGCATCTTTATTAATTAGCCAGTGTTAAGGTCGGGCATAGCTGGATGTCTGCCAGGACGATGGCTTTCGGGTCCTCAGAACGGATTAGCTCAGAGCTCTGTTCTATGCAAATCGAGTCGCAGAGAATATAATTATAATATGTTGGAAAAGACAAACAACGGCAGACTGCGGTGGAATCCTTGCCTCGGGACCAGGCAAAAGAAAAGTTATAGGAAAAGCCAACGAAAAGGCAAGAACACACACCACACCCATAAAAGAAACCAAATTGAGACTGAGCCACGCACAACAAATTGATAAATATGCAAATTAAATAGACTTGCAATCAATTTGCATAAATCTTCGCAGCTAAAAATAAATAAATAAAATTGCCAATGCAAAAAAACTGAAAGGGGAAAGCCAAAAAAAGGCGCGCAGAGCCTCGCCCAGCCCAGCCCCGCCCCGCCCCGCCCAGAGGCAGAACCAGCGCACCCAAAGGAAGTCGAATGCCAAAGTCGCTTTCAACGACCAGGGATTAATTAGCAGGCAGCCAATTACAATGGGAGGAAGTGGATAAGCGGGGTTATTATGGCAGCTGCGTTGAATATCAAATGAATCGATGATGGGCTATTAATAATAAATATCCTGATATGGGAGATTCTTAAAAGCAGTCTGGGCTTCGACCATTAATTTAACTGTACAACAAATTTTTGCCTTGAAGAATGCTTTAAAGAGAGATCTCGAGTAGTTGTTACCATATGACCCCCAGCCTTTGATCCAACAGATAAATCAATTAAGCGTAAAAGCCTTATTGCAGGAAGCCTTTTTGGAAATATTTCAGGACGAATGGGATCCTATGGGTAATCTCTTCGAAATCCTTTTTTAGCAAATGCCCAAATTGTAAACTTAGTGCTTTAGTTTACGCTTTAAAGTTAATCAGTCGAACAATCAGCTGTAAGTCTACGATTTCTCAGACTCAGGCCCAATCCACTCCCAAGTTTCAATACCACTTTTACACTGCCATGCGCGAAAATATGTTAAGCGGGATTTCAATGTGAAAGCGAGTGAAACAAGGCAAAGCAAAGAAAATCAAAACAAAACAAAACAAAAGAAAAGACAGAAGCAGCAGGAACACTAGGTACACGAATAAAACAGAAAAAAATGAGGGAAACGTTGTGAGCCGCGGCAAAGGCCGCGGCTCTACTTTATACCCGGTACTCAGTCAGTATATATGTACATACTTTGATTTTTGCATCTCCCTCAAAAATCAATATTTTTCAAAATTTCAAAAGCAGGCAGTTGCTGACATCTATTGAGCATATTTCTGTCAGAAGCGGTTGCTTAAATTTAAATGGAATGCAATTTTGCAGCTCTTCGCGCAAACCATTAAATTTTTGAATTTTTGAAAATTGTAAGGTATGGTGGCGGATGAACTAAAACATGCTGTAGATCTGAAAATCATTTATTTAAACTATTGGAAATACTGAAAAATAACAGAACAAGAAAGAACTTATATTGAAAATCTCGATCAGCATCTTCTTCTTCTTTTCGAGCTTCACTCTTTTGCCTGTGGATTGCTCCGATGTTGTTCTTCTTTTATACGCTCTTTTTTTTCTTTCTTGTCTAAAGACAAAAACCCGGTACCCCAAATGCAAATCTCCGCCACTGAGTGTTAACTTATACACTTCTGTACACAAAAAGGCAAAGACAATTGAAACTCGTGCTAAAAAATGATCCGCCATCATACCTTGGAAATATAACGTTGTCACTGTCATACTTTGCAAATAAAAAATTATTTAAAATATCAAAAACTTTTGGCAAAGGCCTAAATATACGTTCCGAATACTTCCCTGACTCAAGTTTCAAAAAATCTTCACTCTGCCACTGTTAAAACACATATCCAAAAAACTTTAAGTATTTTTTTTCACTACTTTTTTATCAAAAATCACTTAGAGTTCAAAGCACACGTCCCCTCATTAATACAACTGCATATAAAATGTCAGCACGATAAGCGACTTCGACCACAGTGATCAAAAGTTTTAGATGTGACGTTACATGCCAGATAAGACAAGTCCGCCACTATACCTTACACGCCACGATACCTTACACTCCCCTAATTTATTATATGTTCGCAAAACGGACGAATTATATTTTGGCAAAATAAGAAAATTTCAAAAAATAATTATACCCGGTACTCAAAGAGTAAAAGGGTATATTAGATTTGTGGGGATAACGGTTGTGTGTAACGCCCAGAAGGAAGCGTTTCCGACCCCATAAAGTATATATATTCTTGATCAGAATCAATAGCCGAGTCGATATAGCCATGTCTGTCTGTCCGTCCGTCCGTCCGTCCGTCCGTCCGTCTGTCCGTCTGTCCGTCCGTCTTCATTTGCGCCTATATCTCATAGACTATTAAAGCTAGAGTAACCAAGTTTTGTATTCGGTCTCCTGTGTTATCACACTACTCAAAGTGTATTTCAAAATTTCGCCCCGCCCCCTTCCGGCCCCACAAAGGACGAAAGTCTGTGGCACACACAATTTTGAAGATACAAGAAAACTAAAAACGCAGAATCATAGAGAATGACCATTTCTATCAGAGTGTTGAATCTAGATCAGATCGGATCATTATTATATAGGATTATCATTATATAGCTACAATGAAGAAAACCATTTCGAAAGTCATCATTCCCTCTCGCTCTCTCTCACACGCGACCCCATCCGCTTTGCCCATTCGTATTTTGTGTCGCCTAGTTCTCAGAGACTATACGAGCTAGAGCAACCAAACTTTCTATGCAAGCTCCTGTGATACCAAACCTGCACAAGTGTATTTCAAAATTTTGCCACGCCCTTTTCCGCCCCCACAAAGGACGAAAATCTGTGGAATCCACAATTTTTAAGATAAATGAAAACCAAAAACGTAGAATCATGGAAAATTACCATATCTACCAGATTGCCGAATATGGATCAGGTCGGATCAATATTATGGCCAGAAGAAACAAATTAAATTTCAGTGGCTACGCAACGCCTGCCAAGCGCTGACTCATTCCCTCTCTCTCTCTCGTCCTTAACACTTGTACGTCTCAAATATGTAGTTATACATGTCATGTAGAAATTTAGAAGCAGATGTAAAAATCATATGCAAACAAAATCGGAAACATGTATAATATTCCAAAAATGTACTTCATTTTTTGAAATATTATTTTTTGCCCATATTTTTAATTTGTCCCTCTTGCGAACATATAAGAAATTGCATAAATCGCAAGCTCATATATGTATGTACATATGTATGTATGTATATACATACACGTATATACATCACAACGTTCCCCCTCGTTTTTTTTTGTTTACATATAATTTTTACATCGGCTGCTACATTTCTACATACACATGTATAACTACATACAAGAGACGCGGAAGTGTGTGCGAGAGAGAGAGGGAATGAGTAAGCGCTTGGGAGGCGTTGCGTAGCGACTGAAATTTAATTTGTTCCTTCTGGCTATGATAATGATCCGGTCTATAATTCTGCGTTTTTGGTTTGTTCGTATCTTTAAAATTGTGCATGCCACAGATTTTCGTCCTTTGTGTGGGCGGAAGGGGTGGGGTTAAAGTTTGAAATACACTTGTAGTAGTGTGATAACACAGGAGACTGGTTGCAAAATTTGGTTGCTCTAGCTTTTATAGTCTCTGAGATCTAGGCGCTCATGAAGACGGACAGACGGACGGACGGACAGACGGTCAGACAGACAGACATGGCTATATCGATTCGGCTATTGATGCTGATCAAGAATATATACACTTTATGGGGTCGGAAACGCTTCCTTCTGGGCGTTACACACATCCGTTATCACCACAAATCTAATATACCCCTATACTCTTCGAGTACCGGGTATAAAAAAAACATGGTGAAAGAAAAACAGCTTGAACATCGCTCCGTAACTGCCAGTTGAGTGTGAACAGCTCTGCATATAAAGTGGGAGCTGCGGTACGGATGCAAAGATATTTTGGTACGCGTAACCATGGATACGGCAATACGGGAATACAGCTACAAATGGAGGGAGAGGGACAAGGACGAGATCAAGATTTGTTTCGTTTCCATTTCCGTGACCATTTGCCAGAATTCTCGCTGGTGTTTATCCACCTTTCTCCACCAGACCTCATCTGCGGACCCTTCCGGGAGGGGGGGGGGGGGCTGGGGGCTGGGCGCGTTTATCAGTCCGTACATTATTTGTACACACGATTGCCTTTCGCATATTAAAGACGAATTCATAATAAATACGAAAGCCTTTCTCCGGCCCATATCTCGAGCAGCAATCAGATTTCGCTAGCTTGTTCCGACTTCCATATAGGGGAGACTGGGAGAGACGCCCGTTATGCACGCGTAAGATAGCTCTTTAAATGATGCTTCAGCTCGTACCTTTAAGAATATGGGAATACGCTCTGAGAAAACGAAAGCAGCTGAAACCTTGCGTTTGCATATCGAAAGTTCTCTGGAACTAAATTGAGACCATTAAACAGCTCTTGTAACCATAGCAAGGGTTGGAAGACTAATTTTTTCTACCATTGCCGAGCACTGCATTTAAATGAGAACAGAACATTTATTCTGACAAAACAAAAGTAGATTATTAACGCTTTCTATTGGAAAATCAAAATTTCACTAGAGCTCTTGCAATGCTTCCATAAATTTCCCATCGCTACAGCGAAATTATGAAAAACCTGCCCAACACTGCAATGTTTTAAATATAACAGGAGGTAATCAGCGGAAACCGTGGGAGTCACAAATTCATTAGGCTTAAATTGCATCTATAAAATCCCCCTCTTGACAGGTTTTATCAATCGATGGATTCCAGCACATCGCACTCATATTCCAATCCCAATACCCGCCATATGAAAGCGCTGCCCAACACTGCAAGCAATTCAGGGAACTGAGCGGGCGGTAATCAGCGACAGCAACGAGGTCATCGAAACCCAGTCGATTTTGTATGTTGTGTAGTGTGGCACCAGGAGGGCCACAAAATACTCAACGCACTTGAGTGCCCATTTACGCCTCGGCGGACAGACAAAGTCCAGGAAAACCCCGAGGCAAGGGCACGGGGCAAGAACACGGTGCTCATTCCCATCGTTGTTAATAAGCAATATGGCTATTATCATACTTCTATGCCACAGGCATACATGACATGTTGACAGGATACAATTGCGTTTCAGTGCTTGTTGCAGCTGTAGTGTTTACGGATGAAACCGCTCACATCACGCAGAGCCGCCGCCACTATCCCAAACATGGGATCGACATATTCTTCTTGTACGACTTCTACGGGCTTAGTGGCTTCACTTGCTAGTCTCCCACGGCACCGAAAAGCAGGTACCGCGGTGAGGACAATTCCGATTCAGTCCCGGTGAATATTAGGGTGTAGCGCACCTGAACCATTCCGGAGCGCTTCTCGCAGATTGCCATAGTTCTGATGGTGGAACCGCAGAGCCAATTTTCGCAACAAGCGCAGGCCGTCGACACAAAGGTGGCCTTTGAGGTACTTACTATTCACGTCCATGCGACCGGCGATCGGGGTGCGTACTACACGCTGTCTAGGACATCAAACGCATGGTCGCACCAGATCGGACATGCTCAGAGTATCCGGAATGGCAGCCGGGATTCTGACCGATCTGCTCTCACTTGTTTGGGAACCCCTAGCCAAGATCGGGTAGCTGTCCAAGTTGTAAATGGTGTCCATTTTCGAACACCTGTTCCCGACTCTTTTTGAAATGAATTCAAAATTGAGCTACTCCAAGTAACTTTCCTTAAACAGTTAAAAACGAGGGGGAACGTTGTGAGGCTTTACTTTATACCCGGTACTCAGTCAATATATACATACATACATATATGTATGAGCTTACGATTTATGCAATTTATTATATGTTCGCAAAAGGAACGAATTAAATTTTGGGCAAAAAAGAATATTTCAAAAAATGAAGTCAAACCATTTTTGGTATTTTGATACAATATTGTTTGCATATGCTTTTTACATCTGCTTCTACATTTCTACATGTATAACTACATATTCAAGTCATACAAGTGTTTGCGAGAGAGAGAGAGGGAATGAGAAGCGCTTGGCAGGCGTTGCGTAGCCACTGAAATTAATTTTGTTTCTTCTCGCCATAATATTGATCCCACCTTATCCAGATTCGGCAATCTGGTAGATATAGTAATTTTTTATGATTCTGCGTTTTTGGTTTTCATTTATCTTAAAAATTGTGGATTCCACAAATTTTCGCCCTTTGTGGGGGCGGAAGGAGGCGTGTCAAAATTTTGAAATCACTTGTGCTGAATTAATATCACAAGAGCTTGGATAGAAAGTTTGGTTGCTCTAGCTCTTATAGTCTCTGAGAACTAGGCGTCAAAAAATACGAATGGGCAAAGCAGATGGGGTCGCGTGTGAGAGAGAGCGAGAGGGAACGATGACATTCGAAATGGTTTTCTTCATTGTAGCTATAGAAATGATCCGATCTGATCCAGACTTAACACTCTGATAGAAATGATTAATCTTTATGATTCTGCGTTTTTAGTTTTCTCGTATCTTCAAAATTGTGTATGCCACAGACTTTCGTCTTTTGTGGGGGCGGAAAGGGGCGGGGCAAAATTTTGCAACACATTTGGAGTAGTGTGATCACACAGGAGACTGGATACAAAATTTGGTTGCTCTAGCTTAAATAGTCTCTGAGAAATAGGCGCTAATGAAGACGGACGGACAGACAGACATGGCTATATCGACTCGGCTATTGATGCTGATCAAGAATATATATACTTTTTGGGTTCGGAAACGCTTCCTTCTGGGCGTTACACACATCCGTTATCCCCACAAATCTAATATACCCTTTTACTCTTCGAGTACCGGGTATAAAAACAGAGTCCTTCTTGATTTTTGGTGATGCTCTGTCATTTACATTTAGTTCTTTTGTTCAGCGACCCTCAAACATAGAAAATCCAGACATATATGTATGTATATGTATATATATATGTACATATGTATATATGTATATATATATATATTTTTTTTTATCTATAAGTATACTGGGGCCAATTCTTGGCGGACTTTTAGACAACTTACTCGGAGACTCTGGGGCCAGCCGTTCAATTACGAAAGTTTTCTGCCCTGCGAAGTTAATAACATTTATCGCTCCCCATAAAACATATCCTGGCGGCGTGTCTGGATGGGGTGAGAGGGTGTCTAGCGAAAAGTTGTTGCAACAAGTTGAACCTTTTTTTCCGCATTGCCAGTCGTCTTGCCTGTCGTTTCCGGTTGCCCAACCAACAACAAGACAACATTGACTTATTCCCCATACAAATTCGGCGTGTGTGCGTATTGGTGTGCGAGTAAATATCTATGTATATGTGTATGTAACTGTGAAATATGTTGTTGGGGCTGTTTGTGCACCAGCTTGGGGCCTTCTTTGCTTAATAGTTCTGCCCCGCTATGCGCCCACCCACGATGGCCGCACAACACGTACTCTCAGGAAATGCTGAGGCGTGAGCTCTTTCCTCTCTGGAATTCGATCTTCAAGCGGACCAATTAACCCGGGTAATCTGTGGAAATGCACTGCTAAAATTGCATTACAATTGGCCGGCTGATTTCTCCCCCACATCCGATTTTGCCATTAGATAATTAATAGCTGGCGTTCGTCGTATTAACCGCCTAATGCTCAACTAAATTTCCTGCTGCAGAGGCATACCACTGCAGTGGACAGTGCACTGTACAAACACCCATCGATGTGAGATCTTCCCTTTTCTCGATTGGCGGCAAGTCTACATATAGGCATTGTCTGTACGATCCATAGCAACATATTTGAATAGAGAACCTTAGTGAAAAAACAGAACGGTTTTAATAAGCAACAGAAATGTAAATATGTATGTAGAAGCGAGAATGGAAAGGCCTGTTCAGATTATGCTGCTAGTGCATGGCTCTAGGAGGAATGGCATAGAAAGGCTTTTCTCAGAGTGGGGAAAAGAAGGCAGGGTGGTTCTTTCGCTCTATCTCTCAGCCATTGGGTGGGCGTGCGGGTGGGTTGTTTACATTGCTCATACGTCGCAGAGCACTGGAAGGTAACCTACAACATCAGCAACAGGAGCAGCAAGAAAATCAAAATCATCCATCGCCCGCGGCCGGCCAGCATGAAAGTTGGGGGAAAGCCTGAAAGCACGAAAGTCCCAGCACGAGCAAATCCAGGGAAAACATGAAAAGTTTACCCAGAAACAGTCCCAGTCCCTGTTCCTCTCCCGCAAACAGTCCCAGTCCAGTTCACAGAAACAGTTAGAGTACCAGCACAACCCCAAAGACAAGAATGCCCTCAATCTTCTTGAGATTTTACCTTCTTCAAATGCAAAAAATCTATTGAAATTTACACAATTTTTTCTTTTCTTTCTTTTTCTTTTTTACCACCGATTTTCACTGTGTGTTCAAGCTTTGAGTTGTGCCGTCGATCAATACGAGATTTGATGGTTGGAAAATTGATGGGGGACTCCATTCCCCATCCCACATGATCCATGCCCCATGCTCCATGCCCTGCGCTCTTCTTGTTTTTCCCACCTGCAAGGCTAAAACGATTGCAATGACAGATGCGGACTATTAGAAGTGAAAGCGTTAGTGAGGCGCACACACATACACACACCATCGGCTGTGCCTCATTCAAGACAAATTGTTGGTGTATGCGTGCAGTGAGCCATTTTATGTTAACAACTTTGTTGGCCCAAAGCGTTTCTCATCATCCGAAGCGGCAGAAGCAGCCGCAGCACCAGGATTCAGTGATACAGGGATACCGGGATACGATGACGGGATACGGCTTCGGTGTGTGTTTCCTTTTGTCATCATTACGTTCATCATTAACAACTCGTCAGCGTGATGATGATGTTGATTATATTGAAGTGAGTGCCATATGTTATCCTCATACACACGCTGGCACACATGTATTCAGAGAAAGACGCCGACAGAGAGAGCGGGAGAGAGAGTGGCAGACAGAGATGGACACACAGTCAGAAAAAGAGACAGAGACCGAGAAAGAGACAGAAATTTTGGTGGCAACAAATGGCACAAATCAGCAACCAGCAAACTGGAAGCTGCCACAGGGAGCACGCAGCACGCAGCAGCAAGGTCGCAAGGGGCAGGCAGTACGCCACGCGGGGTGGAACGGTGGCAACAACATCAAACGATGAAGGAAAAAACAAATCAGTTTTTTATTCAACGTTGGCCCCATGAAAAAAGGGCAAAAAGCACTCACCAAAGGAGCGAAAGTTTATGAACCATAAAACAGAATGGAGCGACGCATAGGCATGCGATTTTCCTTTTTTGCTCACCTGACGGATAGGATAGGGGCACCCCAACACCCACCAACCACTCGCCCCCTAGCACCTGTCTCACACCCGCTGGTAGGGTTATTTGCATATCATTCACTGCTCTTTAAAATCCCGTTAGATTTTGTCCATTTTCCATTCGTCTTTTAAGCTCGTTTTAAGATTTATAAATGTAATAAAATATTTCCTAACACTTGGCAGTGAAACGTAGCCTTTAAGGATCATTTCAGTGAGACAGACAGAAAGAGAGACAGAGAGAGAGAGGATTGACAGGGTTATTTTTTGTATTCGAATTTTTAAAAGCATCACCTTTTAAGAATACACATTTTTCGTGCTGCTTCCAGCTATTATTTTAAAAGCGCTCTCTTGGTTTCTTTCTTCTATAAGGGATATGCATAATTCGGAATTTATATACCTTGCATAGCTTTATTTTCTACGGTATATTAACCTTCACAGGGAACTCTTTAATATATGTATGTAGCTTTCGAACAGCTTTATTCATCGTTTGAATCACAGAAAATGGGCATCGACTGAGAGCGTCGACTCGAATTGAATTGAAGACTCCTAAGCTGTGTTTTCAGAAAGAAAATGTCCTAAGGCCTGGGTTTCCAGGGAAATACAAGTATTCATCCTCCATTTCGACGAATATTGACATTATTCTTCTATAATAAAATATTTACGAGTTTCCATGAAACATCAACAATTACACAATATACAGTCGCAAGATTAACCGCTTAAATAATCCCTCCTAAGCGATAATTGCGATTTCGTCTGAAGGATACCTCCCCAGTACTTCTATTTATTTGAATGTCAGCGTGTATTAAAATACGTGTGTATGCTATGCAAAATAACATGCTATCAATTTTTATTTATTTTAGACTCTCGCCCACTCCCAATCCCAATCCCACTCCAACATCAACTTTCGCTCCCTCTTTCACATTTACAGTTACTTTTACTTTCTCCACTCTCATCCTGTTTATCCCACTCCTCATTTCTCTTCCACTTTCTTTACAGCTGTCTCTTTTGTTTGCTCTTGTCTCAAGCTGAGAATATTTCGTGGCTCGTAAAATTTTGTATATAAAATGTAAACAAAAGCCGAAACGAGAACTGCGCTCCCTGTCGCTGCCCGTATCCCTGCTTTTTTGACTCTCTCTATCGCTTTCTCTCTCCCACTCTCTCTTTTCGCTCTCTTAGTACTCCGAATTATGGCCCGTTTCGTAACCAGAAATAGCGCAAACGAGCTCCGTCTTCTCCTTCATCTTGTTTTGCTTTCTGCGGCTTCTGTCAGTTTTTTCGACAGCCATTTTGGGTATCCTTGTGTGTGTGTATATGTGTGTGCAAGAATGTGTATGAATATCGCCTATATGTGCGTGTGTGTGTGCGCCAAGGAGCCCTTTCAATGCTCAATGTTCACGCACTTGCAAGCATTAATTAAAAAGTTAAGGGTCAGACAGAGACAGGAATGGGGAGCCGGACAAGAAAAAAGGGACCAAGAGAGGCAGACCATCTGCACGACGTGACCATCTTGTGCTATTTTTACTCGTAGGAGACTCCGAAAGACCGAAAATAAATATTTTTAACTTTTAGGAAAATCTCTTCTTTTTTATACCCGGTACTCGAAGATTTTAAGGGGTATATTAGATTTGTGGGGATAACGGTTGTGTGTAACGCCCAGAAGGAAGCGTTTCCGGCCCCATAAAGTATGTATATTCTTGATCAGCATCAATAGCCGAGTCGATATAGCCATGTCTGTCTGTCCGTCCGTCCGTCTGTCCGTCTGTCCGTCTTCATTTACGCTTATATCTTATAGACTATTAAAGCTACAGTAACCAAGTTTTGTATTCAGTCTCCTGTGTTATCACACTACTCAAAGTGTATTTCAAAATTTCGCCCCGCCCCCTTCCGCCCCCACAAAAAACGAAAGTCTGTGGCATACACAATTTTGAAGATACGAGAAAACTAAAAACGCAGAATCATAGAGAATGCCTATTTCTATCAGAGTGTTGAATCTGGATCAGATCGGATCATTATTATAGCTACAATGAAGAAAACCATTTCGAAAGTCATCATTCCCTCTCGCTCTCTCACACACGCGACCCCATCTGCTTTGCCCATTCGTATTTTTTGACGCCTAGTTCTCAGAGACTATAAGAGCTAGAGCAACCAAACTTTCTATCCAAGCTCCTGTGATATCAAACCAGTACAAGTTTGTTTCAAAATTTTGCCACGCCTCCTTCCGCCCCCACAAAGGACGAAAATCTGTGGAATCCACAATTTTTAGGGTACGAGTAAACCAAAAACGCAGAATCATGAAAAATTACCATATCTACCAGATTGCCGAATCTGGATCAGGTCGGATCAATATTCTGGCCAGACGAAACAAATTAAATTTCAGTGGCTACGCAACGCCTGCCAAGCGCTAACTTCTTCCCTCTCTCTCTGTCGCAAACACTTGTACGTCTCAAATATGTAGTTATACATGTAGAAATGTAGAAGCAGATATAAAAAGCATATGCAAACAAAATTGAAAACATGTATAATATTCCAAAAATGATTTGACTTCATTTTTTTAAATATTATTTTTTGCCCAAAATTTAATTTTTCCCTTTTGCGAACATATAAGAAATTGCATAAATCGCAAGCTCATATACGTATGTACATATGTGTGTACTGACTGAGTACCGGGTATAACGTACAACGTTCCCCCTCGTTTTCACTTTAATTTGTAGACTTCGTTCCAATGGACTAAAATAAAACGCCCGGATCATTTCAAATAATCCTCCACTCAATACCCAAACATTGCTACAGTAAGAATCCTGGATCTGCCAGGGTATCTACAGCTTATCTTGAGAACTTTTTATAAGTGTAATCAACGGCTTGTTGCTGCTGCATAATTTGCTTAATCTTTTCGGGTCCTGTTTTCTGTTGGGTCTTGTGCGTCTGCTATTTGCTCCCGCTGTTGTTGTTGATTATTATGGGAAATGGTTGACTTCCTATTTATCAGAGGTCCCTCCACACCCGCCGAAAAAAAAGCGCAGGACAAACATGCGGGTCCGGGAGATGCTCGACCGGAGTCAGGGAAGCAAAGCCCTTGTGGGTCATGGAAACTGTGCGTAACTATAATTAATTTCATTTTAGACTTGTTGGCAAATAAACGAGCAAACGAAGCGGTTCGTTCCGGGTTGTGGGGGGCTGGAGCTGGGGCTAGGGTTGTTTCTTATCCCTTCTCCAGGAAACCCACCCAAAACACGGCATCATCCACAGCCCAAAACCCAAAGGCCACTTCCCAGCAGCCACCTTCTGCAACACAGGACTACCAGAACCTGCTTTGAGAACTATTTTTGACAGCGTTCTTGCTGTTGGCTTTGCACTTTGCCAGCACTTGACTGCCCTGCTCTCGACGCCCCCAGGACCATGTACTCTTTTCCAACCATGTCCTTGTGCTTTGGAAACTGTTGCTCATGCTGCGGGGACTCCATTTTGAGTCGAGACTTCAGGTCTTTAAAGAGGCAGCAGCGACTGGGACGAAGTTTCGGAGTGGGACTGGGATTGGGGTACGGATACGGTACCCAGAACCCTTATCAAAAATTGAACAAAATGATTTTATATCCCAAAAATTATTGATTCATCTTGAATGCTGAATCATTTGCTGCCCCATTCTCCGGAAAAAAGTTATCCCTCCGCTTAATCGCCTGGAACTCATTAACGTTCAGTTCGCGGTAAATATTTTATTTAATTTTGTTGTCCAATGTTTGCGAGACTAGGCTCTCTTTCGAAATTTATTTCAAGGCAACGACTCAAAGACTTTAGCTTGCTGCTTATTAAGAACTTTTTATGCTCTACTCTAATTGCTTTAATTTCGGGCAAGAACTTTCGAATTTGTCAGCCGACGCTCTACAGGCGTAATACTGTTTGTTCAGTTTGGATGGAGTCATTTGAAGACTTATACGGCGTTTTCGAAGTCGTGTTAGTCATCATATCAAATGTGAAATCAATAAAATAGACTATGTCTAAACTAGACTACTTGTCTCATGGAATAAATAAATACATATCCGTATTTCATCCGTATTTCCTCGTTCAAGTCTGCCATCCGATAAGTTGTTAATTTTTGTTATTTTGTTTTTAGAACTGATTCCTAATACGCGCTCGGTTGTCATGGTGGGACACACATTTAGAAAAACAAATCCAAAGCCCATCCCACTTTACCCTGCTAAATACTATTTCATCACGTTAAATCTGCTTAAATTGTTATTTAGCAAAACACTCTATTAATCGGAACACAAATAAATGAAAACAAACGATATTTTACTTTCTCAAGGAAATTTAAAGAATGCTTCACAATTTGATATCACAATTTCCTCCAAACTTGTTCAACATCAAGACTGAAGACAGGCCTTTCTAAGGCCTTTACATACTCGTTTGTAGCTCTAAGGAGCGAGGAGGTTATGATCCGCGGCAAGGGTTGCGGCTCTACTTTTATACCCGGCCAGTTCATATACGCAAGGGTTGCGGCTCTACTTTTATACCCGGTCAGTTCATATACGAATCAATAATTCATGTTCCTTATAAAAAAATGTTTACGTAAATATACGTAAGCGCTGAAATTGATATCAGAGCCGATCCCACATGCACTATGTCTCTGCGCTAGAGTACGAATTATTTGTTGGTTAGTGCAGGGAGATGGGAAAAACATAGAGGGAAAGAGAGGAGCCACGACCGCGAGATATTTTCTAATGTTAATTCTTGCACTTCGTTTATCCTTTTTGCATCTAATGATCTACTTTATTACAATTTTAAAATATTTTATCTGTTTAAATTTTTGCTCTTCAGTTTTTTTATTCTGTCTCTGTCTCTCTCTTACTTAGTGCCTACACCAGAGGGCCCATTGCGCATTGGGACTATTGTTGCTGATTGAGAATTTATGTTTTTACTTAACCATCCACCACAAAACTAATATATTTTCGAGTACAGGATATACAAATTATTATTATTCATTATAAAAAAATTATTATTATTCATTATTCCTAATGAACCAACTTGAGTTAAAGTTCTACATATTTAAGTTTTCAAAAGAGCTAGCTAAGGACACGGAATGCAACAGTTGGATAGCAGCTCTTAGTTGGTAGGGCAGCAAGTCATTCCGAGCAGATTCCATCAAATATGCATGGCCTATCATTATCATCATCCTCCAGCGCCGCGCTGTGCTGTGCTGTGCTGTCCATTTGAATTATGCATGCATAGACAGCAGAATCGGACGAAAAGTTGTGGGGACTACGGATGGGTGCGGATATGGGTCTGGGACAAGGTATCGTTTTCATCGGCAAGGAAATTAGATTTCCTCTACAACAATGCCAGTGGGTTCTGCTCTCTCTCTCTCCTCCTTTGCTGTCCTATGTGTGAGAGGGTGTGCATCTGTACCTGTGTGTGTATGTTGAGCCAGTTGGGCAAAACGGCTTAAGTGTTTTGCCAGCCACCTTTTTACTCGTTTTGCATAATGGTCGCGGTGGCTTTCCGCTGAAAAGTATGCTACAACTTTTATCAACCGCCGCACTATAGGGAATTTGACCACTTTTTTTGACATAGAGACTGTTAATTTCCGATCTCCTAAAGCGCGTTCGAATAGTCGCAGATGACGTGTTGTGTGTCTCCTCTGGAGAATGAACTTTAATTATTTATTTATTCCAAAGCTTGGTCTGGATTCTAAGCCACCTTTCTGGGGAAACACGGAAGGCACCGCCTTCAGAAGGGAAAAGTTTAAAGAGACGCCCTAAGGAAAAGGGGCACCATAAAGGAAAAATTCTTGCAAACATTTTTTTCTCTTTTCTCTATCACCTTAAGCGGCGGGCATGCGGAGCTCTAGAAACAGAAATAGAAAGTGACACGCGCAAATTACTTAATCCGACTTTCCGAGTACTTTGGTCTGACACAGACACAGGGAACTGGGCATAGAGAGGAAAAGGTAGAGGAAACCTGTGGCAAAGAGGCAGTTAAAGTGGGGCTGAGAGGCACCAGAGCCGGGAAACGAGAAACCTTCGTCTGGGGTAAATGCCGGCACGTACTTTCTGGTCCTTTGATCTAATTTACCAAGCATTTTCAGGTATTCCAACTTTGAATGCCAAAACGAAACCCAAGATGACAACAACAACAGCAGGACAAATTTCCGAAAAAAAATTAAGGAAACGTAAACGAAAATGAAAATGGTGATGTTAAATGAAAATAGCCCCAAGAGCCGTCCAGCCAGCGTCAGCCCGTCTGTCTGTGCGTCTGCGTGTCTGCTTGTCTCCACTGTGCCTTGGCAGTTAATCAATGAATAGCCGCACCCACAGCTGCCTCAGCAACCGACTCCTGCCACAGAGTAGACCATCCCCATCCGCAGCCGAACTGTGGCACGGCAATTACATCAAAAGGAAACTGTTGGCCAACAGCCCACGTAATATTTCAGCGGGGCTGGAGACAGACCCTCTAAAATTAACTAAATAGCAGACCAGCACACCACCACCGACACAACCACCAGGCCCATTCACAACATGAAAAGTCACTTAATAGTACAAGGACGACGACTGGAGACATCAGGAGAGCCCCAAGGATAGTCTCAAGGCTATCCCGGAATACAGAGCAAGAGAGGAGAGAGGAGTCCCTGGTGTCCGGCAGGTGCCAACTGGCCAAAATGTTCATCTGCTTCTGCTTCGCTTTTATTATAACGAATTGCATTTTATTGCTCAGTAGCAAAACTAGACTGGGACCCAGACCAGAACCACAACTGCCCCAACCTATACCAGGCAAAGCAAACGTACAATGTTGAGCATTTAACTAAATTGTTTCATTTTGCGGTGGAACAAAGTCGAACTGACGGAGAAAAAGAAGGAAACAATATCTTTTCATGTGAGGTGGCGTCTCGGGTGCCCTGTGGCTTTGTGGGAGGGAAAGCAAAATGAGAGTGAAATGAGTTCTTAAAGATAATGCAGATTAATGGAGCTGATAGATTTGTTGAATACAATTTAATTATATTCATATTGAAACATAGGCTAAGAAGCTGGTAGTTGTCATGGCTTCCAGAATAGTGGATTAAGTTCTCAACTCCCTTAGATTCTGAAGATATATGTACATACATATGTATGTACATATGTACTATGCATATTTCGTGAAATAGTTTCGTGACACTACAGTTGTGGTTTTGAATCGGGAAATTTCCATTTCTTTAGGAAAAGACTAAACTGCTTCAACTGCAACTTCCCAAGTTCTAATCGTCTGGAATAAGTAGTGGGACTTTTATAAGTTGTAAGATTGCCTTAACCATTTAACTGTTTTGTTCGTTCATAACATTAAGTACCCTTTCAAATCTCTGCCAATGATAAGAAACTATTGGTGGCAGCTTTCCAAATTTCAGAAACATTCGCATTGGATTGAATCTCCTTAGATTCTGGAGATTTTGTAAGATGATGACAGGCATCGATTTTAGGGCTCTAAAGATTCCAGTGTTGGGCAACACATTGTGTGGAAAGAGGCAGAAGCAAAAGCAAAAGCTGTCTTTTTAGCCTTCCTCTTGGGTTTCACTGAGTAAATGGATCCCCACGTAGACGCTGTTGCTTCTGTTTGGATTCTGCCACTGTACCCCTGACATAGCCCAGCACTCTGTGCCCGTCCATGTCCATATGCAGCTGCCCCAGCCTGTCCGCAGACCGGACGGAAAACACAGACAAGAAGAAGTAAAGAGGACGACGGAGAGCAGAACAAAGCTGGAATAGAAAAGTGGGAAAATTGAGTTGAAAATTGTTCATGGCACACACTTCACAGGCAACGCAAATTGACAGCTGTCAATCAACTGCTGGACCACTGGAGCTCAACCGAACCGAGTCTGGCCAAGGTGCCCCACTATGATGATGATTATCATGTTTATGATGTTCATGATGCCATGAACATCCCAGGTGCTGGGATGCACTTGAAATTGATTAAGTGGCTGCTGGAGCTGTTTTCCTGCTGCTGAACTTCCTTCAAGCTAGAAAATCGGACTGCACTGACTGCCCTCCAAAAAAAAGGGGGGAAAATTATTTCAGGTTTAGTAGTCATTTCCGACTACGAGATACGCTATACTCAGGGTATACACAGTCCAAAGAGTCAGTCATAGCAGCTATCCCACAGAAGAGCATCCAAAATAATAAATATAGTATTCCAAAGGTATTCCCATTATCATGTTCACAAAGTCAGCATACCCTTGAATCCCACTGGTACGCGATAGGAAAAACGGAGGAAAAGGAAGGAAGGAAGGGCAAACTTTGGTGCTTGGAACTACTTTGGCAAAGTATTTCATTGACGGAAAAAGCAGGGCGAGAACTACTTGTAACCCATTCCACTTTGAGCAACTTTCGCAGAACTCTGGCACCCACTTGACAACTTCCGGCCGTGTCTATGTCCGTAAAAACACGGTTCCAGCTGCAAAAGAGAGAGAGAGAGAGAGAGAGAGAGAGAGAGACGGCCGGTTATGAAGTTTATGGCCATTAACTTGCGGCCAAATAAAGTTGATGCTTTGTTTTGATTGACTTCACAGGATACGACCTTCGCCTCAGCTGGCCCAGCCGCAATCCATATATGTTTTCGTCTCTCCTTGCATAAAGATAAGTCAGGAAAGGAGCGGGGGAAAATTCATTGAGAAGACAGCCTCCCCCCCCCCCCCCCAACCACCCCTTCCACCACCCAACTGATATTCTTAATTTCAAAATATTACCCCTCATTTTTAGCATGTATACGTATACTTTATTACTAGATACCTACAAATGTATGTAGTATTATTATTATATTACAAACACGTACATATGTTGAAACATATATAAAAAAAACTTTTGTATGTATATTAGGAAAATAGTAAAGCTTACCATAATTAACCTTCCCCACATTCAACCCCCTAGACAACGAAGAGGTAACCTATGTATATTATACACCAGCATACCTTGTATAGAGAATCTTTCCAATATTAATCCCATTAATGTTTTTTTATATATCAAAACCAATATTCTTTTCTTCAATTTTTTTCAGTGTATCTCTGTGTCTCTGTGTGTAGCAAAACCAACAAACCCCTTCCCTGCCCCACTAATAACCAATAACCAATTAACAATCCGATCAGCCAATCAACTCACAATCAAAATACAGCAAACAATACAGTTTAATCCAGTTAAATATCGATAAATACCGTTAAAAATCGTTAAATACCGTTCAATACAGTAATTTTAGTCACAGTACTTCTGGCTATCCGAAACCACAAAAAAAAACCCCATTCCGAAGAAAAATTAACTTTTCAAGTGAAAATCCAAGCATCTTGGTTGCAGCGTTGCAAAGCGTATGCACCAAATGTACAGTGAGATACAGTGAGATACATACATACATATATTGAGAGATATACATATGTAATTTATTGACCAAAACAATAGAAAAGGAAAAAGCAAAAGCAAAATTTTTTAGATATTGGTGTAACCGATTAAACATCAGACACACAAAAAACAAAACCATCGAAAACGGATCAAACACGCAGCCGAAAGACGAGAAGGATTAACAACCCATGGATATCATTGACTAGCAAAGGATCTGCGGGTGCAGACACATAACGCCATGCGCCATGTCAAAACTTCGGCATTACAGGTCCATGGATCAGCCCAGCAGCAGCGGCTGCGTGGCCATCCGCAAGAAGTTAGCAACATTAATCTCAATATCCTTCCTACGACATCCAAAACAGAAGCAAATCAGATTCAATTTTCATGCTTTCCTCTTCTACCGCTACTGCTCTTCTAAGCACTTCTATAATTTCCTGCTTTGGCTAGAACTTTCCACCTCTTCCACTATGCTATAACACTCTATATCTCACACTCAACTTCACCACACTACAAGCTTTGAGCTTTCTTCGAAACTACTCCTACGCATGTCCCACACAGCTTTTCCTTTTCTTGCATGTTACTTTGTAAATAAAAGATACCACAGTATAAAGCTTACAGCTATGAGCTTTCAGCGTACAGCGTACAACCTTCAAATTGAGCTTTGAGCCTTCAACCTTGAGCGCTGAGCTTGGAGCTAGAGCATATTTATAGCTGAAGCTCTCACTTAAACAGCTTTCAGCTGTTGCTTCTGATGCAGAAGCACCAGTCCATTCGCATCCCCCGTCCACAAAAACATCACGTCTTTTTGCATGGCTGCCGCCTCTCCAATCCATAGCCAAGGAGATCTGCACAAATACCTATATACTATCTGTCAATAGATACTCGTATACCAACATGTGTGTGTTCCGCGCTGAGAGTGTGCTCGTCTCGTTGCAGGACTATGACAGCAGTATGCTTTGTGTGCAACCTGCCCATCATGTCGCACCAGGTGGGTCTGGTGTGGTCAGGTGGGAACGGCTGGGACGACCTCGTCCGCGAACAGGTGAGTAGACTCTGTCCAGGATAGCCATCAAATTAATGCTTGTCTGCTCCTCTGATCCGTTAGCTGGAGGAGTCAACGATCCGCCAGAGATTAGGCGGACGTCGCGATTCCGCCGCTCAAATCACTACCCCACCGAGCACCTCCCCTCCGCCAGGACTTCAACGGCGGAGGCGCAGCTCTTTGGCCCAGCTTACTGACATTCTGCGGGAGTGGAGCGGCGGCACCAAGCAACAGACCCAACAGCAGCAGCAACAGGCCCAGCAGCAAGCCCGCAACAAAGGCCAGCTGAATCGGCGCGAAACACTAGCCGATCTCGCCCGGAGCTTGCCCTGGCGAACGTCGACCACCGATGCGAGCACTGGTGCTGGTGGTGCTGGGGCTGGCTGCAGTTCGAGTGGAGGCAATATCACATACATTGCCCCGCGCAAGCGCCGCGAGTCGAGCGCCGATTCCGGCATACGCAGCATCAGATCCCGACGCGAATCGAACACGGCCGAGTTCGTGAAGCACTGGAACAGGCGCGAGAGCACCGCAGTTGAGGAACAGCCCCCGAGTCACATTTCTGTGAATGTTGTCGTCGTCGAAACTACTAAAAGCGTGAGTTTCTAGAAGTGATCCGAGCCTTTGACCTTTCTGTACTCCTGCAGGGCAGCTGGAATATATGTATATAGTGTATGAGAATGCCTTGTAGGAGACCCTTCCCTTTGCTTTCACAGATTTTAGTAAAGTTGTATTTCTTTGATCGATTCACCACTCCTAGAGAAGAGCTTTCGAAAGAGCTATCCTTTCACTCTACCAATTGACCTTTGACCTTAACCCCAGCATGCAACTCTTCTCTCTCTCCCAACCGCCTTCCTCTTCTGCCTGGGAACGCAGGCCTCGCGCCGCGGATCCGGGGAGAGCTACCTGTCGAGCAGCCGGCGGGACAGCAATGTTGCCGGCCGCGTGACAACGCCGCCACCGCCACCCAAGAATCAGATGGCCAAGAAGCGGGACTCCCTTGCCGCCCCGGAGTTCCCCAACTTCCGGCAGGAGCAGCGCCCCTCCACCAGCTCCGCCGGCTCCTGCCAATCCGACTCCGTGCCACTAATCCAGTACCATCAGCAGGTCGACTCCGCATGCCAGGCACTGCCGCCGCCAACCATCATCACCAGCTCGGTGACGCCGCCGGCCACCAGCCCAACGGCCCCTAGGGTCGGCGTGACTCCACTACGCAATGCGGCCGCGTCAATCGGCGCGACTCCAAGGCTGGCCACAGTCCGGAGCGGGCACCGCGCATGAACCGTCTCCAGCGTCAAGCCACGGCCTTTGACGAGAGCGTTCTGCCCGGCGGCAGCCGGCGTGGCTCCCAGCCAGCCCTCAGTCCGGATCCCCCGAAGATTGTGAACGCCGGGCCTCGCGCCGCGATTCCCTTTCACCGGATAGCGCCTCGCGCGGAGGGCGGCGCGACTCGCGCACCCATCTCTCACCAGATCGAACCCACGAACGTGACGGCAGCCCCCGGCGGCACACACTCCGCCGCCAGAGCAGCTCGGCGGCCCGCCACTCGCCCGACTCTAACAGTTGCGGCTCCTCGAGGGATCCCAGTCCCTGTTCAAGGCCACCGCCTCTGCCGACTGTTGAACAAAACCAGAGACCTGCCATCAGGCGCCAATCCACCACAGAGGAGATCCTTATTGCGCGTGGCTTCCGGCGCCAGTCCACCACGGAGGAGATGATCCGTTGCCGCAACTTCCGGCGCCAGAGCTCCCAAAGTGACGACGTCTGTCGGTTGGTATACGTAACAGTCGATCCCCAAGGATCGGCAAGCATTCATTGAGCTATTTTTGAGCATCTCTCTCTAATCTCTTTATAGCTACCGCGGACGTCGTGATTCATCAGCCCAGATCATTGACGGCACCATCGGCACCATGACCGTGGAGACAACCAGCACTTTCTTCGATTCCAGTACTCAGACAGGTATGTTCTTGCAAAGTTTTCCCATCAGTAGATATTTCTTTTATCATTATCGATTATCCATTGCATTCGAAAGTGCCGCGCGTTGTTAAAAAGCTGCAGTCCTGCCAGCTGGTGGATTAACTGTTGCCAAAAGCTCAACTTTAAAAAAGCTTTGGTGTCAGCTTCCAGCAGCTGGCGGGGCAGCCCCAACAGCTGAGTGTCGCGCGGGGCTGCCAATCTGTGTGTGATTCGTTTTGTGGGTAAAGACGGGGAGAAAGAGAACGGCGGGGAGATTCCCTGTCACCATGTCAATGGCAGCGCCTGGTCTTCCGTCTGCCATCAGTTGCTGTTGAAGACGCAGACGTGCCACAAGCACCCGGCATAGTCCGCACCCGATTCCTCGTTCGAGTTCGAGTCGGAGTCCGAGCCGGCATCCAGACCCCAGAGCGTGTCCCGTGTTCGCCATCGTAAACTGTAAATACAAATAAAAAGTTTGTTGTCGCTGCTTCCCACCCCTCTTCGTCCACCGCTCTCTGGCCGTCTCTCCACCCTCAAGCGCCCAGCCGCCCAGCCTTACTACCGTCGACGTTCGCGCTCTTATCGCCCGGTCCGTGCGCATAAGTGTGCGATTCTCTGTGTCACTGTGTGCCTGCGTGCGTGCGTGTGCAGAATATACAATATATTTTTCACATTTTTTTTCGGTGTGCGAACATTTTGTTGTGGATTTTGTTTGAATTTTTGCTGTGGGTGGCAGTGAGCCTTTGAGTGCATTTTCGGCGACAAACGGCAGCGACGTGGCCCAGTACGTTGACGTTGGCAGCGACGGCGTTGCGTCGCTGCGCAGCGGCCGTCGCCAGCCGTCGAGCAGCAGTGCCAGCAGCAGCAGCAAATGTAGTCGCAGCGGTCTGTATAAATCTTAATATCATCATACATGAAGAACATAAAAACATATGTACATACATAGTATGCAGATCTATGACATATGTATGTACATCTCTTCGATGCGAAGAGTGGGATTCCTAAAGTCCACTCCCGCGCACCATTCCAGAACTTTAATGAATGGAAGTGCAATTCCTCCTATCTGTGTGCCAGTCTCTTTCTGAATGAGTGCTGCCTTTATTCCTCTCACTCACTCTCTATCTCTCTCACCTTCTCTCTCTGTCCGTGTCTTGTCTGTTATAAATGAACTGCAAATGGAGTTTTGTATGACAGCCAACAATGACAGCCCACACACAGTACCGAGACCCAGACCGAGACCCACACCGAGACCCAGACCCAGACCCAGACTCAGACCGAGACCAAGATATCGATATGGATGGTGCAACAAGTATCCTTTTCGCGGCCAAGTTGCTCAAATAGGCATGTGTAAAAGGAACATATTGATTGAACCTGTTGCCAGACCAGAGCCTAATCAGTTGCCCATTTGCCTCTGGAAATCGGAGGAAAAACCCCAGCAGAAAGATTAGCAAAGTAAGGTTAGGGCTAATTTGGTATGGATGTCAGAGTGCAACAGCAGTGGGCCGGTCAATTAGGAACAATTGGTGTCCCTGCAAAGGATTTGCCGCTGTCTGGACCATCCAGCTAATTGATACTGAGTGGAAGCCCTGTGGGGAGCACAAAGAAGATGAAGAAACACTTGCAGCACTTGCCCCAATCCGAGCAAGTAGAGAGCAGATTTTCCTGCGTCTCAAATTCCCCAATCAGCTTTGGGACAATGATGGTTTTGTTTATAAACTTTGAGACAGTCCAGCACCATGAAGTTACTAGAAAGGAAAGAAAATGTTGGTATAACATGACTGTTGAAAGAGTCAGGGTGGGGTGATTGGATAGGCCAGATATTAATGTTAACGAAAAGAAATAAATAAATCGTTTTATCCTTCTGCCGAAGTGAATAATTTGATTGAATGGGTTATAGAAAGTCCAGAATGTACTATGTTTCCACTTAATTAGAGATGTTATGAGATGGTGGAATATATGAGAAGGATCACAAAGTTCTTTATATTAAAGTAGGAAATTTAATTCCAGATGACATAGTTCAGGCATATGTGAGGCAAGGTGGCAACCAATATCTGTTCATCAAACGCTTGTTTTCTGAGTTTAAGATCCATCAGCTTTCAATGGGAAAGTGCTCCTGCTCAGCTGCCTTCAAGAACCCTTTTCCTTTAACTCATTCAACGAGTAACACCAAGAGTTTATTCCTAAGTCAAAGCTAAGCTCTCCATTCGAAGATGCATTACTCTGACTAATTCGAAAAAACAATCCATTAGTCTACGAAAATACGAATACCAAGGACGAAACGAAGGAACCCTGACAGCAATCACCAATTTGCAGTCCATGGGCCAGTTAGTATTTTAACCGCTATCGATTATATTCCTTTTTAGAATTGAATTTGCACGATACACAAACAAACCGAAAGGGGAAAGTGTTGCGGCCGTCGGGTCGTCGCGGTGGGGGCTATTTAGGCACGAAACTACCTTTAATTTATGGCCAAACAGTAAATTGTTTTCCAAAAATGGGACACTTCTATTACAACATATTGGATTCACTGAGAGGATGACGATAGTGTCGACCATAGCAGTAAGTCAAAACCAAATATTACATTTGGCTATTGAAAATTAAATCAATCTATCCTCTCAGCCCTATGCTTATGCAAAAGTACTAATGACTATGCCACTTCCTCCGAGACACAATGAGATACTTTTTATGTCTAATATATTCGTATTATTGTGTTGGATAATTATGAAAAGGTTTCCTCAGAATAGCCAAATATTCTCTTGTCGAAATCTGACTGGTATTTTATGCATTCGTGAACTGATCCAACAATCAAATATTCTATGCCAATTCTATCTGTTGACTGCCGACTCTCCTCCTAAAATAGCTCTAAGACACTGTTCTTTTTCATGGTCAAGATCATAGTGGTCCCACGAATACTACTGCACTATTAATGCCTAATGAAATAATGCATTAGAACGCTTAGAACATGATTCTGCTTATTTTCATAAACACAAAACTAAACTTCAGTCTCGTTTTCCGTACTATTTCACTGTTGATCCGTTGACCCAACCCAATTCCTAATTCGACTCCACGAGCCGCTTCTTTTTGAGGTCAAAGTCATGTTTGTATAAGCAAACAGCAGGGTAAAACCGTTATACTTTTTTTCGTCTAATTGATTGGCTCTTGCTTGATTGATTCATCTAGTCATATTTGGACAGGTCCAATTTTAGCGGAAAACCAAAAAATATATCTTTTTCTGTGGAGTTGATTCGATTGATTCATTGAGTGATTGATCGGTGAGTGCATCAACTGATGGATGGAGTGAGCTATCGCAGTCTTGTTCCCTTGTAAATTTCCAGAGGTGGTCCCTATTAAGCAGCTCATAAAAGAGTTCGTTGTCGAACGAATTAGCAGCAGCTGGCCATCGATTTGAAATTCAAAAGTTTTCAAATCATTTCTGGCCATAAAATTCAAATTGCTATGACGCCACTAGCAGCGGACCTAAACTGGAATCACAGGAATAATAAAATACGAATCTCTTTCTTAAATGTCCGAGGCTTTGTATACCCGTGGCGGTCCAGCGTTCCTGTAACAGGGCTTTGTGATAATTTATAAGACTTGACTTGTGCAGGGTGCGAAACCTTTTATGTCGGTATGAAAACATTGAATAACTTTAAGAAAAAACAGCCGATTTCCATAAGTAAAGCATTTTTATTTAATTTGGTTCTTTACAATTTTTCTGGTTTAGTTTTTGAAAAAAATATCAATTATGTGGCCACCTTTATTAGAAATTACAAATTGACTCCTTTTTTCCGCGTTTTCCATTACCTTTTTGAGCATCTCGGGTGTTACAGCGTCGATTTCCGTAGGAATATTTGCCTTGAGCTCGTCAATAGTTTGTGGCTGGTTGATGTAAACCTTGCTTTTCAGATAACCCCACAAAAAGAAGTACGGGGGGTTAAATCAAGTGATCTGGGTGGCCAGTCAATGTCGCCTCTTTTTGACACCAGACGTCCTGGGAATTTTCGTTGCAGAAATTGAATGGTGCACCGTCCTGTTGAAACCAGTAACCTTCTAGACCTTTTTCGCGCATTCGTGGGCAGACGTAATGACCAACATCCACCGATATCAATTCCCATCGACAGTTTCAATTTCTTTGAAAAAATATGGACCAATGAACGACTGTTTTCAATGTAAAGTGTCACTATTTCAGCGCGTACTGAAACGGCGTTTTATAAATAAAAATAAAAAAAGTTATTCAGCGTTTACATACCGACATAAAAGATGGAGCACCCTGTACAAAGTCAAATAATTTGTAAGCTTATACATATATCCATAGCACCCACAATCAGAAACAAAGTATACCTTATAGAGTCAAAAAGTCATAATACCTTCTCCTAAGGTATCAAAAGTTCACATTTGGGTCTTGTCACAGCATACGCCCAGGTCTAGGCCAACTTCCAGGACCTGGCTCAATCAAACCGATGATGATGAACTCTACCTGACTGACTGCCTTCCCACCTCCCCCAACCTCCCACGCTCTTCCAGCAACAGAAGTAGGCGTGGCAGTCGCACAAATGTATAATGCCATTAACAGCTGTCACTTTCTTTAGCCCCTCGTTGGGCCGTTGAAATATTTGACAGTCAAACAGGATAAGGATGGGAACCTTGGCGCAGTAGAGTGGAGGAGCTTGAGTGTCGCATAAAAAGAGGCAAAAAAAAAACAAGAAGCACATAAACCGAAGACAACAGCAGGACAGGACACGGACATCGACATCGACAGGCCACGGACTGGAAAATAGTGAAAGGTGGGGGAGGTGGCCAAATGCCATACAAATGATAATAATAATAATATTGAGACAGCAGTTCAGTTTCGTGGTAATGGTTAGGGTTTATTTGTCAAACAAGATGGTTGTCAATTGTCCTGTCCCGTCTTTTCCTCCTACACCACGTATCTAAAGTGCTGGCTGAAACCCTGCGTCAATCATACGCACCTTTGTACTCACTAAAATCCCTCCGGACACAGCAGGGTGCACTGGGTCCTCGGGGAGTTGGTGGCAGCTTAATACCCGACCAAATCAATATCTTTTAATAGAAGCCTACCCAACGCACATTGGGCCAAACGGTCGATATTTTGGCAGAAGTTCGAAAACCTCATAGTGCATACCATGGCTATGGCTACGTAAAATGCATTATATTTATACCCGGTTCTCGAGGAGTATAGGGGTATATTAGATTTGTGGTGATAGTGGATGTGTGTAACGCTCAGAAGGTAGCGTTTCCGACCCCATAAAGTATATATAATATATTCTTGATCAGCATCAATAGCCGAGTCTATCTGTCCGTCCGTCCGTCCGTCCGTCCGTCCGTCCGTCCGTCCGTCGACATGTCTGTCTGTCCGTCCGTCCGTCCGTCCGTCCGTCCGTCCGTCCGTCCGTCCGTCTTCATAAGCGCCTAGATCTCAGAGACTAAAAGCTAGAGCAACAAAATTTCGCACCGCCCCTTTCCGCTCATACAAAGGACGAAAATCTGTGGCATTCACAATTTTGAAGATACGCAGAATCATAGATAATGACTATATCTATCAGAGTGTTGAATATAGATCAGATCGGATCATTTACATAGCCACAATGAAGAAAACCATTTCGAAAGGCATCGTTCCCTTTCGCTCTCTCTCACACGCGACCCTGTCTGCTCTGCGCGTTCGTCCAGATGAGCGCCTAGATCTCAGAGACTATAAAAGCTAGCGCAACCAAAATTTCTATCCAAGCTCTTGTTATATCACTTCGATACAAGTGGGGAATCTGTGGATTCCACAATTTTTAAGATATGAGAAAACAAAATGCGCAGAATCATGGAAAATAACCGTATATGGGCATTTCTCTGATGTCTAGCTGAACGTTCGTACGCATTTCAAGTTGTAACGAGAGGGAACGTTGTGAGCCGCGGCAAAGGCCGCGGCTCTACCTTATACCCGGTACTCAGTCAGTATATATATACATACATATATGAGCCTACGATTTATGAAATTTATTATATGTTCTCAAAAGGGACGAAAATAATATTTAAATTAAAAAAATGAATTTTTTGGAATTTTTATACATGTTTCCATTTTTGTTTACATATGCTTTGTATATCTGCGCCTACATTTCTACATAACATGTATAACTACATATTTGAGACGTACAAGTGTTTAGGAAAGAGCGAGAGAGGGAGGGGGCATGAGTCACCGCTTGGCAGGCGTTGCGTAGCCACTGAAATTTAATTTCTTTCTTCTGGCCATAATATTGATCCGATCTGATCCAGATTCGGCAATCTGGTAGATATGGTAATTTTCCATGATTCTGTGTTTTTGGTTTTCTCGTATCTTCAAAATTGTGGATTCCACAGATTTTCGTCCTTTGTGGGGGCGGAAAGGGGCGTGTCAAAATTTTGAAATACACTTGTGCAGGTTTGGTATCACAGGAGCTTGGATAGAAAGTTTGGTTGCTCTAGCTCTGATAGTCTCTGAGAACTAGGCGTCAAAAAATTCGAATGGGCAAAGCGGATGGGGTCGCGTGTGAGAGAGAGCGAGAGGGAACGATGACTTTCGAAATGGTTTTCTTCATTGTAGCTATAATAATGATCCGATCTAATCCAGATTCAACACTCTGATAGAAATGGTCATTTTCTATGATTCTGCGTTTTTAGTTTTCTCGTATCTTCAAAATTGTGCATGCCACAGACTTTCGTCCTTTGTGCGGGCGGAAAGGGGCGGGGCGAAATTTTGCAACACATTTGGAGTAGTGTGATCACACAGGAGACTGGATACAAAATTTGGTTGCTCTAGCTTTAATAGTCTCTGAGATATAGGCGCTAATGAAGACGGACGGACGGACAGACGGACGGACGGACAGACGGACAGACAGACATGGCTATATCGACTCGGCTATTGATGCTGATCAAGAATATATACTTTATGGGGTCGGAAACGCTTCCTTCTGGGCGTTACACACAACCGTTATCCCCACAAATCTAATATACCCCTATACTCTTCGAGTACCGGGTATAAAAACAAAAACAAAAACAACGAGAGGGAACGTTGTGAGCCGCGGCAAAGGCCGCGGCTCTACCTTATACCCGGTACTCAGTCAGTATATACATACACACATTTATGAGCCTACGATTTATAAAATTTATTATATGTTCTCAAAAGGGACAAAAATAATATTTAAATTAAAAAAATGAATTTTTGGAATTTGTATACATGTTTCCATTTTTGTTTACATATGCTTTGTATATCTGCGCCTACATTTCTACATGACATGTATAACTACATGTTTGAGACGTACAAGTGTTTAGGACAGAGCGAGAGAGGGAGGGGGCATGAGTCAGCGCTTGGCAGGCGTTGCGTAGCCACTGAAATTTAATTTGTTTCTTCTGGCCATAATATTGATCCGATCTGATCCAGATTCGGTAATCTGGTAGATATGGTAATTTTTCATGATTCTGCGTTTTTGGTTTTCATTTATCTTAAAAATTGTGGATTCCACAGATTTTCGTCTTTTGTGGGGGCGGAAAGGGGCGTGGCAAAATTTTGAAATACACTTGTTCAGGTTTGGTATCACAGGAGCTTGGATAGAAAGTTTGGTTGCTCTAGCTCTGATAGTCTCTGAGAACTAGGCGACACAAAACACGAATGGGCAAAGCGGATGGGGTCGCGTGTGAGAGAGAGCGAGAGGGAATGATGACTTTCGAAATGGTTTCCTTCATTGTAGCTATAATAATGATCCGATCTGATCCAGATTCAACACTCTGATAGAAATGGGAATTCTCTATGACTCTGCGTTTTTAGTTTTCTCGTATCTTCAACATTGTGTACGCCACAGACTTTCGTCCTTTGTGTGGGCGGAAAGGGGCGGGGCGAAATTTTGAATTACATTTGGAGTAGTGTGATCACACAGGAGACTGGATACAAAATTTGGTTGCTCTAGCTTTAATAGTCTCTGAGATATAGGCGCAAATGAAGACGGACGGACAGACGGACAGACGGACGGACGGACGGACAGACAGACATGGCTATATCGACTCGGCTATTGATGCTGATCAAGAATATATATACTTTATGGGGTCGGAAACGCTTCCTTCTGTGCGTTACACACAACCGTTATTCGCACAAATCTAATATACCCCTATACTCTTCGAGTACCGGGTATAAAAACGAAAATAAAAGGAAAGGAAAACCTCTCACTAATTGAAGTAATGCCGGTTCGCTAGGAGGGGGCTGTATTACTGTGGCGCAGTAGGTTCAGTAGGTGATGGGTTAGTTTCGGTCCAGACAGAATGTTTGACTTTGGCTCAATTAACGCCGCACGGCGAATGGTCGACTCATAGATTCATTAAAATACAGCACAAAAGGCAGGACAGGCCTGAAGAGGACTAAACAGGTCTAGAGGCCCACACCCACATGAGGAAGGGCAGGGGAGGGCAAACAAAAGTCCAGTCTATCCCGTGGATGTTTGTGTGTGTGTGTATTTAAGTAATTTGGATTAAACATGCAGTCCTGCGGGAAAGAGGACAACAGACAACGGCGAGGACAATAGGAAATCACCTGACCCATTAACCAGCAACGCTTACAATGTATGTATGTATGTGTGTATGCCAGTCTATTTTGTTCTCTCTCTCTTTCCACCTCCATCTCCCTGGCCCTCTCTCTCTCTCTTTCTTACTGTGCCTGTCGATTGGAGGTGTTGAAGTTTGAAGCCCGAAACTAAGTTGGAGTTGTAGTCGCACTCGTAGCCGTAATATAACCTACCAGATGTTAAGAATTTAATAATGTTCTGTTAGATGATATGGTAAATATGTCTGTACATGTCTATGTCTAAGTCATATGTCTGTAATGTGTGAGTTTGCATATGTGCTCGTTTTGTAGGTATGAAGGAAAGGTGTAACTCAATCGAAACTTATATGATTTTGTAGGGGATAATAGTGTGATAAGGTACTAGGCATAGTAGAAAATAATAAATTGGGTGAAAGTCCATAGCTCCACAGGATGCTCTATTCTCGTAACATCATGGATGATTGCGTGATACTTCAATCAAATAAACACATTGTTGATTTACAGCATTTCCACCCAAAAATATTTGCCTCCAACCAGAGCAGCAGCGACACAAGCGAGCCGCAGAGTCGATTCGAAGGGGTTCATGTCAGCAAATCTGGGTGGAGAATGCCTGAATAACGATGGCGGTACAATAGAAGAACCGCAACACGCTGTCCCTTTGCTAATTGGAGCAGCCAAACGACTCTGATACCGGAAAGGATAGACCCAGTCGGGTGGGGGGACCAAGGAGTGGTGATTGGTGAGTGCCGAGTAGATACAGGAGCCAGGGGACCAAGGACTGGGGCACAAAGAATGAGCATGACGTGGCAGATGAAAATAATTACAAAACAGTTTACTTAATAAAATTCCAAATGATTTAACTACAACAAGGAGGAAGACGCAAAACCAAGACTAGGACACAGAGGAGAAAAGCACGAGGACGAGGAAGAGACGAAGCAGGGACAATGGTGTATGGCAGCAGCATGACGAAGACGACAGCAAACCGAATGGGGCCAAAAGTTGCCTACACGCACACACCATAGCGGAGACTGGGGCAAAGGCAGGGAGGTGACAGTAGAGTAGAGAGTAGAGCTGACATTGACTGAGCGAGGATGTGGGTGAATGGCAGAGATTGTTGGCTATTAAATGCCCTGGACCAGGGACCAGGGACCACGACCAGTATCAAACTCCTGACTCACCTTGACTCTATTCAACTCCTCCTCAGGACACCTCTGCTAATATACCTGGCACGAAAGCCCCTGCACACGAAGGCCACCTCGCATGCATATTACTTAAACGATAAGAAGATAATATAAGTTCCAACTCTGAGCTGTTCCGTAGTGCTTTCTCCATTGATACATAGATAAAAACGTTAGGTTTACCTATAGCTAAAATCAATCGACAGCGGAGTGTAAATCTAACAAAGTTCGATCATCGATTTCATTTGGTTAAGAATATACAAACATACATAACTATATATGCATATACATTAGGGGTTCTGTTCTGCCTGTTGTACTCGTCGAACGAATTTGCATAAATATAGAACACTCTAAAACCCATCAGGCACTGGGTATAAAAAATGAAACAAAATTTAAGAAAAAGCACAAACCTTTGGCCAAACAAAAGTTTTGATCAAGTTTTTCTCTTGATATATATAATATAAGAATATAAGAATAAGAATATAAGAATAAGAATATAAGAATAAGAATATAAGAATAAGAATATAAGAATAAGAATATAAGATTTAACACGCATATAAGATGTGCGCGGGATATTCTCGTATCAAAAAAGTTGCACGCTCGGAATTATTTCAAAACTGAATTAAGTTTTGTTGCTGGGTTACTTACGTGTACACTCGTATCCGAACCGCCCGAACCCGAATCCGAATCCGAACCCTTAGCACTTCCTGGAACATCTTTTATCCTAATACTATTTTGCCGCCCGGAGCCAGAAATCTACATGTGGCCCACGCTCCAACACTTTCCTATCTTTTTAATAATATGTATTCTTTTGCCAAACAAAGTTTTTATGCAAATTGCCTGGCTTAGGAGAGCAGCTGAGATGCGATACGCTGTGGTGTGGTGTGGGCGTTTTTCTGGAATAGATTCACACATTTCTCTCTTTGACACTTAAGTGGCGTCTAGGGTCGAAAGTTTAGCCGGCACTAATTCGTGTTCGAGGAGTCCATTGAAACAGGAACTTAGTTTATTTTGACCCAGTCGATTTTCCATTTAACGGACTGAATGGGTTCGTATTGATAAGTACTTACACTTCTAGAGATTCCTTCCCAGGGGAAAATTTTCCAAAGCGTGATATATCTTTTAGGAAAGGCTTTATTTGGAAGCTATTTGAAGTGAAGAGAACGCTGTCTGGAATGAAACTGACTGACCCACAAACTGACTGATTTACCCGTTGATCATTCTTTCTGGAATGTCACTTCTCCGTTGCTGATTTCAAGCGAACTCATGCTCCCCTTTCCGTCGCCCTTTCTTGATTTCTTTGGCTCTTTGGCTCAACAAGTGCGAAGATTTCGAATCATGTTTATAAATCAAATTTGAGGTGCTGGAAACAGGCCGCCTCAATCCCGTCAGCCCCAAAAATTAATCACAACTCATTTCGTGCATGGCGTGCATACTGAGTCCTAAATCCATTTGCCGTCGCGACGTCTACTGTCGAATGGAGGCCAAATAGGCGGACTGGGCCTGCACATGTGTAAGTATTGAGGCAAAGTAAGAGCATCGGGGAGGGTGAATAGGTATGGCGATACGGATGGGCCTGGGAGTATGGAGGTGTTGGCTTTTCGAGCATTTAGTCGACGGCAGCGAAATATTTTCGCGCACGTTAGTTACATTAAAAGCCGCATTATGCAAGCCTTTCGATGCCCTAAAAAAAAAAACACTTTTCACGTGTCGACTTTAGAATTTATATTTCATACTTGGAGTTATTTCCCCTCTTTAAGTAAAGTAAGTAAGCTTTCCATTGCTTTTTATACCCGGTACTCGAAGATTTTAAGGGGTATATTAGATTTGTGGGGATAACGGTTGTGTGTAACGCCCAGAAGGAAGCGTTTCCGGCCACATAAAGTATATATATTCTTGATCAGCATCTATAGCCGAATCGATAGTGACATGTCTGTCTGTCCGTCTGTCCGTCTTCATTAGTGCCTAGCCACCAAGTTTTGTATCCAGTATCCTTGGTTATCACACTACTACGAGTCTATTTCAAACTTTCGCTCCGCCCGTTTCCGCTCACAGAAAGAACGAAAATCTGTGGCATGCACAATTTTGATATCACAAGAAATCTAAAAACGTAGAATCATAGAGAATGACCATTCCTATCAGAGTGTTGAATTTTGATCAGATCTGATTATTAATATAGCCACAATGAAGAAAACCATTTCGAAAGTCATCGTTCCCTCTCGCTCTCTCTCACACGCGACCCGGTCTGCTTTGCCTCTTCGTCCAAATGAGCGCCTAGATCTCAGAGACTATAAGAGCTAGAGCAACCAAACTTTCTATCCAAGCTCCTGTGATATCACTTCAATACAAGTGTATTTCCGCCCCCACAAAGGACGAAAATATGTGGAATCAACAATTTTTAAGATAAAAGAAAACCAAAAACGCAGAATCATGGAAAATGACCATGTCTATTAGATTGCCGAATCTGGATCAGGTCGAATCATTATTATGGACAGAAGGAACAAATTAAATTTCAGTGGCTACGCAACGCCTGCCTAGCGCTTACTCATTCCCTCTCTCTCTCGCACACACGTACACGTCTCGTACATGTACATGTTGAAATGTAGCAGCTGATGTAAAATGTATATGTAAAAAAAAATGAAAACAGATAACTTTTAATATATAAAAATCTTGCATAGGGTTCGACATAATTTTTTTAAATGTTCCATTTGGGCCAAAATTTAATTCGTCCCCTTTGCGAACATATGTATAATAAATTACATAAATCGTAAGATCATATATATTCTGACTGAGTACCGGGTATAAAGTTCGCACGACGTTCCCTCTCGTTTGTTTACGGTTTGTGTTTTCGGTTTGTGTTTTCGGTTTGTGTTTTCGGTTTGTGTTTTCGGTTGTGGATTTAGCTTTTGCTATGGCATAGAAAATACCGCTGCGCTTAAAGACTTATTACGGCCAACTGTTGTGAAAAGCTGAAACCAAAAGGTGACAATACATAGCTTGTTTCGACCTGAGCATTAAATAATGAAAGTCCATAGTTCGACAGTGGTCTTATAGATCCTGAACGTATCATCAGAAGTACTTGCAGAGAGTAGGAAAAATGTTATTCTATGTCTGATTCCTGTCTCGCAATGACAATTTCAACGACAAATTGCAAAGAACTGAAAGATTCGGTTATGATAGATACATAGTTCCTTCCATCTTTCTCTATTGTTTCATACACCCATCCCTAGCACTACACTGAAGAGCACCGAAAGACCAGTGTCTGGCTGTGTGTGCATGGGGTCGATTATGGTTCCTGTCCCATAAATACGCACGTACACAAGGCGGGGCCGATGATTCTGATCCATGTCAGCTCCATGTTCTTGTTGAGGGACTCTCCTCGGTGGTCGCTAGTCGCTGGCCGGTGAACCACGTGACCCCGCCGCTGTCACTGCGTTGCGACAATGGGGACAACTGAGACATGCACTTTGGGGTCGCCAACTGGCTAGTGTACAGTGGTGGATAGCAATTTGGCTGAATGATATGCTTCAATTTAATTGCACTGTACTAATCAGCAGAAGAAGAAGTAGAAGTAGAAGCAGAATGTGGCAAAACCGAATAATGTCGCCATTCTGCCAGTCGCATATCGTGACAGGACCTGGCCTTAGCCCAAAAGGCTAATGATAGCTTACTGTCAGCGATAACTGAACAACAAGTCCAAATAGGAGACAAACAAGGGGCGAGGGACTCGACGGGTATAGTTGCGTTTTAGGGTTTCAGTCTTGCTTGAGGTCCTCGTCGAGGAAACTTGGCAATTTATAATCGGCTCTTGGTACTGGCTATTATTGCTATGTACAAAGGAATTTTCAGCAAAGTTTTTGCAGCCCTCGAGAAATCAGAGAAAGAGTAATAGCATCAGCTGACGTTTTTTTTGAGTACAGTTCCCTCAAAGGCTGAACAAAGATCTATGCACTGTACACTAAAGAGCAATTGAGCTTTCTATGAAGTATAATTCAGTCAAAGAAAGCAATCTTTCACTCGCCTCATAACTATACAAAGTTGTGACATTTTCATACATTCACCGAGTGCAGTTTTTTCTGTCAATCACTTCTTTCTACGAACAAACTGCTACTCATTACTATATAAAGTTTTGGCAATTTCAACTGTTTACCAAGTACAGTTACGTCAAAGGGTTGACCTGCTTAAAAGCGTTTTCTGTGGGCCAATGAATCTGCAGAGCTTGGCGTGGCGTCTAACCGGCAACTGATTGAAGCTCATCTCCAACCGCTATACAGCCCCCGCTCTACATACATATGTACATGTGTAATGTACCCTTTCCCAGTTCGCTCCCCTCCTAGCTCTTTCCGGCCCTTGTCCTTCCTGTTTTCTTTCCGCTCCATAATGTTAATGAAAGTGCATTGAAGGCGTTGGCCGGTTTCCCCGTAGCATCCACTCTCGGCGACTGCCTCATGTGCAACCCCTGGTCCAATATTATTTACGCTCAATTAAGTTAGTGCACATCTCTCCCTTCTCACCCCCTCCTACACTACACTACCCTCTGTTCCGCTCTTTTATAGGGAGGGTAAGTTATATGCAAAAATTTCTCTAAACAAATTGCATTTGCAGTCAATTCTGCAATTCAATTCTTGTGTGTGTGTGTGTGTGTGTGTGTGTTTGTGTGTGGGGGACAGGAACACAGTGGAGTACCATCTCATAGTGACTGTCACAAGCCATTAGGCATCCATTGTTTCGGACTGGCCTTCCGAAAAACCGAGCGCTCCTCAATGGAAAAAGTTAACGCTTCATTTCTGCACCAGAAGTTTTCGATTCTTTTCGGTCATTAGTTGGTAATATATCAAAGTCATGAATTTATATTGCTCGACCACCCCCACACCTATTTCCCTCCGCAGAAACTGCGGAGTCTAGATGCAAAGTTTACATGTGGCAGCTGTCATAAAAGCAAGTGGGAAAAGGAAGATGCCCAGTCGAGCCGGAGAGCAACAAAATATGAAGTGTGCAGAATAGAGCAGACCAGAACAGAACAGGGCCGCGACCGCGGAAATCCACACTTCTGCTGGATTGCAGGTAGGGAGAGAGGAAGATAGAGGCTGCACATACCTTTGAAAATATTAAGATTCAAGTGCAGATAAATACAAATATAAATTGATAGAAAATAAAAAACGACTGCTTATACCAATCAGGCCATTCCGTTCATTTACTGAACACAATCTTCGTCAGACCATACCCTCTGCATTCCAGATAAAGGGGGCAAGATTCCTAGAACTTGTGCAATTTTGTCGTCTTTCAATTAGTCAAATTTGAAGCGTGTCCTGATTAAACTTCGCCAGAAGCGTAAATAGTTCTTCCTTTTTATGGTCTATTAAATGAGAACAATTGAGTCTCGGTTGTCGGACGAGTTTTAAGGACGCCTCGAGTGCTGCTCCGTGCTGCTCCTATGCTTCAGCTGTATAAAATGGCAAGACATTGCTTTCGAGTACTTTCGTGCCATTCTTGTTGCTCATTTCAGTCGTTGTTCTGTACTTGACAATGCAATTTGATGTACTGTATAGACATGCATACGCATGCCCATGACCATGGCTATGCCCATGCCAAAGCCCATTCACCCACCGGCAGTATCTCTGGCTGAATCCCTCAAGTCGACATTCATTGCATTAGTTTGTTGCTTAGTTTTCTGGACGGCAGACTGATTAGGTGCGGAATGCTGAGGGTTGGGGTAGGAAAACACAGCGTCCTTACCCCATACTGACTATCAAAGGAAAAATTTCATTCATCCAACTTCTGCTGTTCTCGCAGTCATAGTCGAGTTCATTAATTCAAAAATATGCGTAAAGTTTCAACCATGCCCGGCTCTGGTCCAACACAAAGCCCGCATTCGAAGTCGGGCTGCGATTCGAATGGAGTGGAATTCCTGCAAGTTGGTCGGTTGGCTGGTTGGTAATTTTCTGGCCAAAGCCTGCCTGGATGCGGATGCGGACACGGGCCTGCTTCTTGCGGCCTCGCCTATCTCTTGTGTCGGTAGAGCAGATGGCAAGCCTTCAGTTTGGCCAGAAAGGAAACAACTTTAAGAGGCACAAACTGATGAAAAATTAATGCAAAACCATTCGTGGCAAAGATGAATTCGTCTGGGCTCAGCGACAGCCACCGCGGATAAACTGCACGAATGTCAGAATACTTCACAGTATTTGTAACAGAGACTTACTTCCCTCAAAGGATGAAATACAATTTATTGCGCATACGCACTGTGTAAATGCTGGAAAAAGAAAGAACGGAAGGCACGGACGTGGTCAGAGAGATCACTATTGCTTCCTGATGATTAATGGCAACCGGTTTCAATGTGTCTTTTCATGAAACTTTACTCTATATCGAATAAACAGAAGACATGGCGGAGACATTTGATTACGGCTGGGTGAGGAGGCTCAAATGTGGGGTTGCAGTACGGGTAGATTTTGATGATTAAAATGATGGCGATGAACTGATCGCTTCCCATCCAGCCCTTGGCCCATTATGTGTTTCCGGTTTCCTGATTCATTTTATTATGATTTCCGGTGTCGAGGCGGGCTCCCAGAAAGGGGCAGAAAAGGCAGAGCCGCGCACACATGCTCGTGATTATAGCCACTTGATTCCCAAGCCATGCCCCGCCCTGCCCTGCCCTGCCCAGGCAGGACAACCTACAAAAAAGAGCTCCCACAAAATCAACGTGGGGGAACGTTTTGAGTCAGTCAGTATGGCCGCCTCCGCCAGAGGACGCACATTGTACGATGAAGAGTGTGCGAGAGAAAAATAGAGTTGTTCTTTCTGACTTTAATAATAGTCCGCTCTGATTTAGAATCAGCCTTTTCTGTGGCCTTTTCCTATGCATAGGACGCTGCCGGTTTCTGGATTGAATACAAAATTTGATTGCTCTAGCTCTTATAGTCATCGAGATCTAAACGCTCATCGGGACGGACAGAAGACAGACATGTCAATATCGACTCAGCTATTGTTGCTGATCAAGAACATATGCATATACTTTCTCTTGTCGGCAACACTTTCTTCTGGGTATTAAACTCATCCACTTTCAATAAAAAACTTCTAAGAGTTTATTATATATGCTTATATGTATCTGCTGTTCATGGGTTAAATTATAAACTTTATACAGGCTTTATTTGGGTAACTCTTTCTGCTCTCTAAAAGCGTTTCCGCTCGACAGATTTATTTCTTTCACCAGCTTTTAAAACTGATTGAATATCAACTAGCCTTCTGCAATCAGAGTTTATTCTAGTATACATATACATCAATGAAATAGCAACTTTATTCCAATTCTGGGTCACTTCAGCAGCTCCTTTAACGCTCTGCAATGCTCTTAAAAATCCCCACTCACCAATAATCTCCGGTTTTTGTAAGTTTATCGCGTTGTTTTTCATTTCGGGCATGGTCATGGGCATAGGGCCAGCATCATCGCCGGCCCATCAACAGACATTCATCAACTCAACAAGTAACAATTTTGTAGAACTCTCTCTTTCTCTGCCTCTTTTTCTCTATCACACTCTCTAGACGGACTGGCTCTCTTTCTGGTGGCATTGTACGGATATAGCCATCCCTATCCCTATCCCTTTGCAATTTGCTTGTATTAGAAACTCATTTCCGTTTGTAATTGAGTCGCTCCAGCAGTCTAGTGTGTGTATGCGGTCGCACTCACCATGCGAACACCCTGCGAACAGAACATTCTACATACATACATATGTACATCATATGTACACCCCACACACTCCAGCCGGATTTCCCCAGGCATCCATCCTTCCTTCATATTTGGGTTATGTATATGCAAATTAATGGCAATATTTGCTTTGAAATGCCGCTGACTAACATTGTTCGTGTGCGGTTTCGGTTTCGGTTTGAGCTTCAGTTTCGGTTCAGTATCCCCATCTCCATCCGAATCCCCATCGGCAACCATATTTGATTGATTTGTGAATTTCATGTGGCCAAGTGTCGGCTTAGTTTTGATCGTTCATTCTATTCCATTCTCCTATTACAGAACCATCGCCGCTATACGACAACAACCACTACCATGAGGAGTGTCTGCGGTGCAACTCGTGCGGCTTGAATTTGACGGGACCCAATCAGAAGCGCGCCAGGAGGTTCAAGGTAGGTCTATCACCACCCACCACCACTTACCGAACAAAACCCATCTCATCTCGAATGCAGTTGCTCATTTTGTTCAGGGGCCCCATAAAAGTGAACTTATTATGTAGAAAATGATGCACGGCTGCTGCCACAGCACACAACATACATACATATGTACATATACGAGTACTCGTGCAGGGATATGGTGTATGGTGTGTGTGGCAAGTGGCCTAATCAAAATTACATACTCGTATGAGCCAAAGAAAAGGCGGCAAAAAGAAAGGGAAAAAGAAGTGGAGGCACAAATAAATCATTTAAGGCTGAGCAAAAATTCAGGAATCTAACGCTTCTCTGTTTTGTTCTTTTCGCAGAACCAGATCCTGTGCGACCTGCATTTCGCAGACGTGGCCCTAATGGAGTGCTCCGATTTTATGCAGCAGCTGCGGAGCTTCAAGCCCCAATCACTGGGCTGTGCGGTGGCGCGTCGCAAGAGCTCCACGACATTAATATTTCCATTGCCGCCGCAAGCATGTTCAGGTATGTAAGCACATTTTATTATGGCCCAAATCGGCACTGGGAGGGGACTGTGAGCAACACTTGGTCCTTGCCCATGCCCATGTCCTTGCCCCATGCTAATGCCCGTGCCTGTGCCCTTGCCGCTGTTGATATCCTGCACATATCATTCATTCACTGGATGAGATCTTTTGGATTCTACTGCCTTGGATTGGAGGTTTTAATCGATATGCCAGGCTTTAATTCCATTACTACTGAACTATATTCTAATATGGTTCTGAAACATGTCATTTGGGTAAATCCAAATTGCTGTCGCCTAAAATTTCTTTTTCTAATAGATTTGGATAGATAGTTTTTCTGATAGATGTGGTTTTTTTTCTAGGTTTAGTTTTTTTTTTAATTTAAAAAAAGTTGGTTTTTTTCAGAGGTAGTGCTTCAATTTTTCACATAACTTAAGTTTATTATAACTGGTTTTATTGAACTTTTTAGTTTTGAAAAGTTGATAAATGCAGCTGACATAAACTGTTTGACCCAGACACTTTGTAGCTGCAACTTAACTTGTGGAAGATATTAAGCCATAAGCTAAATCAGCAGAAATAAAAGGTTGAATTTTGTTGAGTAGTGTTATTAACTTTTTAACCAATTTTTCTTATTATATAATAGCTATAATATTTTTTTCAAAGACCGATTCTGCAATTGATATTTCGAGAAAATATGTATGTTCCTGACATCAGGGTTCAGGATTGTACATAACGGCGAAATAATGTTTTTAGGGTACTGATGATTCGGCCACATGGCCTTTTAACTTTTGTTTTGTTCTCTTTGTTGCGTGCATGTGTGTAAGTGAGAGAAAGAGTGCTTTGGTATGTGTATGCGTGTACACGACTACATATCCGAGCAGGCGGCGTCATCATTATAATTCAAATGAGATTTGCGAGCACAGCAATCTACACACACACACACACACACACACACACACACAGACACACAAACAGACACTCACATACATACAGTTAAATACGCGAATATACGCACATAAAGAGTTTGGAAAAAATAGAGAGAAGAGTGAGAAATAAGGAATGCGAAAGGCACTGAAAAGCACAGATGCGGAGCGACAGGGGGTGGGGAGGGGGACAGAGCCACGTCTACAAGTTCAAAAATGCCTGGCATTTTGCATAATAAAGTTGTTCAGACATATTTGACGTTTGGGTTGCGCAGACATACACGACACACACACACATAGACAAACACACACAAAAATATTCAGAGATAGAGAAAGACATCCTCACAGATAGAACCGCCATTTTTCGCTGACATAAACTTTCAATTCGGTTTTGATTTCACTTTTTTCTGTCTCGTGTTCTGCGTTTCTTCTGTTCCTCTTGTTTTCCGCTTTCGCAACGATTTAATTAAAATCCCAAAAAAACGTTATGATGAACGCAGAAAGCAGAACCGAGAACATATCTTAACATTATTTATCAGTCAGTTCCCACTGCTTATTGTATATTTATATGGTGTTCGGTGTTCAGATAGCCCCATACACTATACCCGTATATATTCACCCGTCTGTGTTTGCGCGGGCAGGAATGCAAAGTTTATTAACTGGGTTTTTATTGCAAAAATTTTGGCCCCGACTTACGCGTCGCCCCCGAGCATGGACCGTCATGTAGGCCGCGCTTAACGCTCAATTCGTTTGCCGTCCATTTTAATTACAATGTGGCGAAATGTAGTACGAGTGTACGAGAATACGTATGCGAGATGGAGGCCTCGCCTACTCGGCTACTCGACTCTAGCTCTGCTAGCCAAGGCAGTAAAATATTATCGCGGAAAGTGCTGGGGCGCCTAGAGTCAGCAGTCAGGATCCGGAGAGTAGATATGCGACAAGGAACACACCACAACGGACAGGAGATAGCAGACAGGGTACACATACTCGCACTTGCCACAACGGGCACCGAATAAAGGTGGGATGTGTAAAAATTGGTTATCGCTAAGTGAAGCTGGTCATCGAAAATAACCAAATTAAATCGGCCAACAATGATAAACAAGCGGGAGCTCACTGCTTCATAATGGATGGAAGCCGCCAACAGCTGAGTGCCTCACAAATTGAAGGATTGCAGGATTTCAGTGGACCCAGTACTGAGAGTGCTGTACAAATTGAAAGAACCTAAGTGCAGTGTGCTGTGTGCAGTGTCCAAGCTGGAAAAACGTTCTGATTTAAGCGACGAACTGCTGGATGCATGCTTGCAAGGAAAAAATCAAAATAGTATGAATTTAACAAAGATTTATTTATTTGTTGTTTACTTAAACGATGGCTTAAGAACTCACTGGCTGCTGCAAAGTCTAACCGTGACAAGGCGCTGATGTGGCACACGTCTCCGCCAAGGGCACATATGTATAGTCATCCCATATGTATGGGAGTAGAGGAAGGAGCAGATCTCATTCGAAGCGACATTAAGTACACGCGGGGATAGCGACTTGATGCGTACCATATTCAAGTGCAAGTGCTGCTTAGGAGTGACAACACACATTTGTTGAAAAAGAGGTATGACGGTACTCGTTTTCGTCCCGCTGTCGACAAATATATTGTGCGATGCCTGCTCCTAATTCTCAGCCATATCCGCATCATCTCAACCATCCGCATCCTCGGCCGAGGGAATGCAATTGTCCGGTTCTGCCTTCTAAAGAAAGCTGCACTGTACAAAGTTTTGCTCTTTTTGGCTCGACCCTCCATTTCCATATTCATATCCATATCAATGTCCACATCCAGATGTGTATCTGTATAAAGTTCTCTTAAAGCGTCTGCAAAAGATTGGCAGGATGCCTGGAAAAGGGCTTTCGGATTGGTGTTGGGAGGGAGTGGACGGGTGTTCTGCGTTGGGGCCATAAAATAGATTAAATAAATACAGTAAATAAATCATTTAGCGTCTCCGAAGTAGCGCATACGACACGTAGGCAGCACCGACACGTTTATGGCCAAAATCGCGCAGCCGAGTTATAAACACGTACTATACCCCATCCCAAATAAATGCGAGCCAAGAGATACTCAGATACATGTGTGTGTACGTGACAATTAAATTTATGAAATCATATATGTATACAGGGCCGAAAAAGGACCAAAAGACGCTGACCAAGACCAAGTTCAAGTCCAAGTCCAAGTCCGAAAGCAGAACCGAAGTCCAAGGCCAAGTTGAAAAGTCAGTTGAGGGGTCTTAGCTCTGTGCATCGCATCTCGAATTATCGCCAAGCAATGGGCGCGTGGCTGCCACGCTGGGCCATTATCAGATGATAGACATTTCAAGGATATCTCTGCCAAAAGATAATGGGTGGGCGGATAAATCGTGTATGATGCCATCAAAATGATTCACAGAAAGTCTGGATGGTGCTCCAACTCGCAGCTCCAGCTCCAGTTCCTGTGAATAATTGCACATTCAATGAAGTCTGGATTAAAGCTGACGCCGTGAATTAAGAAAAAACTCTCGTACTTATTTTGTTTAGCTAACTAATACGAAATCAATATGGGATTAATTCGCATATTTTCCCCTCACTCGCTAATCATGATTCAAGTGGAATGCATTTAAGTGACCGCTTATGTTGTGATTAAGACGTTCGCATCGATTAAAATGCCACTAAGCCTTATAAGAACGGAAGCAGGAAGGCGTTTCTTCCCCAAAAACATCTTGGGAGACTTTTACTTGTTCAGAAATAGTTATGAAAAGTGGTGGAACCTTAGAGATTCAGTGGGCTATAGGAAACAAATTATTAGAGCTCTGCTACAGCGCTGAAAAATTCATTTGGGACCCATTATGGCTGGCTTAATTCCTCCTCGAGCAACAATTCCCATTCAATGCCTTATTCACGACTCTGTCATCTGGGCTGGTCATAAATTTAGCATGACTGCTGGGCATGTGCTGGTGTGTGTACCTGGCCGGACATTTACATTTTAATATGCATTATTAGCGGGATAATTGTTTGAGAATATTGCCCGAGAATAGACAGTCATGAAAGCACGTCTGGCAGGTCGCCAGCTCCAGCTCTGGCTCCCCCCATGTCTCCCGTCCGTGGCAGCTATCCATTTGTCCTTTGGCATTTTGCACTGGTGTTGGTGTGACCACGCCCACAGCTGGATATTCCTCCTTGTCAGTTTGGCCATAATAAATTTAAAAGCCCCTCCATGAAGAAGGCAACAAAAATTGTCGCGCACTTTTAACGTTAATTTGTCAGCGCGGTTTCTGGTCGCCCCATTCCCTGTTCCCTCTCCTGCCTTCATTCGCACCATTCTCCATTCTATCTATTCGTGTCGCGGGGCTAGCCATCTTTGTTTGCCAATTTTAATATTTTAATATGTCCTTGCGCGCATTTTCTCTCATTTGTTTGATGAAAAATGATTTCAGTTTCTGGGCAGCGTTGCGTGGATTCGAATACATAAAGCTGTAACGACCAGACTATTTGTTCAAGACAGCCCCACCTTCGCCAGTTTTTCCGAGAGGCAATTAATCAAACAAAAGCAAAGCTTTTCCCAGTGGAAAATCCAAGGCGATTAAGCAGCTGGAAACAGCAGAGAGCTGCACATGGAACAAGTGAAAAATACTCGTTGCAGCAAGAAATTAATTTCCCATTACTCACATCAATTGGAGTGTTGAGCAGATTTTCTCTTATGTCTTAGCAATACATTCTTTGGTTCAACTTTCGGCTTTCCTTCTCCTTTGGCAATATTTTTAGTTAAGAGAGAGAAAGAGTTACCCGAGGGAAAGCTGGTCCTTGCCACTGCACATTGGGGCACTTAACAGCAAAGTTACAAGCTCCTGCAAGCCCCTCAAATTGCAACACCACCCAACTTTTAAAGCCCTTGTATAAGCCAAGAAAATGAGACGAACAAAAGATACCCGGTGATGCTCAAAAATACTGTGAGAAACTTATGCATGTATGTATGTATCTACGTATGTATGCTACTAAAGAGCGGAGACAAAAAATGGTATAAGAATTCGAAGAAGATAGGAAATAATGTTTCCACGTGAGGAAGCATAAATTTGTGATTCACCTCAACAGAAATACTCAGAAATGTATGTATCTTTGATCTGAAAATGCCCCATAACACTAAGATTATGTAGCGTTTCCGAAAAGATATGCCTGCTCCCAATCCCGAAAATCACTCTGATCACCTTTCAAATGCCATTCACGCTCTGAAACTCAACTTTTAAATGGAAAACAAAGAAAATTGCATCAGACTTCGGGCCCTAATCCGTATGCGACTCACTCCCCTCTAATGAAAAAGGAGGTGGAAACTTGATGAAACTTCTTTATACCCGGTACTCAGTCAGTATATGTGTACGATTTATATAATTTATTATATGTTCGCAAAAGGGACGAATTAAATTTTGGCCAAAATGGAAAATTTCAAAAAATTAGGTGCCATATTTTTATATAAATACTATTAGTTAGTTAGTTATCCGTTTCCATTTTTATTTACATATAATTTTTACATCTGCTTCTACATTCCTACATGTACATGTATAACTACATAAATGAGACGTGGCAGTGTGTGCGAGAGAGAGAGGAAATGAGAAGCGCTTGGCAGGCGTTGCGTTGCGGCTGATATTTCATTGCTTCCTTCTGGCTATCATAATTATCTGAACCCTATCCAGATTCGGCAATCTGGTAGACACGGTAATTTCCCATGATTCTGCGTATTTAGTTTTCTTGAAACTTTAAAAATTGCGGCTTCCGCAGAAATTCGTTCTTTGTGGGGGAAGGAGGCGTGTCAAAATTTTGAAATACACTTGTATTGAAGTGATATCACAGGAGCTTGGATAGAAAGTTTGGTTGCTCCAGCTCTTATACTTTCTGAGAACTAGGCGCTCATTTGGACGAATAGACAAAGCAGACAGGGTCGCGTATGAGAGAGAGCGAGAGGGAACGATGGCTTTCGAAATAGTTTTCTTCATTGTGGCTATGTTAATGATCCGATCTAATACAGATGCAATACTCTGCTAGAAATGGTCATTTTCTATGATTGTGCGTTTTTGGTTTCCTCGAATTATTAAAATTGTGTGTGCCACAGATGTTCGTTCTTTCTGTGAGCGGAAAAAGGCGAGGCGAAATTTTGGAATACACTTGTAGTAGTGTGATAACACTGGAGACTAGATACAAAATTTGGTTGCTCTAGCTTTCATAGTCTCTGAGATCCAGGCGCTAATGAAGACCGTCGGACGGACGGACAGACGGACGTACAGAGAGACATGGCTATATCGACGCGGCTTTTCATGCTGATCAAGAATATATATACTTTATGGGGTCGGAAACGCTTCCTTCCACACATACCCCTATACTCTTCGAGTACCGGGTATAAAAAGGCGGATGCAGCATCAGGGGGCATTGGTAGCAGAAATTCAATTTGCTGCTGTCAAAATTAAAAGTGTCGAACTCCGAATGCGCCAGTCATTGTGGCAAGTAATTTCCCATCAATTCTCGGGACTCTCTTTGGAAATGGAAATCAAATTAAATAGTATTTTGTCGTTGGATGCATTTCCGTGGCTTCTTTTGTTCCGACTTGCATCGAGAAATTGGAATCTTGAAAATTTTTTGCTAATTCTCTGAACGATAGGACCTAAGCTCTAATTATACCCGGTACTCGAAGAGTAAAAGGGTATATTAGATTTGTGCGGATAACGGTTGTGTGTAACGCACAGAAGGAAGCGTTTCCGACCCCATAAAGTATATATATTCTTGATCAGCATCAATAGCCGAGTCGATATAGCCATGTCTGTCTGTCCGTCCGTCCGTCCGTCTGTCCGTCCGTCTTCATTTGCGCCTATATCTCAGAGACTATTTAAGCTAGAGCAACCAAGTTTTGTATCCAGTCTCCTGTGTGATCACACTACTCCAAATGAATTTCAAAATTTCGCCCCGCCCCTTTCCGCCCACACAAAGGACGAAAGTCTGTGGCGTACGCAATGTTGAAGATACGAGAAAATTAAAAACGCAGAATCATAGAGAATGACCATTTCTATCACAGTGTTGAATCTGGATCAGATCGGATCATTATTATAGCTACAATGAAGAAAACCATTTCGAAAGTCATCATTCCCTCTCGCTCTCTCTCACACGCGACCCCATCCGCTTTGCCCATTCGTATTTTGTGTCGCCTAGTTCTCAGAGACTATAAAAGCTAGAGCAACCAAACTTTCTATCCAAGCTCCTGTGATACCAAACCTGAACAAGTGTATTTCAAAATTTTGCCACGCCCCTTTCCGCCCCCACAAAAGACGAAAATCTGTGGAATCCACAATTTTTAAGATAAATGAAAACCAAAAACGCAGAATCATGAAAAATTACCATATCTACCAGATTACCGAATCTGGATCAGATCGGATCAATATTATGGCCAGAAGAAACAAATTAAATTTCAGTGGCTACGCAACGCCTGCCAAGCGCGGCCTCATGCCCCCTCCCTCTCTCTCCTAAACACTTGTACGTCTCAAATATGTAGTTATACATGTCATGTAGAAATGTAGGCGCAGATATACAAAGCATATGTAAACAAAAATGGAAACAAGTATAAAAATTCAAAAAAATTAATTTTTTTAATTTAAATATTATTTTCGTCCCTTTTGAGAACATGTAATAAATTTCATAAATCGTAGGCTCATAAATGAATGTATGTACATATATACTGACTGAGTACCGGGTATAAGGTAGAGCCGCGGCCTTTGCCGCGGCTCACAACGTTCCCTCTCGTTTTTCTTTTGGAAAATATTCCACTTGAAAAGCTATTTCAATAAAGCTTACTTATGTATGAAATAGCATTTAAAGTTGAAATTTGCAGCTGTGCCATCACTTAAGTGCGTCACTGTACATAGATCGGGTCCATAGTTGTGTATCGTCTGACTTTCTCCGCTTACAAGCATAATTTTGAGGCTAAGAAAAGTTCTGTCACACAATTTCAATAAGCAATTATTGTACTGCTGACGTGGCGGCGCCCACAGCACGTGGGGAGAAGCGGTCACTTTGCCCGTCTGTGTCATAGGCCCGCAGGCAGCGCAGGTCGAACGTGGCACGTATGTAGCATGGACCACGTAGCCGCAAATTTAAGCCTCTTAAATATACGAAAAGCAATTAAAATATAATCAATATGCGGATCCCTGTGCCGACCCAGACCCAAAACTAGGCCCAGGCCCCGGCCCAGGAACTCTCCTCTAATGGGGGCGGGGCACTGCGAATACCTATGTCCGTGTCCATCCGAGCCTACGATGGATTTCGATGGAGTTGTGCAGAAGCTGCCGCCTGAAGCGCAGGATATTGTCGTCCCGCACCGGAGCCGGATGGGTGAGCGTTTCCAGATCGTCCACGTGGCGGTAGTGCTGCATCTGTCCGGTGCGGACTGGTACATCCATGGGACCGCACGACTCCCGCCAGCGGAAAGCGAAGTGGTTGTGCGTGAGGGTCACATAGTTGGGATTGTGGAGGCACTTAATGGCCGAGTTGGCGTCCAAATGGTCTGCCACCCGCGTAACATGGGACAGCATGTAGAACTGCTGCGGCAGCAATGGATCTGGGGCCAGCTCCTTGGGAAAGTACACGTTGCGGAAGCAAAAGCTACTACGCGCCGAGCAGTTCACGTCCATCGTCTGCAGCTCTTCCAGCAGCATCTGGTAGCTGAGAAGTTCGGCCAGCGGCATGATGACCTCATCCACATCGAACACACCCAGGTAGTCGAACTCGTACATGTTTCGGTAGAGGCAGTCGTTGTACATCAACACTTCGGTGAGCCGCGCCCGCAGACCCCAGTGTCCCGGCAGCTCGTCCAGCAGGCGGTGTGGGCGCAGCTGCAGCAGACCGTCCACATCCGTGTAGTGGGCGAGGGTGCGCGACGTGTTTGCAGTCAGCTCCCCGATGTCGAAGGCCACCACCCGCTCGACCCCTAACAGACGCAGCAGCTCCAGCCACTCCACCATCCGTTCGGATATATCTCGATCCGGGAAGCTCATAAACTTAACGCAAACCCCGGTACGCAGTCGCAGCTTGGAGTCGGGCGGCCGTCGGGGCACCTGGGAATTGACCACGACAAGGGCGTTCCGAGCCGGGGCACAGCGGTTGCCGAAGACCAACGACACCAGATGGGGCACCCGAATTTCCGACTCCGGCACCACACAGCTGAATATGGTGGGGTAGGCGACGCCGGCCTCATTGCCCCAGACATCGTACCAGCCCACCTTAGTATCGGTGACGGGCACCAGGTCCGGCTGGCCGCTGTTCGCGTACCAGAACTGACAGAATGCCTCCGGATACGGGCCCGTGACGGTGGTCACCATAGCCAGGACCACCACCTCGGGCGATGCTGGCCTGCGGTCATAATAGGCGTTGTAGAGGAAGTAGCTCAGGTTTCCACTTGTCACCCACTGGAAGTCGGCGTTCTTGAAAACAAAGTCCTTGTAGCGGGGATAAGGCGCACACTGATGGCTTCGGCGTGAGCCATGGGCCCAATGGAGCTTGGCATTCTGGCGCAGCAGATCTTCTAGATCTAGGTGGTTTCTGTTCTCAATCGCTTTTGGCACCACCACTACAGGGGGCGCGACATCTAATCTGACCATTTCGGGAACCGCGCTGTGCTTCAACAGCCTCTCATGCGAGGGGAGGCCCGAGGACTTAGCCGACGATTCCCTGGCGTCTGGGGGTATCAGTGCCAGCAGCTGGTGGGTGACGAGGAAGAGTGCCATGGTCCCGAACACACATATTAGCGGCGTCCGACAAGCGCGCAGAAGCTTCAACACCATTCTGGAAGACCATCCATTGGACCATCCAATAGGCATCTGGCTCGACTCTCTTCCCAAAGTGCACTTAAGCAGTACCGGTCAACTCAAACTCTTTGACTAACAGCGACAATAGGTTGAAACAAGATGCAAGATATGTAATTTAACTTAGGACTTAGATAACACTCGTCAGAAGATAAGATAGCGAGCACACTTTAAAAAATTAAGGGGCATTGAAACTAAACGGAAGGAATGGAATCAAGCCGAGATAAGGGTGCTTCAAATTGTCAACAAGTTCCTGTACAAGCTAACGACACTACAAATTGGAATTGAAAACGAGCATGTCTGCACACCAAATTGGGCTGAGAACAAGGCGTCTGGCCAGAGAGAGAGAGAGAGTTATATCTACTTAGCTATTGTTACTGATTAGAAGTATATGCTGACATACATATGTATGTACATATATGCTTTATGGGGTCTGAAACGCTTTTTTATGGGTATTACTTTCCTCCACTTTCACCACAAATCTATCATGACGCTATATGCTTTGAGTACCGCGTAGAATTTAATTCAAATAATTATTTTTGGCCTACTGCTATTTGTGCATGAAAAAATTAACAAAGTATTTTCTATATATTCTATGGAGTGTGCATTCTAAATACTTAGTTTTTGTATTTCCGTGAATACTTTTGGTGATATTCGTTCAATATCGACATATGTACATATTCTTCTTCGGAATTCTCTGAAACTTTCTTTATATTTTTGTAAAATGTGTCAAGAATCAGAATGCCCTCCTCTTGTGCTCACTTCAAGATTTTTATACCCGGTACTCGAAGAGTATAGGGGTATATTAGATTTGTGGGGATAACGGTTGTGTGTAACGCCCAGAAGGAAGCGTTTCCGACCCCATAAAGTATATATATTCTTGATCAGCATCAATAGCCGAGTCGATATAGCTATGTCTGTCTGTCCGTCCGTCTGTCCGTCCGTCCGTCTGTCCGTCTTCATTTGCGCCTATATCTCAGAGACTATTAAAGCTAGAGCAACCAAGTTTTGAATCCAGTCTCCTGTGTGATCACACTACTCCAAATGTGTTGCAAAATTTCGCCCCGCCCCTTTCCGCCCGCACAAAGGACGAAGGTCTGTGGCATGCACAATTTTGAAGATACGAGAAAATTAAAAACGCAGAATCATAGAGAATGACCATTTCTATCACAGTGTTGAATCTGGATCAGATCGGATCATTATTATAGCTACAATGAAGAAAACCATTTCGAAAGTCATCATTCCCTCTCGCTCTCTCTCACACGCGACCCCATCCGCTTTGCCCATTCGTATTTTGTGTCGCCTAGTTCTCAGAGACTATAAAAGCTAGAGCAACCAAACTTTCTATCCAAGCTCCTGTGATACCAAACCTGAACAAGTGTATTTCAAAATTTTGCCACGCCCCTTTCCGCCCCCACAAAAGACGAAAATCTGTGGAATCCACAATTTTTAAGATAAATGAAAACCAAAAACGCAGAATCATGAAAAATTACCATATCTACCAGATTACCGAATCTGGATCAGATCGGATCAATATTATGGCCAGAAGAAACAAATTAAATTTCAGTGGCTACGCAACGCCTGCCAAGCGCGGCCTCATGCCCCCTCCCTCTCTCTCCTAAACACTTGTACGTCTCAAATATGTAGTTATACATGTCATGTAGAAATGTAGGCGCAGATATACAAAGCATATGTAAACAAAAATGGAAACAAGTATAAAAATTCAAAAAAATTAATTTTTTTAATTTAAATATTATTTTCGTCCCTTTTGAGAACATGTAATAAATTTCATAAATCGTAGGCTCATAAATGAATGTATGTACATATATACTGACTGAGTACCGGGTATAAGGTAGAGCCGCGGCCTTTGCCGCGGCTCACAACGTTCCCTCTCGTTTTTTTCTACTTTAGGATGTGGTTGATGTGCAATGACTGCCCCATCAAGTGGCCCAAGCGACACCAGTCGATGGCTGTTACGCGCGGATCCCAGGCAAGAACGCAGCCCATCTCCCGCCCAACCGACCGAGGGGCGCTGCCGCATAACGCGCGACTCGTTTACCGAACCGATCGCGGACATGCAGGAAGGATAGGTGTTAGACTAGTGTTCGAGGAAAAGTAGAACTAATCTAACTAAAGAAGCGAAGTAATTACTAGTTACGGGAAAGATATAAGAGTATCTGTAATTTAAGACTAGGAAGGGAGTTAGTGGTAGATACAATATGATAGAGGGAATTATAATCCGAGCATAGGACCCTAAATGGTTCATGCAAGGAGTAATTCGACCTACAAAGCGGAAGAAACAACGGTGTATAGTTCCTAGTGCTTCTAATAGGAATCGTGAAGTTTATGCGGCTCAACAGGTCAGGGCTATCTACGTCACCCTTGATCAAGTTGCGCACAAAAATCACTCCAAGCATTTTCCTACGATTAGCTAAGGTTGGAAGGTTTATTAGGCGCAATCTATTAGAGTAGGACGGTAGTCTCACACCTGCATCCTAGTCGAGGCCTCGAAGAGCAAAAAGTAAAAAGTTTTTCTGAACTGATTCTATACGGTCCTGGTATACGTTTTACTGAGGGCACCATACACAAGAGCCGTATTCTAAGATTTCAAGATTTCTTGTCATAAAACGTCTAGAATTAGCAACGTTTATTGGTTGGTAACTTTAGCAGAGTCCATTCCTTTCCTGTATTCCAAACTAATTACCTATAGTTATATGTTCATATATACGTACATGTGTATGTGTATGTGTGTTGTACGCACGCACTTACCATATATTACAAAGGGAAATAAAATACTCAGACATACATACATATGTACGAGTAGATACGAGTATAACCTTTCAAAAATCCCTTTCCATTATCAAACTATCTACGATACATACACGGGTATAATATTTCTTTGGGTAGTCTTCTCCAACGGCGCGAATGGCAAAACTTTTTATTCAAATGAAGGCACAATAGAAATACACATATCGATGAAATTGGCCCATACTCCCCCGCCTCTTCCTTGGGCCTTAACAAGCGGCAAACAAGCCAAGTCCATGGCAGAGATGGCTGAGACATTATTATGTACGTCTGAGTTGGAGTCAGAGTCGGTGTCGACGTGGCGTTAGCTTGGAAATGGCCAAAACGACAGAATGACAAAAGCAGTAGCCAGCGAGGGTTGTCGCAGAGCCTGCGGGCTAATGTCTGAAATGGGAAAAGAGCAGGCAGACCCGGAGGCAGCACCTGCATTAAATTATTGATTCGATTTCGCGCGCGGTTCGCTTTTATTGTGGCCGACGGTTTTTTTTCGGAATGAATTGTAGCCGCTGGCTGGCATTGTCAAAGTTCTGCGGCCACCCCCTTGTAGAAATGCCCATACTCGCTGTAGCCCACGCACAACCCCTCATGGACTCGTCTTCCACTGTCCCACTTACATACATACATATGTACATACATACATATGTACATACATACATACATACATATATACAGACATTCCTCCAGTGTCTGTCAGTCTTTCACGTTGCCTTTCCAATTTCTCACGTATGTGTGCGCTGCCACGCCCAGGAACAAAATAACAATAACAGGAAGGAGCTGCATAAACGACAATACGACGAAAAAATACCCGCTACTCTTTTAAAAGTGAGTCGAAAAGAGGTGCCAATGCAGTTAATGAGAGTACAGATTCCAAATTCATTCATTCTTCGTTTGGGACTGAATCGATTAATTATGGTTGTATTTTGCGGGGAGTCTATTTAAGGGACTCTCGCAGCTTCAGTTCTCATGCGAGGAGTCTTCAAGATGCGACCATAGTAAGATCCTTTAATACTGTGACTGGGATTCCTACTGCCTGCTACACACACATGTCTACAAACACAGCATGCCCTGTCTCTGCAGACGTACCGCGTATGGATAACAGCTAGAGAAAGCCAACAAGCAGAAATGTGTGCGAGCACTTCCCTGGATGCGACTGTGTGTGCCGTACAAACATACATACATACATATGTATGTATGAATATGTATGTATGTATGCATAGGATATCCGGGCATATACGAGTCTTCCAGTCGTATTCGCATAGCCGTGTCTAGCAAACAAGACATAATCAATCACTTAACCCAAAAACGCACACCAAACGTTCGTTTCAATTAAAGTTTCGTTTTCATTCACTTAGTCGGCACGAAAAGCCGGGGGGGACTAGCGAAATCATGTCACCCATACAGCACAAATACACTAAATCGTCAGAAGGGAAATTATTGAAGGGAGAGCCTCCATTTTCCAAAAGAGCCAAATGATAAATCGTTCCCTTGAAACAAATGACCCAAAAATTCATCAATACCTCCGAAAAATTTAGGTCCCTCTGTCTATTCATATTCAATTCTATTCTATTCGATTGTTCATGCTCGTTCAAGTTTTCAGTATCGATTTCTATCGATCCTAAATAGATCTAAGGCAACTTTTGCTATGCAATTCAAGACATCGATAATTAAAAACGAGCTTCATTAATACTCCGTTTTCTTCAGGCAAAAGCATAACATATTTTACCTTTCATTGGCGATTGTTTATTGTTGATGGCTTTTCCCGTGGCCAAACATTTCTCCTTAATCTATTTATTTTCACAATATATTAGTGCTCATTGGGAATAGTCCTTGGTCTGGGTTTGGACTCCTTTGCATACATGTGAGCAGTCCATTCATAATTCGCATATCATCAGGGGAAACAAATCCAAAGCTTGAATGCGAACGGCATGGCTCCTAGAGAAATCACAAGAATCTGTTTCTCATTGCTGATACGAGTATTTTTCCTCTTCCATTTCTGTTGCTGAAATTGAAGCAATGACGCAAGCAAAATTCATTCCGAAGACTTGACCCTTCCCCGTGCCGAGCTTACTCGCTTGAAAGTAATTTGTTTTCATACGAAGGCAGGTCTGTTGTCGACAAGAATATATAAAGAATAATCCAAGACGAGGGGTGACATTTCCTTTCAATGATGACGTGAATGCAGTCCTAACTTTTCAAGAAAAACCATTTTGAAGGATTCTCAGAGATACAGAGAGATAGAGAGAGAGAGAGAAAGAGAAAAAGAGAGAGAGAGAGAGATGTGGGTCCAGGGGCCAAAGGCCACATGATCTGCTCTCAAATCACATTTTGTCGCACATTTAGCATAATTTAGCACTTCATTTACCAGACAGGCGGCCAGGAAAGCAAAACCGCGACAGCTGCCTCGCAAAAGTTTTCAACAGGCACAACCTCCAGCCTTAGTTCCTCCTCAGGCTTCGGGAGTGAGGACCAAATCCACAAAAACATTCCAGCCAGAGCCGAGCCGCAGAAGGATGTATGGAATATGTGTTGGCATTAGGTTGCAAAGTGATTATGATGCCCAAGGGCAGAAAGTGGAGAATGGAGGCAGGCCACGACGTGCCAGACGACAAACATGACAACCCATAGACATTATCCCGTCTCGCACATCCACTTCCCACTCCCGATTGTCACAGGCAACAATTCCGTATTGCTCCTACAATGACACGAATCTCAACATCAAAGGTACACAAAACATGCAGCCCACGTGGTTTCCCCTACCAACCCACACTTTCACCATATATCACATATAAGATCTTTGCCAAGTTTCCACAAAAAAAAAAAAATGAGAAAGAGTCTGTCACAGCTTTTGTCGTCTGCAAGAGCACTAAATTACAGGCTTTTTTTTATTTGAATGATTCTTTCCAAGAGATATGTTTCACTCAACGGCCTCTCCCTCTACCTTCCACCGTGGAGGAAAAGTTAAATGACGAAAAGTTATACGTATAAGTATAGCCTATGTAATTACAATTATTCTATTATATTATATCACTATCATTTATGACCGGATCTTTAGCAACATAAAGAAAGAGGGGAAACTTCTTTAGATGTCCAAGTATTGATACTATCAGTCCTTTGATTAATACACCGCTTTTTTGTACTTTATTTAAATCAGAAAATATATAAAAACGAAAGAAATCTCATCCTGTACTCTCTATTTTAAAAGAGAGAGCAGATCCCTTTCCATGTTCTCCAACAAATAGCGGCGCTCGGCCTTGGGATCCTCTCCCAGAATTATATTTTTAAGTCTCCTTTCTTTGTTTTTCAAGAGCAATGCCTTGTACCGGGCCATTTCTTTCTCCAGATAGTTATCCTGGCCTTCTTTCGATGCACCGCGCAATTCGCGTCGGACGGCCTTCAAAATATGATGCATGTCCTGGTGCAGGTTATTGCGTGCGTCTTCTCGTTTCTCGGCCTTCTTTCTGCAATTAGGACCATCACAGCTAGGGTATACAGTGACATATTGGGTTCGGTCACTATTTGTAGATCGATCGGCATTGGGAGATTTGACGTCATAAAAAGATGGCTCGTCATCTGTGTGCACCTCTGGGGCGCATTTAGAGGATGCCCCAGGACATCCAAAGTGTCGACGGCAAATCATTCCTTTCGTAGGCAGCAATGAGTCGTATACTTCCTGAGGTTCAACCTTGGCCTTTTCGTGGAACTCAGGCCGTTCACTCATGCTTTTTAGCATGGGGTTCTGAGGGCCGCCAATGAACTTGCCGATAGTGCGTCCCATAGAATTCCGTAGATACACTCCCAAGTCGGATGGTCCCGCACCTTCGAAATTCCGAGGACTAGACTTGGTCTTCTTTTCACCTTTCTGAGAAGCACAAATAGTATTCGGCATGAGGTGCTGAGGTCTGTCCATGGACTGGGTGAAAGAGCGCTGTCTTGGTCCGGATTGTCCCACACAATCTAATATTGGAGGTTCACCATTTGTCTTTTCGTATAAATTAGGCGGCTCACTAATGGTACTTTGCATTAGATTCTGAGGGTCGCCCATGGACTCGCCGATAGCGCGTTCCATAGAATCCCATAGATACACTCCCACGGATGGTACCGGACTTTCAAATTTCTTAGACCCGACCTTGCACTTTTCGTCGCTTTGCTCTGCTCCACCCATAATCTTTTGCATAAGGTGCTGAGGACAGCTAGTAGACTGATTGAAAGAGAACTTCCCCATAGCTGATAGCCTTTCTGGAATGCGTAATGAAGACGACTTCGGATCGACCAATTGCTGATCTGCAACTTTCGTCGTTCCAAAAATTTGCTGAATTCCACATAAGGTCTGTTGCATGGCATTCTGCGGTCCACCAATGGGCTTCTGGATAGCACGCTTTTGCATTACGGCTGGCCCTGACTCGCAAATTTGAGGTGCATCCTTAACCGTCTTTTCGAATTGATGAGGACCTCCAATAGTATTTTCCTTTACGGGCAGAGCTCTGCTCGTTATCTGGTTGAAAGAGTGCTGTTCTACACTAGATAATCCCACTGGTGTCGATGGCGGAGATAGCTTAGGATCGAAAAATGTAATAGCTTCACCCCTGGTATTCTGTATGGGGTTCTGATCTCCGCCCATAGACTTGTTGCAAGCTCGATATTCCAAGTGGCATGGGCTTTCAATTGACGAAGGTGAAGATAGACCCAGGTCAACAAGTTGAGTCCGTCCATCCATGGTATCCTCCTTGAGGTTCTGATATCTGCCTATAGACTTTTTGAAGAAGTGTCGACTCATCCCGGATGCCTCCACTGAAGTTGGTGGCGGAGATGATTCCTGGTGGTCCATATGAAGCTGTAATCCACCCATAAACTGGTTCAAAGCTCGATATTCTATGCTGCATGTGCTTATATGTGACGAAGACGAAGATAGACCCAGGTCAACAAGTTGAGTCCGTTCATCCATGGTATCCTCCTTAAGTTTCTGATCTCTTCCTATTGACAGTCGTCTCATCCCGGATGCCTTCACTGAAGCCGGTGACGGAAATGGTCCTTGGTCGTAGAGATTTTGAGGTTCATCCATAGTCTGTTCAACATGAGGCTGAGCTATGCCGATATACTGATTGAAAGCTTTATATTCCATGTTGCACGGGCCTTCATGTGATGAAGGCGAAGATTCTCCCGCATAAAAAAATTTAATTCTTTCACCTCTGGTATTCTCCTTGTGGTTCTGATCTCCATCTCCACCCATAGACAGTTTGTAAGCGCGATATTCCATGCTGTATGAATCTATATGTGACAAAAGCCGAGATAAGAAACAAAATAAACGAGGGGGAACGTTGTGACGTCTACTTTATACCCGGTACTTAGTCAGTATACACATACAAATGTTCGCAAAAGTGCCGAATCAAATTTTGGGCAAAAATGAATATTTCAAAAAATGAAGTCAAACCATTTTTGGAATTTTTATACATGTTTCCATTTTTGTTAACCTATGCTTTTTACATCTGCTTCTACATTTCTACATGTACATGTCTAGCTACATATTCGAGACGTGGAAGTGTTTGCGAGAGAAAGAGGGCATGAGTAAGCGCTTGGCAGGCGTGGCGTAGCCACTGAAATTTAATAGGCTAGGCTCTCATTTGAACGAATAGGCAAAGCAGACAGGGTCGCGTGTGAGAGAGAGCGAGAGGGAACGATGTTTTTCGAAATGGTTTTCTTCATTATGGCTATGTTAATGATCCGATCTGATCCAGATTCAATACTCTGCTAGAAATGGTCATTCTCTATGATTCTGCGTTTTTAGTTTTCTCGTATCTTCAAAATTGTGTACGCCACAGATTTTCGTTCTTTGTGCGGGCGGAAAGGGGCAGGGCGAAATTTTGAAATACACTTGGAGTAGTGGGATACCACAGGAGACTGGATACAAAATTTGGTTGCTCTAGCTTTAATAGTCTCTGAGATATAGGCGCTAATGAAGACGGTCGGACGGACGACGGACAGACAGACGGACGGACGGACGGACGGACGGACGGACAGACAGACATGGCTATATCGACTCGGGTATTGATGCCGATCAAGAATATATACACTTAATGGGGTCGGAAACGCTTCCTTCTGGGCGTTACACAAATCCGTTATCACAACAAATCTAATATACCCTATTCTCTTCGAGTACCGGGTATAAAAATCTAAAAATATAAAAAACTTGTGGTATTCTCGCTAAGGAATGCCCCGGAGATTGCGATCGCTCTCAAGTTTGCTCGAAGTTTTCATGATAGATGGAAACAGCATTGAGAGAAAGAGAGGAACCACAATCGCTGGATAGGCTATAATATTAATTCTTACACACCATTGCCCTCTCTCCATTCAATGACCTATTGGATTAGACACTTAAAATATTTTATCGGTTACCATTTTTCCGCTACGAGTTTTTATTCTTTTTGGTCAATCTCTCAACTCACACTATCATCATCTGATATATTTCGCTCCCCTCCACCAGGATGCGCACACTGGAACGAGAGTGTAGGCGCGTGGAAGGGACTACGATAATAGTCACTGAAATTGATTTGTTCCTTCTGCCAAAAATAATGATCCTATCTGATCCAGACTATAGTCTCTGCAATCTAGGCGCTCATCAAGCGGACAGAAAAACATAGTTACAACGACTCGGCTATTGATGCTGATCAAGAATATATAGACTTTATGCGGTCGGAAACGCTACCTTCTGGACTATCAAACGCTATCCAAAAAAAGAAGATATAAAAAACTAGAATACCTTCCAGCCTGGTATCTTCCATTGGATACTGATCTTCTCCAATAGACTGGTTTAAAGCTCGGTATTCCATGTTGCATTGGCCTACATGTGACGAAGGCGAAGATAGCCCTCGATCAAAACATTTAATCCGTTTACCCATGGTGTCCTCCATGGGGTGCTGATCTCCGCCTGTTGACTCGTTGAAGAAGTAACGTCTCATCTCGGAATGTCTTATTGAAGTTGATGACGGTGATGATCTTTGGTCGTAGAGATTTTTATGTTCATCTATAGTCTGTTCCATGTAATGCTGATTTCGGACCATAGACTGGTTAAAAGCGTTGTAATTTATCCTGGGTGAATCTTCGTATAACGAAGTCAAAGATAGCCCTGGATCGAATAATTTAATTCCTTCACCGATGATGTCCCTCATGGGGTATTCATCTCCGCCTATGGACTGGTTGAAGGATTGACGTGTCATCTCGGATGGCTCAAGAAAAGTCGGTGGCGGAGATGTTCTTTGGTTGTAAAGATATTTAGGTTCATAAATGCTCTGTTCCATATGATGCTGAGCTCCGCCTAAATACTGGTTGAAAGCGCGATATACAATGCTGGATGAATTTGCATTTGACGAAGGTGAAGATAGTCCCGGATCAGAAAATTGAATACCTTCACCCATGGTGTCCCTGATGGGGTACTGATCTCCGCCTGTAGACTGTTTGAAGAAGTATTGTCTGGTCCCGGATGGCTCCAGTGCAGTCGGTGGCGGAGATATTCTTTGGAGGTAGAGATGTTGCGGTTTGTCCATATTTTGTTCGATGCAATGCTGAGCTCCGCCCAAAGACTTGTTGAAAGTGCGATACTTCATATTGGATGATTCTACTTCTGACGAAGAAAGCCTCGGGTCAGAAAGTTGAATGCCTTCACCTCTGGTATTCTCAATAAACTGAAGATCTTCACCAATAGACTGCTTGAAGGAGTAACGTCGTATCACTAATGGCTCCAGTGAATTCTGTTGCGGATATGGTTCCGAGCCGTAGAGATATTGAGGTTCATCCAATATCTGTTCCATGTGGTGTTGTACTCCGCTCGTAGACTGGCTATAAATTGCCATGTCGTATGGATTTCCCGTGCCGCGAGTGGCACAAGCGCCGTCCCATTTCGTCTTGCGCTGCACTATTGGACTTGAAGAGTTCAGGAGCTCCATCCACTTGAGCTTAGCTGGGGGTATCTGCTTGAATACGCCGTACAGTCGTTGCTGCTTTATGCAGACGCTCAGGTTACTCATGTGGGCATTGCGGATGTGTCCGTCGAGCTCCGTGTTGCACTGCATGGTGATAAGTTTATTTAGCCACAACATAGCGTTGCGGTACTCCTGCGAGCTGGTTTTGAAGGCTTCTTGCGGTAGCGGGGAGTTTTCCAGGATATAATAGAAGTCGTTGAACAGCGTATTCATCTTTTTATGATGTTCTTCGGTACTGGTGCGATTCCTATGTCTGGATACCTTGTGCTCCGTTGCACATTTATCATTCCTTGGACACTTCTCCATATTATTGAAAAAATATTAAAAATATTATGTTTTACGAAATATATATATATTGTAACATGATGTTGAGATTTTCTGAGTACTGCGTAGAGTTCGATCAACAAAACAGTCGAACCTGGCGTTAAGTTCTCAGGATAGTTCTCGGTGACAATATCTTTTCACAATTTCATTGAATTGTTTCACCTATTCTTCACCTGCATTCAAAAGTTAATACAAGTCAATGGTCATGTTTCAATAATGAATCGTTGTACCCCTTGGTTGGGGCTCTGTTTAGGGTAGGGCTGTAGGCTGTGGCCTGAATTTACATTTAGGACACTGGCCAGCCGCAAAAGGACGTGTTCTGTCGACTCTCTGCGACTTATTGGCCAATTTGCGACTTGATTATCGAAAGTGCATGCGAATGGGCAAGGGATTGCGATTGCAGCTGCAACAGGGCTCTACCCGGTGACGCCCCCGAGTATGTACGAGCATTTGTGTTCGGCGGCTTGAAGTCGACATCAAAATGAATGGACCAAACTGGCAGCACTTTAAAAGCAATAAACTCTAATTGCTGAGCCGAGGAAAAGGAAAGGAAAATATTTCAATAATTCTGTGAGCTTTGTGTGAAAAGCCGTGTCTCCCAGCCCAGCAGCTAGGGCATATGGAACAACGATACGTTTGAGCCACTACTTCACTAGGACGACGACGACCTAATGTTCCAGGGTATTTGTTCGTCGGGGCCATCTTTCGTGTGAGGCTTAATTCAAAATTTGAAATTTCTATCACGTATACGATGCTGGCAGCAATGGCAGCCACTTGTCAATATGAATTTCCAATTTTCTCAGCTCCCCACCACCAACCGCTCTGTGTAAGTGCGTGTGTGTATGCGTCGGTGTGGTGCTACCCCTCTAACAGTCCCCCCAATACGATGTTTTCCCTATTTGATATTTCTGTCAAATGACAATCAAACGAGAGTGTATTCAAGTTTCGGACTGATTCAAATTTTGGAAGTAAGTATGTTCTCCTCCAGTATTTTTCCACTCCCAGTTCACTTTAAATATATATATATATATATATTTGTACCCACTTCCGGGGAAATGTTACAGAAATAAAACCTGTTGGCGTATTCTCACCCATTTTTATTGGTATCTTAAGAATATGGCCTTGTGGCTAAATACTAATTCAACGCATACAAGTTTCGTAGCAGGTGGGGTTTCCGTATTAAATGTAGAGAAATCACGTCAAATAGTATCAGTGTTTGTCGATGGTTTTGCATTATATATAGTGGATATATATATGTATATACATATATGTATATATATATAGCCTTATTATAATCTAAAACCAACGCCAAAAAAGGAGTGATGTGCGTATGTGTCCTAATAGATTTAGGGTCGAGGGAGCCCCTATATGTACATATATGATTTTTCGGTCGAACCGCTCATAACTCTAGATGATATTTTCCTCAAGTGACCTCCTTCAAGAGGGCTGTATTGTATTGTAGTTCATGTTTAATTAAATACTTTATATATTTAAATGTAATATGTGTAGGGGAGAATTATATTGGTTTTCGATATAAGCATCCCGATTTATTCGAATTAAACGTATTATATTTCAATCGTTTTATTTATTAAATTCCATAGTCTTTTCCTTATTTAATTTAAGATTATTCACATGAGTTGTCCATTTTTATACCCGGTACTCGAAGAGTATAGGGGTATATTAGATTTGTGGGGATAACGGTTGTGTGTAACGCACAGAAGGAAGCGTTTCCGACCCCATAAAGTATATATATTCTTGATCAGCATCAATAGCCGAGTCGATATAGCCATGTCTGTCTGTCCGGATGTCCGTCTGTCCGTGCGTCCGTCTGTCCGTCCGTCCGTCCGTCCGTCTGTCCGTCTGTCCGTCTTCATTTGCGCCTATATCTCATAGACTATTAAGGCTAGAGTAACCAAGTTTTGTATTCAGTCTTCTGTGTTATCACACTACTCAAAGTATATTTCAAAATTTTGCCACGCCCCTTTCCGCCCCCACAAAGGACGAAAATCTGTGGAATCCACAATTTTTAAGATAAATGAAAACCAAAAACGCAGAATCACGAAAAATTACCATACCATACCAGATTACCGAATCTGGATCAGATCGGATCAATATTATGGCCAGAAGAAACAAATTAAATTTCAGTGGCTACGCAACGCCTGCCAAGCGCTGACTCATTCCCTCTCTCTCTCTTGCAAACACTTGTACGTCTTAAATATGCAGTTATACATGTCATGTAGAAATTTAGAAGCAGATGTAAAAAGCATATGCAATCAAAATTGAAAACATGTATAATATTCCAAAAATGATTTGACTTGATTTTATGAAATATTATTTTTTGCCCATTTTTTTAATTTGTCCCTCTTGCGAACATATAAGAAATTGCACAAATCGCAAGCTCATACATACATATATGTATATGTATGTATGTACATATGTATATACTGACTGAGTACCGGGTATAAGGTAGAGCAACGTTCACAACGTTCCCCCTCGTTAATTATTCGGAGCACACACACTTCCGTTCACTCTCTTATTCACTTATTCACTTATTCCCTTCCTACATATGTACATTTCATATATATATTTCATCTCCCTTATATTTAATTTATTATTATTATTATCAGGATTATTATTAAATAAAGCAACTAAATAGTTAAAACCACATACTAACCTAAGATGGAGCTATAGCTATGTTTACTGGGGCCTTAAGCTCCCTCAGGTAATTGCTTCAGATTTTATACAAATGAACATAGATGGGTATATATTTACAATTTATATTAAATCTAGACTAATTTATTTTATTTTATTATTTATTATATTGATTCAAAAAGATGCAGCGGTACAAATAAGCCTGTGCAATTTTCATACAGAATATTTAAGGCATAATATTAAGAAATAGTACACTTAAATGTATCCCATTTTTAGAACAGACAAAGTCCCATGTCAGGATAGAAGAGGGCACAGCTTACTTAAATCTAAGAAAATTAAATAGGGAACAAAATATATTAGCGGTCTACAGGTCGATAACTGAACTTATCTTACGCCAAAGACATATCTTCCGTTAAGACAACAAAGATAAGCTTCCTCTACTTAATTTGATAACATTTGTTCTGTCAAATTTTGGCAAGAGTATTTGGTTGAAGAGAATAGAATAGGCCCACCATAACTCTTCCAAATAAAAAGCTGCCCAATGTGCCTCCTCACCATCCATTATGTTATATAACAAAAAAAATTTAGTACTTATAATCGCTTTAGAAAGTTTAACATTTTTTCTGTTTTTGAAAAATGGAGAGAAACGTCCTTTTAAGCAAAGTTTAAGTCCTCCAAAGTTAAATGGGTTTTTTTTAATGTACTTAAGCTTGGAGAACACTTTTTTACATTGTTTTAAAAAACATTTTTATATATGAATTTAAAAAAAAACCAAAATATTTATTGCGATTCTTTTTCTTAGATTTTTAGAGTAGTACACTTTTTGAAAGCTTTTCCTTTTAAAATATCAGAACTGTAATTTCGTATATCATTTATATGCAAATTTATCACATTAAATGAAACTTGTTTTGAAATTTTCCACGCCTTGTAACGCCCCCCAAGAGGCGAAAATATGTGGCATATACAATGTTGTAGATACTAGAAAATTAAAAAAAGTCAATCATAATAATAGCCAAAATAAACAAACCCATATCCCGTGGCTGAGTTGCCACGCGCACTCAGAGAGAAATCTCTCTGTTTCCCCTTCCATATTCGGGCCAAGCCGCCAAGACTAAAAAGGAAAAGAGAGAGACAGCATAACTCTGAATATAACATGTGTGAAACCTTGGTGAAATTAATATATATTAGTATATATATATATATATCAGTAAGAGCAACGCGCTTCGTAATATGCCCCCAAGTACGCCCCTAAGTGGTGCGGGACAGCAAGAAAAGCGGAAGAGGTGCGCGCTACCCCGGACATCTCGCTCGGAGATGTCACGCAGGCCATTAACCAAATAGGCCAACGGTTCGATGAACGCTAGCAACGAAGGATGATTTAGGTGTGCTTAAGTCCCAAATAGATTCAGTGTCCGTGAAATTCGAAATACTCAAAGCTTAGAGTGAGGATCTAAAAAGAGAGTTCCAGCGATTAAAATGCGAGAGAGAGCAGTGCCGAAAAGAGCTAAGCAAGATACTGCACAACAGTAAGGCCCGGAACCTTATTTTTAAGAGACTGGAGAGGGAAGATGACACAAAGGAGGGCATGGAAAGGATACTACGACGTAGAATGGCGTTCCCAAACGCAACAGTGCGTGAAACACGAGTCCTCTACCAAAGAAATAACAAAACGGGATTGCAGGTATTGCAACATAGCAGGTTTAGCAAATGAGCGTATATTAAGTCAATTCATTAAATTTATAAACACATTCCAAATCTTTGTCTTATACGAAACTAGTCGATATGCAGTAGTACGATCCCTACTTCTCAAACCATATACTGTCGTGGGAGCCAGCAGTAAGAACGGCAGGCAGAGCAAGAGCAAGTGGTGGCCAACTGAGAGGCATCCACACAGACCTAGCTACATCTGGATGCTGCAGCTTCCGGGACATATGTGGATCACAATCCATAGAAATCGTAAGCGAGGACACACATCTAACCATAGTCCCAACCTACCTCAACTCATAGAACTTCATGCGAGGTCAAGCGGCGTCCACAATAGCCTACTGTCTTGTAGATGGTAGGTGGCATATTGTCGTTGAAAACGTGGAAAAAAGTGCCGGAAAATTTCTCATATCACTTATCACTATCAATCCAAATCGACATTCGAGCGTAACCTAACCCACACGACAACAAACTGCTACCGAAATTGAAATGGAACGAGAGGTACCGCCAGCAGTATAGAGAAAAGCTGGAGCACAAAATTGAACAGCGAGAGGCCCAAAACGAAGCTCCAAATATTGATGCCTTAACAAACTGTGTACAGAAAGCGGCATCCTGCATGCAAAAACCAGCCCACCATACAAGAAAACAGCCATGGTACGACTCGGAATGCCATCGAGCGAGACAACGATCAATGATCGAATTAAAACGAGCACTACAGGCATGGAGGAGGAGCACGAAGGAGGCCAACGCAGCTTTCAAGACAATGTGCAGGAAAAAAAAGGAGACTACTACAGGAATATTGGGCTTGAAGTCAACAACATAAAAGATAGCAAGAGCTTCTGGGAGTTCGTCAGAAGATTAAATGGGACCAACAAGAGCATCCAAATCAGGGCTGAGCTTGACAGCTTGGAGCAGCACTTTAAAAAACTGGTATTTCAGGACAACCAAGCTATACATCACTAACTTGCTTTTCCATACAACTTCAATAAAGAACTGGACTGTGAAATATCGGGCTTAGAAGAGGGTATAGCACAGTGGAACGCATTTTCGGACTGGTGACGATAAGCAAAGAGATTTCAAAGCGGCTTGTGACGCCAAGGACCGACATAGCCTCTTTATGAAACTCCGCATTTCTGTAATGTAAACAAAAATATTGAACATAGTAAGATGTTTCTACACCGATAATACGGCAGCGGTCTGAAACGGCAAGAGTCAATCCGAGTGATTCCCATGCAACCTTGTGGTGAAGCAAGAATGTCTACTAAGTCCACTGCTATTTCTCCTGTACGTAGACGATATAGCATCGGTTCTGCCAGAAGGAGTACATATACATATATAGGAACGGACAACGTCAAGGTTCTTATGGACGCAGATGACATGGTGATCATAGCAGAGTCGCCCAGCATGCTGCAAAACATGATCGAAGCCATGCTAATTTATTGCGAAGCGTGGGGCCTGATCATTAATGCAGACAAAACCAAAGTCATGGTAATAAAGGACGGCAAAGGCCGGTGCGCAAAAAACGAACATTGGACGCTAAATGCAGAGACACTGGAGACGATTCGAGCTTTTAAGTATCTTGGAGTAACTCTAACCCAGAACATGAGCTTCGAAATACATGTGCACAATAAGCTGGCGATCGAAAATGTAGCTCTAAATTTCACATGGAAAGAGCTACTTGAAAAACGAGGGGGAACGTTTTGAGATGCGCCAAAGGCCGCGGCTCTACCTTATACCCGGTACTCAGTCAGTATATGCATACATACATACATTTATGAGCTTATGATTTATGAAATTTATGATATGTTTGCAAAAGGGACGAATTAAATTTTGGGCAAAAAATAATATTTAAAATATAAAAAAATGAAGTCAAAACATTTTTGGAATTTTTATACATGTTTCCATTTTTGTTTACCTATGATTTGTACATCTGCTTCTACATTTCTACATGACATGTATAACTACATATTTCAGACGTACAAGTGTTTGCGACAGAGAGAGAGGGAATGATAAGCGCTTGGTGATCCATATTCGGCAATCTGGTAGAAATGGTAATTTTCCATGATTCTGCGTTTTTGGTTTTCATTTATCTTAAAAATTGTGGATTCCACAGATTTTCGTCCTTTGTGGGGGCGTAGGGAGGCGTGGCAAAATTTTGAAATAAACTTGTGCTGAATTGATACCACAGGACCTTGGATGGAAAGTTTGGTTGCTCTCGCTCTTATAGTCTCTGAGATCTAGGCGCTTATTTAAACGAATAAGCAAAGCAGACAGGGTGGCGTGTGAGAGAGAGCGAGAGGGAACGATGACTTTCAAAATGGTTTTCTTCATTGTAGCTATAATAATGATCCGATCTGATCCAGATTCAACATTCTGATAGAAATGGTCATTCTCTATGACTCTGCGTTTTTAGTTTTCTCGTATCTTCAAAATTGTGTACGCCACAGACTTTCGTCCTTTGTGCGGGCGGAAAGGGGCGGGGCGAAATTTCGCAACACATTTGGAGTAGTGAGATCACACAGAAGACTGGATACAAAACTTGGTTGCTCTACCTTAAATGGTCTCTGAGATATAGGCGCAAATGAAGACGGACAGACGGACGGACGGACGGACAGACAGACATGGCTATATCGACTCGGCTATTGATACTGATCAAGAATATATATACTTTATGGGGTCGGAAACGCTTTCTTCTGGGCGTTACACACAACCGTTATCCCCACAAATCTAATATACCCCTTACTCTTCGAGTACCGGGTATAAAAACTGAACTGTTCTGTAAGCGTGGCATGGATGCCGTTCGCCTTGTTTCTGCTTTTGCGATATTGTCTACTGCTGTCGTCTCTAGAACCGCAGAATCATAGAGAAAGACCATTTCTATCAGAGTGTTGAATCTGGATCAGATCGGATCATTATTATAGCTACAATGAAGAAAACCATTTCGAAAGTCATCATTCCCTCTCGCTCTCTCACACACGCGACCCCATCTGCTTTGCCCATTCGTATTTTTTGACGCCTAGTTCTCAGAGACTATAAGAGCTAGAGCAACCAAACTTTCTATCCAAGCTCCTGTGATACCGAACCAGCACGAGTTTGTTTTAAAATTTTGCCACGCCCCCTTCCGCCCCCACAAAAGACGAAAATCTGTGGAATCCACAATTTTTAAGATAAATGAAAACCAAAAACACAGAATCATGAAAAATTACCATATCTACCAGAGTACCGAATCTGGATCAGATCGGATAAATATTATGGCCAGAAGAAACAAATTAAATTTCAGTGGCTACGCAACGCCTGCCAAGCGCTGACTCATGCCCCCTCCCTCTCTCTCTCTGTCCTAAACACTTGTACGTCTCAAATATGTAGTTATACATGTCATGTAGAAATGTAGGCGCAGATATACAAAGCATATGTAAACAAAAATGGAAACAAGTATAAAAATTCCAAAAAAAATTTTAATTGTAAATATTATTTTCGTCCCTTTTGAGAAAATATAATAAATTACATAAATCGTAGGCTCATAAATGTATGTATGCATATACTGACTGAGTACCGGGTATAATGTAGACACAACGTTCACAACGTTCCCTCTCGTTTTAATTTGTCCTTTTTGAGAACATATAAGAAATTGCATAAATCGCAAGCTCATATATGTATGTACATATGTATGTATATACTGACTGAGTACCGGGTATAAGGTAGAGCAGCGGCCTTTGCCGCGGCTCACAACGTTCCCCCTCGTTAGTTTAATAATTATTATACTTGTTGTGCCTCCGTACGAATGGTACCAAACAGCTAAATACAAATTAAATTATGAACTACTACTACCAATATATATTAATATTGTAGTTATTATTAGTATATATGTATGTAGGTATATATAATAATATTATTAATTAAATACGTTAGTATATAATAATTTCACCATGCCGAACCCTTGACCAGAAGAAAATAATCAAGCTGTTTTATTTCAAACCACACCAGAACTATTCCAAACCTTAATTTCTATAACTGTTGATTATCATTGTTGTAATTACAATTTCTGCATATATGTACATATGTATGTACGATAGAGTGGGCCAAAAAACAAGTTTTTTTTTTCAAAACATCAATCGGCCCATTGATAAAAAGTTGCCAATGGGGAATAGAAACTGAGCGAATTGAAGTTGAAATATTGAATTTTGTGTTTTTTTTTAAAGACGAGAGTAGGGTAAAGTGGGGGGTTGTGGACAGTCGGTAGTTGTGGACACCCCTGTGCAACTTTTGACACAGAGCAGATTTGACAGATCTGACAAATATCATGTGTGCGCCATAGAAGCACGATGTTTTTGTGCCAATACCAAAGTGAACAGACGCGTCTGCTTTGTGCTGCAAACAAATAATTTTTTTAACCTCGAAAAAAATCACTAAAGTTTCTTTGAACGTTTTTTAAAGTGTCACCGTGTGAAGTGTGTTAAGTGAGAAGGTGAGTGCAATGGATTTTTTTACGCGAAATTTAGTTTTCTTTGAGATTCAATACCGGGTTCGGACACAATCTACACAGAAACATTTTTTTTCATATGATTTCAAAATGGCTGCTCAAGGGAGTTGTGGACACTTGAATGTCGGGAGTTGTGGAGTTGGGTGTCCACCCAATTTTTTTTTTGGCAAATCGTGAAATATTGTCGTGGATGTCAATATAAATTATTTTAGTAGTGTTTTATGCATTTTTTCGATGTTTTTAGTCATGTCGTCGAAGAAAAATTCAAAAAAATCGTCCGATTTAACGGGAATTGATTTAAATGCGCTGAAAAATGCCATTAAACGATGCTTGGTGGAAAAGCAATCCGTAAAACGGACTGCTGCGGCGTTTGCTATTCCCCGAACCTCTCTCATACGCTACCTGAAAAAAGTGGAAGAGGAGTTTGATGACATTGAAGCCTTGAAGCTTCATGGTGTGACTCCGAAGAAGCCATCCAATCGGGGTCGTAAAACTATGAGCAGCTCTGTTTTAACTGCACCGGAAGTTTTGACAACTTTGAAGAAGAAAGCTGAAGAGCGTGCTGTGAAAAAAGCGGCCAAGACGGCCAAGGATTTGGCAAGACTCGGTAAGCTTGTCAAGGAGCTTTCGGCCACGCCAGCCAAAACACCAGCTAAGCGCGGCGGCACATCAATGCCAGCAAAACGTTCCAAACCATCTAAGCGTTCCAAGAAGCAGAAGTCATCGGACGAGGAAGATGAGGACGAGGACTTCTGCATCATTTGCATGAAGACGTTGCCAAAAAAATTGACCTCCTCAAATTCCGTTCACTGCAATGAATGTGATCGGCCAGTCCACTTGAAGTGTGCTGACATGCGTGCCAGCTACTTCACATGCGCGAATTGTGCTTCTGACGTGGAATGATGCCCTCCCTCGTTATTCTTTTTGCCATTGATGGCCTTTAAAATTAATAAACTTTCATTATTGATTAATTTCATTGCGTTTAACTTCATACTTTCTATATTTAAGCTCATTTTACAAAGGTGCCCACAACCCCCCACCAAAAAAAAATATCGCAAAAATTACCATTTTACAAAAAATTTGATAATTTTTTTTCAATGGGAGATATCAATGTAATTCTTTCAAAACTAGTTAGCTGAGGTTTCTAGCTTTCCATTGACATGCATATGTCCGCATAATATGCCCCAGGTAAAAATATATGATTGAAAAACAAAACTATGTCCACAACTGCCTACCTTCCCCTAATATTTGAACACAAAATATGATAACGTTTTTATCATATGTGCAGCTTTTAGCACGAACTCGTCTCAGACCTCACCACGGGAAGATAACTGCAGCTGGAGTTCCACCCACACCCTACCCAACCCAATTATAATTACAATAACTACATCTTGTATTTTTTTTTAATTTTGTATGCTGAACACGAGGTCCAGGGTCCGAAAACTTTCCATCACGACAAGTTTCTAAAAAAATAGAGTTGAAACTCAAAAATAAATTAAATTTCCCTTTTTTACCTTTTAACTGAAAAGGAGGACTATTTACATTTTTATAATTTGCTAAATTATTTTTTTTAATTAAAGTCGATTAATATACATAGCTGATATAAAATTCTTGAAAAAGAAGTAACAGATAGTAAATCTTAAAATAACATATTAATACGCTGTTGCTCCTTCTTCGGCCCAAATGACTGCCATTATCCTTAACGGTTTGCAATCAACCAGGGTCTTAAGGGTTTCTTCATCTAAACTTTAGATTCTAAAGAATCTGTTGGAAGCTGCCGAGCTTTTTCGACTTCACATTTACAACAATTAATTATCCGTTGCTAGGCTTGAGTTTTGTGAATATTCCCAGTTGACCAAATGCTCGTAAACGATATCGCAAACGAGAGTTACGCGAAACTCAACCCTGTAAAACTATCGTTTTTGTATCCGAAAATGATAAAAAAATGAATCACTGGTCGCTCAGTTTGTGGCAGTGAAAGTTTCATTTTCGATAGCTCGAAAACAGATCGTTTGCGGGCCTTTTCTAATATCGTTTGCGAGCCTTTTCTAATATCATTTGCGAGCCTTTTCCAATATCTTTTGCGGGCTTTTTCTAATATCGTTTGCGAGCCGAAAAATGTTTTTTGTTTTTGTTGTTTTTATTATTTATATTATAGAAAAATTAACATTAAAAAGTAAAATAAAAAAAACATTAAAATTAAATACTAAGTTAAATTTTTTTTGTGATTTTTGGACCCTATCTTGGGCGTACTGTAAGAATTTCTGGGTCACTCTGTCGAAATCAGCGTCTTCCAACGAAAATCTTTCATTAAATCCAGCTGTAAAAAAATAATCGATGTTTAGTTTATTATAATACACATACATATTAATTTTAAAATAATACTTACTACGGATTGCTAGGGTGCGCAAAGTTAATTGCAGCGAAAATTGTTCTTTTCGTTCACACAAGAGGCGCGGAGAGTGAAAGACGGCTAGAAAAAATAATATGTATGCGTGTGTAAATTGTTGTTTTTTTTTTGGTTTTAATAATGCTTCCAAACTCATATTTTGTACCCTCCAATAAACTTGGCAATATAATATTTTTTACTTACCGATTTTATGTTTTAAACGCCACTTATTACAATTATGTTGCTTCAATTCGCTGAGACACGTCCTTCCGCTGCTGTTTTCAATCACAATCACAAACGAAAAAGGCAATGCAACACAAAAAACGTCGGCGTCGCGCCGGGACGCTTTTGGAGATGTTCGTTCATGTTCTATTACGAGATCCGCTGTTCTTGAACATCGTGTCCGTTTTTAAGTCCGTTTGCGAGACGTTGGTCGTCGCATGTTTTTTTGTCCGCAAAATGCTCTTTTCTAAGTCCGTTTACGAACATTTTATGATAGATCCGTTTTACTATCGTCTTTTGGTCCACTGGGTTGTTCGATGTTTTTAGGTACAAATATTAGATGCCGTGGCCGTGAACTTCGAGTTTATGGTGTCTGTAGAAATTTGTAGTACACGGAAGACGATTCCGTCAGGCACGCGTTCAATGATAAATTTGCTGAGCCGCGATGCTGCGATTTGACGAATATATGTATGACTAACTGAATGACAATTGAGCGAAGCATTTTAATACAAGAAATACTAACATATAATTCAAATGAGCGCGACAATGGGTAACTTTGGAGCATATATGTATGTATGTACATAAAAGGTTGTCAAAAAAGTCTTGCGGTATTTTTATTGAATTTTCAATTGTTCATAAAATTGGTTATAATAATGCGATTTAAGTCAAATATGCGCCGTTTTGTTCGATGACGAGTTCCCAACGAGATGCCAACTTCATAATGCCCCTGTTATAGAAGCTCGCTTCCCTATTGTCAAAAAACTCGGAGAGCCAATTTTGACAGGACTCTCTTGTAGACAACTTCCGACTACCAAGCTCGTTCGTCATGGACAGAAATAAGTGGTAATCACTTGGTGCGAGATCCGGACTATACGATGGATGCAAAAGAACCTCCCATCCGAGCTCCCGGAGCTTCTGGCGCGTCACCAAAGATGTGTGTGGCCTGGCGTTGTCCTGATGGAAGACAATTCGGCCTCTGTTGATAAAAGATGGCCTCTTCTGCATGAGTGCTGCATTCAAGCGGTCCAGTTTTTGGCAGTACAGGTCCGAATTTAGCGTTTGGCCATAGGGGAGCAGCTCATAGTGGATGATTCCCTGCCAATCCCACCAAACACAGAAGAACCATCCTAGCCGTCAATCCAGGCTTGGCCACCGTCTGGGCAGCTTCACCGCTTTTCGACCACGACCGTTTGCGCTTCACGTTGTCGTAAGTGACCCACTTTTCATCGCCAGTCACGCGCTTGCAAAGACAAGCTTGCGGAAATACCGCAAGACTTTTTTGACAACCTTATATGTACGAGATGATAATTGCACTGTCTTAAGAGGTATTGACGGATGCTGCTCCAAACAGTATCATATGTACCAAACGATTTTTAAAGCTGAGTTAAGCTTAATTTAGTTGTCATGCTTCTGTTTTGCTAAGATAGGCGCAGAACTCCTATGTCGCAAAACACTTTAGCAAGCTTTAATAAAAGGAAACCTTATATTAATGTTTTATTTGTAAATTTTTAATTGGAAAGAACGAAACAAAAGACGAAAAAAACTTATGACTGCCCCATATTTCGCTACATGCATAGTGCTTTCTATAAAATAAAAATTATCACGAATATCGCTCTTCGTATCGAAGAGCACCCCAAGATCATCTGGCTTTGTGGGACGAACAATTTGGTTCCAGCCAGCCATTGAGCAACATATGTATATCCTATGCCGCGGATGCAATTTTGGAGTGGTGCGGTTTTCATGACCGCTAGTGTATATAGATATTAAAGTATTATAGATAGATATTATGCATTGTTTTTATCGAAAACCCACATATTTCATTTCAGTATGAGTGTGTCAGATTTGACAATTGCATTTTTTATCAGTGTCAAACAAAAATTCACAGTCAATGAATATATGGGCATTTCTCTGACGAGGTCCACCGAGACCAAAAAATTAAAAATCAATAAAAACGCATTTGAATATAGTTTTCTCGGGATTAATTAACTGACAGATAATATCATTAACTTTTATCTGAAACCTATTAAAATTAGCAAAAGTTCACTTTTTTGGTATATTTTTGGTATTTTTTTTGTCATGTTTTCCATTATTTTTTTCGCATATAAGAAAGATGATTCTTGAGAAAAGTTTTTCCTCAAAGTCTCCCTTACATATTGAACTATCTAAAAAAAATCCCAGAAAAGTTTCTCAATTCTCGGTTAACGGACTTTATGTAACATTTAAAAAGCCAAGAAATTTTTGTCCCGTGCGACAGAGGCTTAAATTGAACTAAAATAAAACTACAAACCATACATGCTTAAAATTATAACCATTTTAAAGAGTCATCAATGAAGAACATTAATCAGAAATTCGCATAAATATATCGCCGCAAATTTCGCTGAAATCTGAGTTTGAATTGGTCGCCGCGAAAACCACTTCTATATTTGTCCCGTGCGAATACCATGCTTTTTTGCAAATATCCCGAAAACGAACAGTAGCCCAAAATCGCCCTTAGCACCAGCTATAGAGCTAGTCAAGTGGCGAATCATAACGGTAAAACAATTTTGAAATTTTTTTTTTGATATTTTTTTGGACATTTTTACAACTTGAAATGCGTACGAACGTCCCGTGCGACATCAGAGAAATGCCCATATGTATATTTCCTTTTTATACCCGGTACTCGAAGAGTAAGGGGTATATTAGATTTGTGGGGATAACGGTTGTGTGTAACGCCCAGAAGGAAGCGTTTCCGACCCCATAAAGTATATATATTCTTGATCAGCATATCGCAAGGAAAAATTAAAGCGTGTAATATTTAGTGTTCAAAATGGTAATGTGAGTTTATCAACTAATAGAATCAATCTATCAAACTTTAAAAGAGTGCTCAATTGTTTGGTTGGTTGGTGTGCAAATATTATCGCGCTCCAAGTCGACATTCTCACGTCCATCTATATATGCGCATCCGCACAGACTTAATCTTTCATATTTATTTTAGAACTTTTTTATTTTACCACTTTGGGCATGAACGGTGCCAATTTTCTACCCTGTATTCTATGCCATCGCGCTTACACATCGGATATACACCTTCTCTACACCAGCATAAAATCCAAGACTCCTTTCTCTTTCATCGTCCTGGGTAAACGTTCTGTGATCAAGTATTGTTTGCATCACCGGCTCCAACCAGCCTGATCCCACACCCGACCTTAACACCACCCTGCCGACCTGCCGACCTGCCGAACTGCCGACCTGCCGCCCCCTCCTAATTGCTCCCCGCCATCTCCGTGGAAACCAACCGGCCCGCCTATTCCCATGTTGCTGACACGTCAAACATGGGGACACGCTGTAGTTTTCACAACATTTCTGGACTTTATTTTTGATTAAACGCAAACAGGATGGCCCCGCAAAAAATTAGTTGTCTTTTATGCAAATGCATGACGGACCTGGAAGGCCAAAATCTGGCCATTTGGCTATTCCCCATTTAGGGAGGGCTACTGCTAGTGCTGCTGCTCCCCGCCGGTGAGGCTGCCTTATCGCTGCCATCTCTCTTGGCAGGTAACCCCTTGTCGGACGGCGGGTCGACGGCACGCGACCCGTCTAAAAACTGGAGAACGGAATAAAAGCGAGTGAACTTTTTGGGGAAGTTCGTTTTTCCTGCCTTCTTTATTATCTTATCCGCTTTCTGTTATTTGATATTTGCGCTTTAATGAATTTTAATGCCCATCTTTTAGCTTTCTTTCATTTTTTACTCGTTTTTTTTACTAAATTATTAATAAGGAAATTTTGTGCTTACGCTTCAGGTTTTTGGGGTTCTCTTGGCGGACAGAGATTTTAATCGTTTTAAAATTTGTTTTCTTTGACTTCAAGGTCTGAGTGGCAGCCAGAGGGCTGCCGCTACCTCCTCTTTAGAATGGCAGGCAAACAACCGAATTATAGTGAAAATCCACACACACACATATACACGCGCACACACACACACACACACACACACACACACACACGTGCGCACACAGAAACTCCCTACCGACCCCACCCATGCGGCCATGAAGCGAAATATTACGCAGACGCCGCGTGCCTCAGCATGTGAGAGGCCGACTCCTTCCCCTGGACCCCATCGCTCGCTGTAAATTGTAATGGCCAAAGCTTTTTTGTTGGTAGCAGCTTGGTGTTACTTCTTACAGTGAGTGTGGGGCATTTCCACAAGCATCGACGAAAGTGAATTTAAAATCAGATTTGGGAATCGGAAACGTAAGCGGAAACGTCAGCGTCATCAGCAGCGGAAGTGCAAGTGAAAGTGAAAGTGAATTAGAAGGAAAATGCAGAGCTCAGGCGATCATCGAACAGCATGGCACCCACCCACCCACTCACACAATCACTCACACTCCTTCAAAGACTCACTCAAACACTCGAACACTCACACACTAGAAACACGAGCTCCACGAGGTGGCAAGGGACAGGCGGCAGACGGCAGGGGACCCAAACCCATCCACAAAAAACTGTCACGTTGCAGTCGTCGGTTATGGCATGTGAAAATCAACAGTCAGCCAGATTTCAGTGGCTTCGAGCTCGTAACTCGTGAATATGTACATTTGTACATACATATATGTATGTACATATGTACATATGTAGATTCAACATTATTCCCATTCATCGTTCCAGTGAGACCAAGTAGCCTTGTCATTTAAATGGAAGCGAGCTTAGTTTTTACACGCGCCTTCTTTTGTGCTCATGTAAATATGGTCCTATTTGGTGGTAAAAACTGATAAGTGTTCAATTTAATTGGTTTTTACTTCCGGTGAATGCAGTCATGCAAAACGGTACGTGTTTTAATCTATTATTCAGAATTAAATTTGATCGGTTTTTATGTCCCTGACATTCCGCCATTATAGAATTTAGCTTTGAAGAATTCTGGTACTCCCGCGGGAATTTTTATAATTATATTTTTACCTATCGCCATAATTGTTCGGTTTTTACTTCCATGAAATCCAGAGGAAGATGCTATAGATATGGCCCCGGGTTTTCCTTAGTTGTACATCAATCAAGGACGACAGGTTTCATTATATGTACATCGTTTTATTGATACGTATTATTTATGATTCGTTTTAATTAAAATGGTCGATGTGCTTTGAGTTTAATGTTTTCAGTAACAATATTTGCGCTCGTAATATGCATGTGGTTCGAGTGAGATTTTAACACCGATTCATTTGCTCTCTGTGGCTGCCCACTAAATCCCTCATAGACTACACAGCAACATAAAAAAAACTACGTGGTGGCCGACCCGGCTTTTGCCTCGGATCTACTTAATCATTTTGGTTCTTATATGAGGGTTTGATAATAAGTATGTACTTTATGTTTTCGGGTTTGCTGTCGTCAGAGTTTTTCAATAGTCTCTAAAATCCAATATAGTTATCAATGGCTTAAAACTATTCCCTAGCAGGAGCATTCAAAGTTCGTTTAGTTCTGATTAGAATGTGCCCCACTTTTTCCGGCTTGATTTTTTTCCCTGTCTGCAGTTTGTCGTTCGATTTCTTTGCATCAGAGCGGAATTGGTTTGCTTTTACCTAAACTTCTGTCCTTGCTCTTTCTATTTCCGCGAAGTACCCGTGCTTATTTTCCCCCAGTCTCTAGCTCTCTCTCTCGCTCTCTCCCTCTTTATGTCTCCCCCAACTTTTCTATATCTATTGTTATTCGGCTTGGTTTTTCCTTTGTGCCTCCGTCCAACATTGATAAGAAGGGAATTTTCCTGCAAATGGCAGCCAACTCAAAGGGAGAAACTGCCTGGGCTCCCTCTTTTCGTTGTCTGCAGATGAAATCATAGTACTGTAAAGTGAAAATAGGAAAAGTGAAAAAGTAAAAAGCAATTTCCACTTACCAGCCCCCACAACCGATTTCTCATTCCCATTCGCCCGGCAACAATTAATAAGCAATCGCGGGAGAATGCAAATAAACCAATAGACAAACAACAAATCGAAAGAAATTGGGAGGAAGAGGCTCTTCATGGTATGGTCCATGGCTGGGCCTATCAGGGTATAAAGTTACAAGGGGCCCGCGGGCGCCCTCTTGACTTGGTTGACCTGTGTCCCGACCCACAGTCTCTCATTCCATGCTGACTCGCCGGAATACTCGCCTTATTGTTGCCATTGACATCATTAATGACACCAAGAGCGTCCTCCATTTAGGCAGGAGACTCAGGGCTGGGGCTGTGAAGGCTAATACAAAGCAAACAGCACCACACCCAAAAGGCAGTTGCGTTAAAATCTGAACCATCCCCATCTCTAGCATTCCCCAACCCAACATTCCCCACCCCCAAAAGCGAAAGAGAGGGCGAAAAACGATGCGCAACAAATTCAAATGGCAAGATAAAAAAATGTCAAGTATCCCCCTTGGCAGGGCACGAGTCAAAGTGTCAGGCAGAGGGAAGATATAAAGCCATCCTCTATACTCTCCACAGTCCCATATAGTAAAAATAGCTGGACACATTCATTAGTCGATTGGCGAAAGATGGTAAATGGTAGATGGTGAGTGTTAAATACATCATACATCGTTGCACTTCAGACAGAACATTCATTTGATAAGTCAATGAAAGAACTGGAATTGAAGAATAATTTAATATGAATATGATTGGCGAAAGATGGTAAATGGTAGATGGTGAGTGTTAAATACATCATACATCGTTGCACTTCAGACAGAACATTCATTTGATAAGTCAATGAAAGAACTGGAATTGAAGAATAATATAATATGAATTCGCTCGACTTGAATGGGGACTTTGCCATGCCATGATTCACATGAATAAATGGCCAAAAACAATATCTATCATTCATACATGCTTACATATGCTTATGACCATTTCCCAAATGTCGAACATATTTCAAGTGGTAAAACGGTTCAAAAATAAGACGAATTTTCAAAAAAAAAAAATTGTATTACTGTAGTATTATAAAAAAGCTCTTGATTAACTTTATAATAATTGGTAACTTCGATTTTGGGAAACTATTCGTTTTCCAGATTTTTTCAAATAACCAAGGAGTTTGAGCGGGAGAAAAATAGAAGTGGAGGAGAGTTTAGGAATATTGATACTATTTTCTGATAGATCTGATAAATGTTGTGCATTGATTTCCGTTTATTATAGTTATAATTTTACGCAAATATGATTTAACTCGAAGATTATATGGGTATATACGATTTGTGGTGAAAGCGGATGTACATATGTATGTATGTACATATGTGTTATAGCCGACTCGATAGGGCAAGTATGTCTGTCCGTTTGTCTTGATGCCTAGCTCACAGAGACTATATTTGATAGAGCAACCAGACTGTTAAAAGTGTATTACAAAATTTCGCATCCACAATTTTGAAGATGCAAGAAAACCACCAATCACACAGACACAGTCTTCGCATGCAGTGTGCGTCCCCTGGCGTTTAAAAAATAAAAAATAAGACAGTTGAAAAAAAAATATATTAAGAAACGATCAATTCGAAAAGATCAAAATCTCCCAAAACTCCTTAACCAATGTTTTTGAATATTTTTGGGCAAAAACCAATTTGTCCCTTTTGCGAACAGCGATTACAAACAACATATAAAATATATTTCATTATACCTACTGAGTACCGGGTATAAAGTCGAGACGCAGCCATTGCCGCGATTCGCAATGTTCAACCTCGTTTTGAATTTAATTTAGGAAGCTGCTTAAATTTTCAGGGATTTTATTAGATAGATTTTCAGAAACTTATATGGAAATGTGTTTCAATTGACTTTTATTTTTTGGTCTCGTTAGACTTTTCGCGGGAAATGGCTGTATTTACGTATGTCCCTCAGTTGATCCGCCACAGCCCCGTGTCCATTATGCTGGGAGTCATTTGCCAAATGTCGGCCCATTGTGCCGGCACTTTGTACTAATGCAATGTTGCGTGATCCTTGAAGGATTTGTCATCGCAGAGAGGGAGGACGGATGCTCGCCGAGGCCGAGTTGCAGAATGGGGTACGGTGGCGCCTGCCTGCCTGCCTGCCACTCTAATGGATTTTCATGGCGCATCAAAAACATAAAAAGCAAACCAGATGAGTTGGCTGAGCAGGGCCAGGTCCCTGCAGGCAAGGCCAGGCTGGCCCCTGTGGTCCTTGATGGTTGATGGCGGGCGGCTTGGTGCCATTTAAATGTAGCAACAAATCACGTAGCGTCATGTGCCTCAAAGTGCATTGTTGTCCCCGGCCGATTCGGGGTGTTGGGGGCAACTGTCAAACCAGTGCCATGGCCAGAAACAGAGACAGATTCAGAAGCAGAATCAGAAGCAGAGCCATGGCCATGTCCTGGCTGGAGCGCTGTGTAAGCGGAAATCCTTGTGGCCGGCTAAATGCGTTAACAAATGAATTAACAGTTAACAGTGAATGGATGGATGGGGGTGATGGGAGTTGATGAGCGGATGAGTGGATGATTGGATGAAGTGGCAGTAGACCACTGACGGAGTGACACGGCAGAACCAGCCCCAGATTAGCATTCTGCATCGTAATATGCGGTAAGGGGATTAATGGAAAATCCCTAAAAACAGCAAGATCCTTAAGCCCTTTAACTCAAACAAAAAAGTATTGACATTTTCATTACGCATTTCAAGGAAAATTATCAATATGATTGGAAATCGGTGGAGAGGCTTCCCCGATTCCCCAATTAGGGAATCGGCCACATTGGCTGCCTCTCCACAAATATTTCCTCAAAAAATTGGACACTAAATTTGTTCCACTCTTTAAGCTGGACTTGCGCCATTGTGCGGCGTCTGATGCCAAAAGAGGAATGCGCATTTCGATTCGCCGATGTGCATTGTAAATGTTTGCATATCCCTATCCCCAGAGCGTTCTACACACACATATCGATAGCACCATGGGGCAATCATACGTAAATGCTGTGGAGCAAAAGAATCCATCAGGGCTTTACTTTACTTCTTTTTAAAGCTATGGATATCCCCTCCAAAATATGTAGAACTCCACATTTTGGTCTTTTAATGTGCCGTTCACACTGAGGCTGCGTCTTGATTCTTTTTGTCTTCCCAGAAACGCAGTTTTTATTATATAGGTTTACCATAGGGACCTAGTGGTAGCAAAAAGTTGCGTCGTTTTCCGACCCAGGTGCGTTTATTCGTTATTATACCCGGTACTCGACGAGTATAGGGGTATATTAGATTTGTGGTGATAACGGTTGTGTGTAACGCCCAGAAGGAAGCGTTTCCGACCCCATAAAGTACATATATTCTTGATCAGCATCAATAGCCGAGTCGATATAGCCCTGTCTGTCCGTCTGTCTGTCCGTCCGTCTGTTCGTCCGTCCGTCTTCTTTAGCGCCTATATCTCAGAGACTATTAAAGCTAGAGCAACCAAATTTTGTATCCAGTCTCCTGTGGTATCACACTACTCCAAGTGTATTTCAAAATTTCGCACCGCCTCTTTCCGCCCGCAAAAAAACCGAAAATCTGTTTAATACACAATTTTAAAGATTCGAGGAAACTAAAAACGCACAATCATAGAGAATGACCATTTCTAACAGAGTATTGAATCTGGATCAGATCGGATCATTAACATAGCCATAATGAAGAAAGCCATTTCGAAAAGCATCGTTCCCTCTCGCTCTCTCTCACACGCGACCCTGTCTGCTTTGGCTATTCGTTCAAAAAAGCGCCTAGTTCTCAGAGACTATAAGAGCGAGAGCAACCAAACTTTCTATCCAAGGTCCTGTGATATCAATTCAGTACAAGTTTATCTCAAAATTTTGCCACACCTCCCTACGCCCCCACAAAGAACGAAAATATGTGGAATCCACAATTTTTAAGATAAAAGAAAATTAAAAACGCAGAATCATGGAAAATAATCGTGTCTACTAGAATCTGGATCAGGTCGGATCATTATTATGTCCAGAAGGAACAAATTAAATTTCAGTCGCTACGCAACGCCTGCCAAGCGCTTACTCATTCCCTCTCTCTCTCGCAAACACTTGTACGTCTCGAACATGTAGTTAAAAATTTACATTATGAAATGTAGAAGCAGATGTAAAAATCATATGTAAACAAAAATATAAGCAAGTATAAAAATTCCAAAAATGGTTTGACTTCATTTTTTTATTTTAAATATTATTTTTTGCCCAAAATTTAATTCGTCCCTTTTGCGAACATGTTATAAATTTCATAAATCGTAAGCTCATAAATGTATGTACATATATACAGACTGAGTACCGGGTATAAGGTAGGCTCACAACGTTCCTCCTCGTATTCGATTGGTTTTGGTTTTTTTTTGCGCATAACAGCAATTTTCGTATTTTTCTGCCTTTTATCGGAACTATCACCACTAATAACAACAAAAAACAGCAGATTAAAATTGAAATATTGCCGCGTAAAATTTTAACCTGAGGAAAAAGGGGCAAAAATACAGTAATGCTTAGAACAAATTGTTAAAACTAATTTTATTATCAAATCAAGTATTTCAACAATATGTTTGATTTCAAATTTTTTGCCTCAAATTCCATGTTTTTGAATCCTTTCACTGTTTCCGTGATCTTCTCAGGGTAAGACAGTGTGCTGGCAGACACTTGTTAGCGAGTTGAGCAACTACCTCGCGACAAAACTCCAGTAATATGCGGCAGACAATGGCCCTTGGCACACCAAATAGACTCTCTACCGTACGATATTCCGTAGACGATCCTAGGCAATAAAGGGCTATGCTATTGCTATACTCTTGTCCAGAGGGATTGGGATTGGGCAACAATCCAACAAGAATGTTGAAAGTACTCCTTTCCATGCGGAAATTTTCCTTAAAAAAGGCATCTGAGTTGTCCACAACATCTTCCTCCCAAAATGAACCATATCGTATTGCAATTTAGAATACATTATTTAATTGAAAAGACAGAACATTATGTGCTCTTTACTTACAAGGGTCCAATCGCGAGGAGGACGTTGCAGTTGCAAGACTCAGACTCAGACACTTCCATGCACTTCAAAAGATTCTCCTCACTTTGCGCCACCGCAGTTAGAAGAATCAACTCTTTTTCCGTCAACTCTTTTTTGTTTACAAAATTTGTCTTCCTCTTCCAAAGACGCAAATACGCTGTGGTGTAAACGCCTCTCCTGCTTCTCTGCGTTTTTTTCGATATCGATAGGTGACGCACCCTGTGTAAAATGCGTATATTTCCAAAGTGTTATTTCACCCCCAAACATCGTCTAGCTTTATTATGATTCCTCACTCCCCAAGGGAGTGACACTCTGACAGAGATAATGATGACCCTTTAAGGAATCGGCTCTGAACTCGGGTAAGCCCGTTCTGGTGCCCCGCACCACAGGATTCACCAGGTAAGCCCGCAGATGGTGCATGACCTCCTGTGCGGTGGGAATGCACTGGGCCAATGCTGGATTGTGGAGGGACTGGACCAGGCTCTCCGGCCGCAGACAGGTGATGGACATGCGCTTGCTTGTCCAGTTCTGCAGATTGATCACCAGATCCTGGTGAGTGAGTCTGCCCAGCAGAACGTAATGGCGGTTTAGTTCGTCCACGTAGTGCAGCCGGTACTTGGAGTCGTCCCGGTTCCAGTGCATCGGCAGCAGCTCGCTGGCACTTCCGGCGGCATCCACCGAAGTTAGTCTACTACCGACGGTCATCGTGTTGGCCTGCCCCTGCTCCGGGTCAACGCTCCGCAGATGATACTGCTTGGTGATGAGGAAGTGGGCCAGTGCCAGCAGCAGGTCTGCCTTCTTGCGTATGCTTCCCCGGATCGAGTAGAAGAGGAGCTGCCAGCCGTAGAACTGATCGTAGTCTAACGCGGACACCGTCTTGTCCTCGGTACCAATGGACGTCAGCGACACAAAAGACGGTGGTTGCTCCATGCGGGCCATTGTCTTCAGGGTATTTTTCATTGGTCTGCTGATGTTGTATGTGTGTTTGTGTTTGCTTGTGTGTGCTTAGGGGCAATGGTTTTTAATTTTTCCCTGACAGAATGTTAGGCGAGAACTAGATGTTATTTCCCATATTCCCTGGTTCTTGGCTATCTCTGTTTTCCATCTCCATATGCTCTCCCTACCGTCGTCTAAATTTACAACACCCCCAATCGGAGTTACGAATATATTAATCTGTCAGTCTCTTCCTTTTAGCCGCCCTGTATCTACTTTTTGTACCCATTCTTTTCTATAAATTCCAGCAAGCCCAATCTCTTCATCTTTTAAATGGGATATGGGCATTTCTCGCAAAAGGTTCACCGAGGCTAAAAAATTAAAAGTCAATAAAAACGCATTTCAATAGAGTTTTCTCGGTATGTTATTTTTTAAAGATATTGAAACCCCGTCAATTTTATTAATTGACATATAATTTTATTACTTTATCTGAAAACCTATTAAAATTAGCAAAATTTCACTTTTTTTTGTATTTCTGTCATGTTTTCCATTATTATTTTCGCCTATAAGAAAGATGATTCTTAATAAAAGTTTTTCCTTAAAGTCTCTCTTACATATTGAACTATCTAAGAAAATCCTAGAAAATGTTCTTAGTATCAGTTTCGGAATTTTTATACCCGGTACTCGAAGAGTTTAAGGGTATATTAGATTTGTGGGGATAACGGTTGTGTGTAACGCCCAGAAGGAGGCGTTTCCGACCCCATAAAGTATATATATTCTTGATCAGCATCAATAGCCGAGTCGATATAGCCATGTCTGTCTGTCCGTCCGTCCGTCCGTCCGTCTTCATTTGCGCATATATCGCAGAGACCATTTAAGCTAGAGCAACCAAGTTTTGTATCCAGTGTCCTGTGTGATCACACCCGCCCCTTTCCGCCCGCACAAAAGACGAAAGTCTGTGGCATGCACAATTTTGAAGATACGAGAAAACTAAAAACGCAAAATCATAGAGAATGACCATTTCTATCAGAGTGTTGAATCTGGATCAGATCGGATCATTATTATAGCTACAATGAAGAAAACCATTTCGAAAGTCATCGTTCCCTCTCGCTCTCTCTCACACGCGGTCCTGTCTGCTTTGCTTATTCGTTTAAATGAGCGCCTAGATCTCAGAGACTATAAGAGCTAGAACAACCAAACTTTCTATCCAAACTCCTGTGATATCAAACCAGCACAAGTGTATTTCAAAATTTTGCCACGCCCCTTTCCGCCCTCACAAAAGACGAAAATCTGTGGAATCCACAATTTTTAAGATACAAGAAAACCAAAAACGCAGAATCATGGAAAATTACCATTTCTACCAGATTGCCGAATATGGATCAGATCGGATCAATATTATGGCCAGAAGAAACAAATTAAATTTCAGTGGCTTCGCAACGCCTGCCAAGCGCTCACTCATTCCCTCTCTCTCTGTCGCAAACACTTGTACGTCTCAAATATGTAGTTATACATGTCGTGTAGAAATTTAGAAGCAGATGTAAAAAGCATATGTAAACAAATATGGAAACATGTATAATAATTCCAAAAATGTTTTGACTTAATTTTTTTATATTTTAAATATTTTTTTTGCCCAAAATTTAATTCGTCCCTTTTGCGAACATATAATAAATTTCATAAATCGTAAGCTCATAAATGTATGTATGTATGTATATACTGACTGAGTACCGGGAATAAGGTAGAGCCGCGGCCTTTGCCGCGGCTCACAACGTTCCCCCTCGTTGTAATTATCTTGAATGAGTAACGAACAACTGCCCAAAATCAACCCTATCACCAACTATAGTACTAATCAAGAGCTATAACTTTCACCTTTTGCAAAATGAAATAAAGTCTTGGCACATGTTTTCTACTTTGAATGCGTACGAATGTCGCATTCGACATTAGAGAATTGCCCATATGTATTATATTTATATCCATTTCTCTAATAGGAGCTCCCGTTACCCGTATTTAATTTCTTCGCTTTTTTCTGTGTTCTCCTACCAAATTCTCACATACGAGTATCTGGAATATCATTTTATTCTGAGAAGTGGACCATATTTTCTCTTCTTTCTTCTTCTTCTTTTTCTCTGTATATTTCCTTTACCTTCATTCATACTCTACATCTTTGGCACCAGTATTCCCCATTAATTCACTATTTCACCGAGTATCTGGCTTTGCTCCATCCATTTGATTGCCCTCGCGGTGGTCCAGAGGAACGGTCTTCTGCACGGCCTGGGCCTGGCCTTTGGTTGCCTTGGCAAAGCGCCATTACAACTATGAAGATTAAATACTCATAGTTTCCTAGGCAGCTTCATCTTCGCCGGGCAACAAACGATGTCCATCAATTGGGCTGTTTGTGTGCATGCTGCAGCAGCTGCAACAGGAGAAGCTATCCCATCGTGACTGGGAACTGGAAGAAAAGACGCCTATGCGGGCGAATGAAATATGCGTCAGACTATGAGTTATTTATTGTACCCGTATATGTGTTATTGGAGGCGGGAGCCCAAAATATGCTACTCAGGCCCCCAATCGGATAAGGAACCGGGCGGATGCGTGAATTCAAATGACCCAAAATAAAGGCCAGGATTCGGGGACTCGAGAATGCGAGGATGCGGCCTAGCTGGCCTTAAAAAATCAAATATATTGCACATCCGCGGGCGCTACGCTCGCAATTTATACGCAGATTCTGACCGAGTCCACAATCGGCAGCAGTAACCACAGGCATTTGGAGCCCCTGAAGGTTCCACGAACTTCCTATACCCTTCCTGGAATCCTTGATTGATGTTGTCTTTTATTCTTTTTGGAGTCATGCTTTGCCAACTCGTTTTTTAAGGGAATGAATGGCAACATTCTGTATCTGTTTTGTCTATTCCGACTCCCATATCTTCCTTTTAATGCAGATCCGATAATATATACATATGTAAATATTTTTCATCTCAGATCAAACCGAATTTGAAGCGGTTCCTTGACAGCGACAGGCCGTTAGACCTTACATTGTAATTGATCTAAAAGTTATGTTTAAAACGTATTTAAACAAAGTTGAGCCGCAGTATGTGGCAAGCCTTCTTTCAGAGTATGCCCCAGCTGCCACTTGTGTGTGACACAGTCTAAGCACGACCGCGGCTGAACAGCTCGAGCAAGAAAATTCATAGCCTACTTAGCGGCGTACGCTGCGAGTTATTCAAATTTGAATTGGCCAGAAAAGAGGCCAAAAGCAGGGTGGGGTGGGGGGTGGAGTGCTCTGAACAGGAGTGGAGTTAGTTGCGGTTCCGGGTATGGGTCTGGGTCCGGGTCTGGGTCTAGTGCCGGGACAGGCCGAGCAGCATTTTATGGCCGTCAGTGTGGGGCTGGATGCGTTTATGGGAGACCCGAAAAACATGCAGCAGCTGGCGGGAAAACTTGCGGCATAAAATGTGGCACATGTGATGGGAACGGCAACGGTGAGCGCTCCTTAATTAGATCATAGTTGCGTCTTTTACTGAAAGAGGGAAACATTTTACGGCCAGACACACAGCATGCCGCAGTCAGAGAGCCCTGCCCCACATCATCATCGTCATATCCATCATTTGGTGTAGGCAATGTCGGTGGCAAGGCCAAGTCGAGGCAGAGTTGTGACAGATTATTGACTCACGCACCGCACCGCACTGTACTGCACTGCATCGAATTTCCAACTCAATCAGGGAGCAGTGCAAAGTTTTCACCCATTTCCCACTTTTCTCCCGGACTCTACTCGAGTATGAGAGACGACCAGCGTTCACGACAGCGTTTACGGTATTTTCATTGTAATTTAATTGAACTAATTTATTTTGTTTAGAGCTGAAGGAATTGATGCTGCGCTGCGGGTCGGGTGAGACGAGAGCTCTTGGGTGTGCTCCGACCATGTAAAAGCCACAAAAAACGCAAAAAACTTGAGCGAAACTTTCGCAGCAAAGAGCGCGGGAAAAGTTCTCCAATAAAAGGGATTATTGAATGCAGCTTAATCAGGGCAGAAATCACCCCAAGGCTTTCCATTTCCATCTTTCCATTTTCCAATCATAACATCAACTGTAGTACTTTCGCTAATCATCTTTTCACATTCAATATCATCCATTCCAGATGAGTTCTGCGAGGAGTATCCGCATAACCTAATGCCCACGCCCGGATACTGGATCGAGTGCTCGCGCCAGAAGATATCCATGCCCACGCCGCACACCATATGGGATGAGAGCGACTCAGAGCACGAGGATATACGGGCGGGTAGTGCCAGCGATGCGTACTTGGAGCGTGAATGCAGTGATTTGTACGAGGACGACGAGGACTCTGAGGCCACACCCAGGTGGGACTCTTCTTTACCTTATCCCCCCAATATAATCCATTTCCTTCGTAGTCCTCGCAAGAAAACTACCATTGAGGAGCAGTGGGATCAGCAGGGTGCCTTCGAACTCATCTCCGTGGAGCAGGAGACGTACGAGAAGTATTTCTACGGCACCGAGCACTGGAACTACTTCACCAGCGACGAGGATCTTGGCCCCGTCATACTCTCCATCAAACAGGAGACGCTTAACGGACGCGACCAGTTCCGCATTCTGGTGCGAGCTGGCTCCTACACGGTGCATGGATTGATACCAGCTTCCTGCGTATTTGCTGATCGGTATGCCCCACGAGTATACGTACTATTCACAGATACTTAAAACCCATCAGGGACATCCGTTCTGACCTTTTACTGCCATTCACTTTGCAGATATAATCGCGAGGAGGTTGTTAGATCTTTAGGAAAAGAAGTTAATTTGAACCCCCCTCTAACATTGGGACAACTACCAGACACTCCAGAGGAGTTGTTAAAGTTAGATCAGGTATTCAGCGTATTGCTCACTGAAAAATGCATTTTATATTACATATATGTACATACATATGTACATAAATAAAATCCCTTCTCGCTGCCTAGGTTTTTATAAAATCTGAACTTAAAGTCGGCGTCATATTTGTCAAAGAGGATCAATACACCGAAGAGCAAATTCTGGACAATAATGAAAACTCACCGCTCTTCGATGAGTTCCTCACACTTCTCGGCGATCGGGTGCGGCTCCGTGGCTTCGACAAATACAAGGGTGGCCTTGACACGGTCCATGATCTGACTGGTAAGTGACCCATCCCTAAGTCTATTAAGTACATTAAAATAATCAAGTAACTTTCGTGTGCCAAAGTGATGCCTTGTGCGCAGTTGTTTCTTGCGGTTTCATAACGTTTGTTGTTTGTCGAGTGAGTAAATTGTTTCAAAGTAATCAGCGATTGAATGTGGATCGATGAAACATGGCTGGAAATTGCATGGCCAACATAAGTACATGTATTCGTAGTCATATTTTAACGCTCCTCAATTTTAAAGATTACCAAATGTGCTTTTTCTTGGCTACAAAGTGTGTGTGCGTGAGTGTGAGTCTGTTTGATTCTAAAATGATAGTGATAGTTATCTAAGTAGTCTGTGATCGTATTCTTTACCCTTTTCGCTGAATATGTACATGTCTCATACATACATATATATGTACATATGTATCTCTCCTCTTTACCGTATTGTACTCCTTAGGCCTCTTCTCGGTTTATACAAACTGGCGTAATATTGAGATCATGTTCCACGTTTCCACGCTGCTGCCGTACGAGAAGCACGATCCCCAAAAGTTGCAGCGGAAGCGCCACATTGGCAATGATATTGTCTGTGTGGTGTTCCTCGAGGCGGACAATACCCGCTTTAGTCCGGCCTGTATTAAGAGTCACTTTCTGCACACATTTATATTGGTAAGTGCAAATAGCCTGCCTCCATACACTCCATCCCTACTCTCCGTCCATATTATTTCGTCAATCCATAGGTGCGCGTCTCCGCACGGATCAAACATAAGCCGACGCGCTATGAGGTCTCCGTTGTGACGCGCGACGAGGTTGGCGCCTACAAGCCGTACCTCTGGGAGCAGTCCGTCTTTGAAAAAGGGCCCATGTTCCGGTGAGTGTAGCATCCGGGCTGACCGACTATCCAGAGCTAACCAATACTCCATTCCACTGTCCCGCTTAATTTGTGCATAATCCTCCGTTACCACAGGGAGTGGCTGCTAACGAAGATCGTGAATGGAGAGCGGGCCTCGTACTCGGCCCCCAAATTCGCAAGGATGCAGGAGCGCACACGGTCGCAGATGCTCGAGGATCTGGTGATGAATCTGTCTAATCACGCGGAGACAGGCCAGATACCCAAGCCGTATCGACGCGGCTCCTGGCGACCGATTGGTGAGGATGAGTATTTCAAAATGTTGCATGCTCGCGTATTAGACAACAATATACATAATGAACAACAACAACAACTGCAACAATTTCAACAACAACCGTACAACAATTGTTGCTATTGCAAGGCCGAGGATTCGGGCGCCTCAAAGGGCTGGGGGCAGACAATGGCACACGCTGCCGCACACAGACACACAACAAACAACTACAACAATAGTGCAGAGACCCAAAAACAACTACTACACCAAAAACAACACCAACAACAGCTACACCAACAATTGCAACAACAACTATACCAACAACAGCATCTGCAACACTCAACGTCGTCACTCACACACACGTCGTGTTGCGCCGTGTTGCACCTCTGTGTGAGGCATAGTATGTGTTTTACCCAACCACCACCCCACACTAACCACACGCCCAGGAACAACCACCCACGATCACCGCGACAGCTTCCAGCATGTGCTTTCCTTTGATGAATAAACTCTAAATATTTAAATCTGCAAGTTCACTGCTGTATTTCCCCTTTCCCCTTTTCGGCAAAAGGACAGAAGTGAGTGCGGCTCATATGATATTTTCGATTAGGAAAGCGAGAAAATAAGATACTGATTTAAGGATCTACTATTGATCATTGTGGGGTTCCTTTAGTGAACTAACCAATGTCTATCGGAGTCTGCACAGAAATATTTAGATTGAAAGAAATATTAAAGGACTAAAGTTCTGCATTTTTTTTATAGTTGACCTTTCCATATTATTTTTAAGGATATTTCTAAAGCATCTTGCCCAAGTCTACCCTTTGATTTCCCCATTTTAAAGTGATACAAAACAACAGACTCAATGATTTTACAGTTTTTCCAGGACTTTAAAAATATTTATATAAGAATCGCAAGAACAAATTGCCGAGCATTACTAGGACCCTAAAAGGAACACAGAAAAATAAAGACCCCAAAAGTATTTGCATCTTGTTCGCTCCGTGGTGACACAGTTCCTGTGCGAGCATGTTTGATTAATCGTTTTGTCTTGCTTTCGGTTTCAACACTCCACCCATACGAATACTCTTACGCACAAATACAGGCACTCACATACATATGTACATACGTACACATTGAGCGGGGGACATACTGACACTTCCGCTTCCGCCATTAACACATCCGGGTGTGTTTGTATCGCCGGAAACGTGCAGGCTGCGGTCGAAGCGTTTCGGGCTCATGTCACACAATACTCACTGGCTCTCAGTCACCCGTCGCAGTCGCCCGGTTTTCCAGCTCACATCTCCAGTTCCTATCTGCACATGATTCTCTCCCGCTCCTAGCTCCTGGCATAGACAATCTGCTTCTCCCTTATCCCCCGATTCCCATCACTGATACCTGGTACATCTGGATTTTAGAGAGGTATCTTGCACTTGGCGCAATGTTTGTGACAGGCAAAAGAACCAACAAAATAGATAAAGCAGAGCTAATAGTGGGACATTACAACAGTAGTATAAAGATACCACTTCTTTTATTATTTCCACTGTTTTCGAGATAAAGAACTTTGGCAAATGTTGGCGCCAAATCTGGTGGTATAAATTCACGTTTTCCTTAAATTTTACCTATGTATATCGGGAAATCAAGTGGAATCCTTTAGAGATATAAGTCACAATTATATAGATATGTAGATAAATTATCTACCGAGGGTTGCTTGTATTATACATCCCGACTAGCGGGTAGCGTCCAGTCTAATGCTTTGCTTGTTTTATTCTTATGACGTGTGCTGTCCGGCTAAGAAATATTGTTCATGTTTGTATTATTTTATCAGCCACAGAAAATCTTTTGTTTCCACATTACCCTCCAAGGCGGTTGCTCGTTCTTCGATGTCGTTGTTGTTGTTGTTGTTTGTTGTTCATTGTTGTCGTTGCCGCTGTTGTTGGTGTTTTTTATCTTTTTTCGCTTTCGTTTGTCGGTATTGTGGTTTGTTTAGATTTCTCGTTATTTATTTGTTGCTGTTTGTTACATTAAACAACACAAATCTAATTTGATTTATTCATTCACACACTTCTGTACACTCTCCATACCGATGCTTGCTTTTCACCCTCTCGGACACACACATCAAACCCATACTCACCCACAAGTCCACCCGCACCACCACAAGTCCACACAGACAATCGTGCGCCCACAATTCCACACATCACTCACACTCACACCACTTTCAACCCCTCCAGTAAGGCCCCACCCGTGAAAGGTGTCAGGGAAATGGAAACGATCCCCGCTGCAGTCGGCATAAGACACATCCACATCCCAGCATCCGAATTATGAATATTCAAATTATGCAAATTATTGATTCTTTACCATCTGCAAGGAGCTCCGGCACAAGTTCCGTCTACTATCGGCGTACTCCACTGGGAAAAAACCTCAAAACCGTTACCTGTTTTTATTTGTTATACCCGGTACTCGAAGAGTATAGGGGTATATTAGATTTGTGGTGATAATGGTTGTGTGTAACGCCCAGAACGAAGCGTTTCCGACCCCATAAAGTATATATATTCTTGATCAGCATCAACAGTCGAGTCGATATAGCGATGTCTGTCTGTCCGGCCGTCCGTCTTCATTAGCGCCTATAACTCAGAGACTGTAAAAGCTAGAGCAACCAAGTTTTATATCCAGTCTCCTCTGTTATCACAATACTACGAGTGCATTTCAAAATTTCGCCCCGCCCCCTTCCACCCCCACAAACGACGAAAGTCTGTGGCATACACAATTTTGAAGATAAGAGAAAACTGAAAACGCAGAATCATAGAGAATGACCATTTCTATCAGAATGTTGAATCTGGATCAGATCGGATCATTATTATAGCCACAATGAAGAAACCCAATTCAAAAGTCATCGTTCCCTCTCGCTCTCTCTCACACGCGACCCCGTCTGCTTTGCCTATTCGTCTTTTTTGAAGCCTAGTTCTCAGAGACTATAAAAGCTAGAGCAACCAAACTTTCTATCCAAGCTCCTGTGATATCAAACCAGCACGAGTTTTTTTCAAAATTTTGCCACGCCTCCTTCCGCCCCCACAAAGGACGAAATTCTGTGGAATCCACAATTTTTAAGATAAATGAAAACCAAAAACGCATAATCATGGAAAACAGCCGTATCTACGAGATTGTTGAATCTGGATCAGATCGGATCAATATTATGGCCAGAAGAAACAAATTAAATTTCAGTGGCTACGCAACGCCTGCCAAGCGCTGACTCATTCCCTCTCTCTTTCTCGCAAACACTTGTACGTCTCGAAGATGTAGTTATACATGTACATTATGAAATGTTGAAGCAGATGTAAAAATCATATGTAAACAAAAATGGAAATATGTATAAAAATTCCAAAAATGGTTTGATTTCTTTTTTTTTATTTTAAATATTATTTTTTGCCAAAATTTAATTTAATAAATCGTAAGCTCATAAATGTATGTATGTATGTATATACTGACTGAGTACCGGGTATAAGGTAGAGCTGCCGCCTTTGCCGCGGCTCACAACGTTCCCCCTAGTTTTTTTTTTTGCAATATTTAAAGATACATCGTTAACGAGAGGGAACGTTGTGAGCCACGGCAAAGGCCGCGGCTCTACCTTATACCCGGTACTCAGTCAGTATATATATACATACATATATGAGCCTACGATTTATGAAATTTATTATATGTTCTCAAAAGGGACGAAAATAATATCTAAATTAAAAAATTGAATTTTTTGGAATTTTTATACATGTTTCCATTTTTGTTTACATATGCTTTGTATATCTGCGCCTACATTTCTACATGACATGTATAACTACATATTTGAGACGTACAAGTGTTTAGGACAGAGAGAGAGGGGGCATGAGTCAGCGCTTGGCAGGCGTTGCGTAGCCACTGAAATTTAATTTGTTTCTTCTGACCATAATATTGATCCGATCTGATCCAGATTCGGCAATCTGGTAGATATGGTAATTTTTCATGATTCTGCGTTTTTGGTTTTCATTTATCTTAAAAATTGTGGATTCCACGTGGCAAAATTTTAAAACAAACTTGTGCTGGTTCGGTATCACAGGAGCTTGGATAGAAAGTTTGGTTGCTCTAGCTTTTATAGTCTCTGAGAACTAGGCGACACAAAATACGAATGGGCAAAGCGGATGGGGTCGCGTGTAAGAGAGCGAGAGGGAATGATGACTTTTGAAATGGTTTTCTTCATTGTAGCTATAATAATGATCCGATCTGATCCAGATTCAACACTCTGATAGAAATGGTCATTCTCTATGATTTTGCGTTTTTAGTTTTCTCGTATCTTCAAAATTGTGCATGCCACAGACTTTCGTCTTTTGTGCGGGCGGAAAGGGGCGGGTGTGATCACACAGGAGACTGGATACAAAACTTGGTTACTCTAGCTCTAATAGTCTATGAGATATATGCGCAAATGAAGACGGACGGACGGACGGACGGACGGACATACAGACATGGCTATATCGACTCGGCTATTGATGCTGATCAAGAATATATATACTTTATGGGGTCGGAAACGCTTCCTTCTGTGCGTTACACACAACCGTTATCCGCACAAATCTAATATACCCCTATACTCTTCGAGTACCGGGTATAAAAAGAGATTGGTAGATGAGAGTGCGCTTCAAATGAATTGAAAGAGGAATTTTCAGTGCCAAAATATCCATTATTTGAATCTATATAGAATTTTTCTTGGGAAACCTCTCTCTCCCTTTGCATGATAACAATGATAATTTTATACGACCAGGACGAAAGTCTACCCGAGAAGCCAAAGCAAAAAATCCCGAAAGTCCAGGGCCTAGTAGACAGAACAAAGAGTGAAATACTTAATGGGCTCTCGTTCGTCCAAAGAGCGGTACTGGTAATCTGTTCAATTAATCTATTTATCATTCCAAAAGGCAGAGAGAAGAGTATTTAATATTGACTTCAGATCGGATCGCTCATCAGCATCTGATTTCGATATTTTATTCATCATTTTAGAGCGCTCCTTTTCACAGCGTACTCATATGTGCGTGAGTCACTCTCGATATCAATAACTCAATAATTCGGCCAACACATCTCTATCGCATTGTTATTGAAGTTTTTATCGTTGTTTCCGATGAACGAAAAGGACGAACAGAACGCGCAACGGAATCCATCTTTCTCAGTTGGCGCACTACAGCTGTAATTATTAGATTGTGTCCGAGTATTTACATTCGATTGCAATAACTTGCAGTCACCTTCAGGTACCAACAGCATTCAGTATCCAGCCCCCAGTCCGCAGCCCAAGGCCCCCCAGCCGCACAGGCCACACAGGCCCTTCTGGTCATATAAATTCTAATCAAAATGCAATAAAATCCGCCTCTACACATGTGTTGTATCACTAGGGCTCGGCCTACGAGCAATTCGGATGACTTACCCGAGGCGGTAGGGCGTTGAGTGGGCGGATAGCGGAAGTTTCAAGGCGGAACGGGGTTGCGATGACGTTATCTTTAACGTCACAAAATTTCCATATGGAAGCTGTTGCTACCCTTCTGTCAGGAGACACAAAATTCAATCGGATTAGAGATGCCTGTTTTGCCTATGTGTTTCTGTGTGGACCTTGATACCCCCACATACATTTATAGGGTATTTTCCCAACAAGGGTATGACATATGTATATTGATGAATAAAGAGCCTAACTTATGATACTGATCTATACATACAAATATAAAACAAGTATCGGATAAGATAGAGGATAGCATAGGATAGGATAGTATTAAAGATGATACAATGTGCTAATTAAATTTCTGATCACCCAAGGCTATTTCCACATTACTATTCCTCTTAAAATCTTCACGAAATATCACAGAACACATAACTCTTTGCTTTCTCAAGTCAAATCAACCAATACTTAACGCATTTTGGTGATGATTCATAGAAAACCCTTAATAAATTAGCTGTCAGAAAAACGTAATAAATATTTTAATTCAAAATCTGGTGTATACATATACCTTAATATAGCGTCACTTGACAGCTTCATTGACAGCTCGTTGCCAATGAACATGAAGTTCCTCTACATTTTTCAACTAACTTCCTTATGTTAAGTCAAGCATTTTCCCATTGTTAGCATTATACGCTATTTACCTTAACTGCAATATATGATATAACTACATACATATGTACATATATCAAGATTAGCCCTTGTGTACAATATATTATACCACTATATTATATACAACCACATTCTAGATATCAATGTTCGCCATTTTCACAATATTTTATATCATATAAGATATTCAATAAATTTATTTGATATATGTACATATGTATCCACTTATTAGTATTTGCATTTATTGCCGAATTATTGCCAACAAAATTGTGCTTAAATAAGTTCACTGAGTGCTTTGATCTTTAGTTAGACAAGCAAGGGTATCCAAGAGTATCCCCAGCGTCTATAGCTCTAAGCCAGAACCCTGCCTCTGTCGAGGAGGATAGGAGCATCTTAAGGCAGCGCCTGGCGTCAAAAGTTGCATGATTGATGACCCGGCCCAAGTACCAAGTCAAGGCGATGCACAGTGGTCGGTCTTGTATGGAATCAGCGGCCAAAAATACTTCCACTGCCTATATCAAAGTGAAATTTTTTTCTGAGCCTTTTAAAATTATTATAAGCTATAAACAAAAATATAAACATAAATAAAACGCTCCAAACCCCTCTCCCACCTTCCACGTCGCCTCCCGCTCATTGGAAAATACTTTGTAAAAATTAACAAAATCTTTTGTTTTGCCTTTGACTAGTTTATTAAAGTAAAATAATTTAGGAAAATTATATTTTAATGATATGATAATGATGATAGCGAATTTTAATTTATTGAAAATAGTTAGGAAGATAATACCAAGAATAGTTGGACGTGTTCTCTTGCAGTATCTAGCGCAAGTTTTCTAAATTTTACCACATTAATTTTATACCCTGATGATAAGGCTTGCAGTAATGTGGCACAATTTTCTATTCGGTGTTTTTCTAAGCCAGTTATTTCAGCAGATAAATGGGCTTCATTAAACCATTTTCTTGCAGTGTTCCCATCGTTTGGGGATCCAGTACCACCTGTTTTTGGTTTGTCGACAATTAGACCCATTTTTTTACGAAACTCGCACTGTTTTATTTCCTTCTCAAAATGTATCTTTATCTTCTAGTCCCCTTATTTGCCATTGTTTAATTTCAAGTCTATAAGAAACGTGAAGAAAATATTAAAAAAATTGCAGATGTGGTTTCAGTTAGGGCATTACACACTTTGCCATCCACCATAGTAAGTTGAAGAATATGATCGGTGTAGAATTTTCGGATGGTAGCTGTTTTGAATTCAGTCTGAGTCAATTGTTGAATTTTGTGCTTAAAATATAATTATTCATTTTTGGTTAAAGGGACTGATTCCTTTCCAAACTGAATTCGAACAAAGCGGCAAAAGCGGGTGTCCACCGCTATTCTTCTTCTATTCGAGGGTTCTTCCAAATTGTTTTGTGCTCCACATCATTCTTCGATTTTGTTATCATTTGGAGAGGAACATATGACGTGATAAATAAATTACTGTCTACCAAATTATTGTTTTCAAATTTCTGCTTATATTCGCTCTGCCCAGAACTTCCATCAAAGCCCCATTTTCCTATTAATGTTAGGTAATTGGAGTTCTCGTCGAGTTCATTAATTACATCGCTTTGCAACTCTAAAATTCGCGACGCAGTGTGGTCCAATAATTTTTGTAGCTCAACTTCAGCGACAGATTCTGAAACATTTATTTTCTCGGGATAAGTTTTCTGTTTTTCCTTCAAAATATTATTATAGCAGAGTAAAAAGTTAGCATCAACATTATTGTTAACGAAATTGGTTTCGGTTATAAGTGATATTACTTCACACGCCTTAGCTGGAAAAATCGACGGATTCGGTTGACTACAAGGCAAACGAAAATCATTAGCTGCGGACATATCGACGTCTGCTAATTCAGTATCCGTCGCCGCTTGGTTGTTTCTGAGCACTCTACCAGACTGAGTCTCATTTGAGGGCAAGTTTCATTTGAGGGCTAGACAGGGATCACAACTTTTTTTATAACTTTAATCAATATATACATATATTGGGAAAGTCACTACTCAAAAGGTCACTGGTAAAACAATAATTTAAAGCAATAGGTCAACTTATTATAACATACAAATAGCTAGTTGTATAGTCTATACCTTTTTTTCAATATTCATTATAATTAACGGCGATTAAATGCAATTTAATACTACAATTTACATTTTTGTAGGAGAGATAACCTCAAAGCTCCGTTCACTGCACAGTCCGCGTGTCTTTTTTGTCTCCTTTCTCACACTGTTCGCAGCGCGTGAGAAAGGAATGTAGAAAAAATGAATTTACCGTATGTTTTATTGTTCTTATAAGAAATAGTTTCGATACATACATACATAGTGGTATATTTCAGACTTTTTGTTTGGGCGGGATGATCAATCTGGCGATACCACACAACAAACCCGCACTGTTTGGCAGATTTTGGGTGTCTTTCCTGAACACTGAATAACACCGCATGACACGCATGAATTGGCAGCTATTCCTAACTAATTAACGTATCTTAATCTAGCCTAATAATCAACTAACAAATAGCAGAATGCTGCAAGACTACTTCTTTGCATCGTTTGCAGAATCGAAAGAACCGAAAACTCTTTGATTTAGAGATGCCCCTTTTAGGAAGGATTAACATGTAACTACTCGTTTTCTCACCCTCTCCTCCGAACAGGTCACATGCGACCCTCGTCGCCCCTACTGGACTCGGTCCGGGATCAGTTTGAGGACTACGATCAGCTGGCCAAGGACTTCACACGCGTATTCCTCAACGAGGAGCCATCGTGCTTGAGCAACTCGCACCTCTTCGACGTTGTCTTCCTGGTGGGTCAATCCAAGCAGAAGGCGCGGTTCATTGGAGTCCGGGCCATTCTGGGCGTACGCAGTCGCGTCTTTCAGGTGAGTATACCTTCCTTTTTTCCTAGTGCGGAACTGATTGTAAGCCTATTTGCAGGAGATGCTATACGGCATCCAGACGGGCTTCGGATCGCCGCAGATACCCGTCGCGGAGATCTTCGCTCGCCCCGCACCGTCGCTGGTGTCGCCACAGAATCAGAAGCCGAAGAGCAACAACTATCTGACGGTGCCGGACTCGGATTCGATACGTCCCAAGAGCGTGCCCTCTTCGCCAATGGTGAAGCGCGCCTTCTCCCGCCTGGGGACCATCACGGCTGGATGGGGCCGTTCGATACGGAATAAGAACTCGAACCAGTTGAATCCGGACGACAAGAAGAAGTGGATCTCGTCGACAGATTGTTCGAGTAAGGGTTCTCATTCAATGCAATGCAACAATATCGATGCGTATTTTTCTTTTCTTTTCTCTCCGTTCTCTCTTTTTTTATCCTCTCACTTTTGCGTCCTTTTTACGTCTTCGTTCCTCCGTTCTCCATACTTGGTTCTCTTTTCTGTAAAATACTCTATTGTGATATTCGAACGTTCCACAATTATTGCATCCTTGAACCACATATAAAAAAATACCAATGCTAATACGCACGTCGCACACTTCAACCCCCAACCGCTCTACGTATAAATACTACGTAATATTTACCGAAAAAAATATATATACCATATATACGTATATACATATATACGTACAATATAAATACACCCCCCCTGGAACTCCTCGACGTCCTGTACTCTCACACTATAATCTTATGTTCTCTTCAATTTATCTATTGACTGTACAAATGGCGACTCATTTCTTTTCGTTTCGCTCAAATATTTTGGACGTGTCTCGTTTGGTTTTCGAACATTATTATTAATATGCATCCCAATGTAATTGGCTAATCCCTCAATCAACTCCGTCGTCTTGCATTTGTGCACTGTATGCCACTGTAAATTCCAATATTCAACCATAATCATAATAAACCATTACCATTACCCATTTGAAAATACATTCATGAATCGTTCATCGATCTCAACAAATATTTTGCCTGACCAAATTCCTTTGAGCTACTTTGGATTCCCGATCTGTTGTATATAATTTCTGCACATCTGTCTTCATTTTTTTACTGCGTTAAATGCACACAACTCCCTGACTTGTCCATATGTTTTTTATCTGTTCATGCCACTTTTTCTTAATTTTTACCACTGCAAATGTTTTTTTTCCGCACCGCCACCTTTTTGCACCTGGAACTGCGTTTGTGAAAAAAATTCGGACGATTGAAAAACATTCACCTTGTTATTGCTCTGTTGTTTTTTTTCCCTTGGCTCTTTTGTATATATCATTGGTTGATTTCCTCATTTAACTGAAAACTGTATCTTCATTCAACGAAAAACAACAAACAAATTGAATTAAAATTAAACAACAACAAAAATTTTGTCATCTCTCTCATCTCACGTGACTCGCCAACCGCCTCACCACTCTCGCCCACGCCCACGCCTTCGCGTCAATCTGATTTTAAAACTTTTTATTTCTCTCATTATTTCTTAATGATCCACAAAAACAAAAAATCCAATTATAAAATGCTCCATGGAATTCGGTTCGATTTTTTGTTTGTATGATATTCAATATTTGATTATCGATCGATTCTCGGACCGATACCTATACCGAAACAAAATCCAATACCAATACCGATACCAAACATCCACAATCCCCAAACAATAAATCGCGTTGATCATCGATCCCGGCGAATGCAGATAGGGATAGCAAGGACAAGGACAAAGACAAGCCGGGCAACAACCAGCTGGCGGTGCCGCGACTCTCGGTCTGCGCTGATGCTCAGAAGGTCGACCGGGCCAAGCTTGCACAGACGGAGTTCAACATAATCGAATTTGACCCGGACACATTCCGTGTCCTTCTCGACTATCTGCACACGGGAACATGTCCTCTGACCTGTGTTTCCATACCAGGTAAGGCAATGGGCACTGCTAGATGATTCGTCTGGAACATTGAGGACATCGGAATGCAGATGCTCATCATTGATCTATCTTTCGCAGGGCTTCTGTGTGCCGCGGAGCACTACGATCTGCCGGAGCTGCTTCAGGCATGCTTCCACCACTGCAAGCAGTTCCTCCGCATTGAGGTGGTCTGCCCGATGCTCATTTCGTTAGAGAACTACTACTGGCGCTACACGTCTGCCTCCGAGCTGGTCAACATGATCCTGTCCTTTGTGGAGAGCAAGGCGCACTCCCTATTCAAATGCCCAGAGTTCCTTCACCTGTCCGAGTCAATGGTGCAGATGATCATGTGCCGGGAGCTTCAGACCCCGGAGATCCGTAAATTCGAGGCGATGCTGGCCTGGGCCCAACACAAGGTGGCCAAGATGAAGAACCACCCCAATAAGGACACCCAGTTTGAGTTCGAGTGCATCATGGAGAGGCTGACCCGCGACCTCAACCTGTGCCGCATCTCGCCCAGCGAGCTGCTCACCGTCGTCCTACCCTCCAAGTCGATGAAGAACGAGCGCATCATGGAGACGCTCATGGTGCAGGTTAATCTTGGCACCTACCGCATGCCCGAGCTGGATGCCTACCGTCAGCAGTTACGCCAACAGGAGTCCGCCGAGGCCACCGTGCAAGTCCATCGGGGTGGATGAGATAGTAAGAATGTAAGCTTCGATTTGGACCAGCAGCCGCTCGGCGCCATCGCAGCCACAACAAACATGGATGCGGGCGCCGTGGCTGGTGCCTGTGGTGGTGCCATTACCACGCCCCCTGCCTCAGGAGTCTACCCGCCGAACGATGCCCGAGCCTATGCACTTGCCTCCCTGGCCGCCGCCCTTGATATGCAGCAACAGCAGTCCCAGCAGCGGGACGCCACCGACGAGGAGGTGGAACTATATGCCAGCTTCGACATGGGGCCGAGCACCAGCCGGGTGGCAGCCCAGATGCAGGCGGCCAAGGAGGCCCGTCGAAAGCGGTGGGCGGCCGATGGGGCCAGTGGGAGCAGCGGCGATGGTGGCTGTGCCAGTGGCAGCAGCGGAAGTGGTCGGCGCTACTGAATATCGAAGCGAGTGCGTGTGGATCTGTTTGTGCCTCTGTCCATGTCTGTATCGGAGTGTGTGCGCGTATTGGTGCCTGTCTAATGAGTGTAAGTTCCTGTATGTCTGTATGTGCGTGTGCGTTTATCCCACCGCTAAGAAGTGCCCGAACCATCCAAATCGAAACTGACATTATTAACTCTTACATTCACCCCGCAAACGACTTTAGGCCCTGGCCAGGAATGGATTGTAGATTGAAAAGGATTGTTGAACAGAGAGGAAATTTTTTGTACAAGTATTACAATTATCCCCCCTCCCCTTACTATATATGTATATGTATGTACATATGCATGCATGTCCTAGGCTGGTACTATATCTAGTTTCTTAAGACCCCTCCCCCACACGCTGTGGCATTCGATTTTTGATGGCCACAATCGAAAAACAACAAAACCGATACGCAGCCGAGAAGATCGAGTTCTCGACGCGGAATCGGAATGGAAGAAGAAAAACCAAGAAAAGAAACGCTTACTGATGTAAAACAAAGACTTAAACCTAAAAGAAAAGAAACCAAAATGTAACCAACCAGAGGATAAACAATTTTTTTTATGGATATTATTATTATTGGAAAATGTAAGCCGAAACCCCTGAAACCAACAAAATTCTTATGTCCCAAAATATCCCCGTAACCTGTTGTCTTCTCAAAAAAAAAAACAAAAAAAGAATTTGTATGTTAACCCGTAAAATACTAGGGAAATAAGGAATGATAAACTATATTACGTTTTTGAGATCTGCAAACCAGACGAATCTAACGATTCAAAATGGAAGTATAGGTTTACTCCTTTTTGTTAAACCTTATGAAGGTAGTTAATACTAACTATATTCTACCATGTTGGAGATGATAGATACAATAGTACTGTAAGAAACCGACATGCCCTGTGCTGTACATACGCAAAAGCGTAAGTCCAGTACATAGCATGCCCCTATACCTACAATATACATTAGATATACAACTACTACATACTTATATATACATACATACTATATACATATACAGAGTAATTTAAAGAACATTCCTAACCACTACATATGTATTTACATTACAATACAATTTATAAAGTTAAGCGACTCTCAACTGTAAAGATAAAACAATATTTATTGGTACTTCGAAAACCCGAAACCAGAAACGCATTCCAATACCCTCATTAACCTAGGCATACCAGCAATAGCTAGATATGATATGTATGTATGTATGTGTATATTTCCCATTTATAGTGCTGGCTTAGGTCAGCTCTTTGGCAAACGCCCAGAACCTAAAATTCCCATACTCCAAATCTATACCAAAACGGAAAAGATAGAGAATCCCCTAGCTTCCTCTTAAATGTAGGCACATGCACACTTCGGGATCGGCTGAACTATAAAACACAGGTTTTAGGTCCTCAGGTCCTCAGGAAATTGATCCCAAAAAACCCTTAAGACAACCACAGATACAAAAAGAAACCACCCCAAGATGACTCTTTGATATATGTACATATACATAAGTCAACAAAACCTTAAACTCTGAAACACTCTTGCAGATTTAAGATACAGAATATTTATAAAACTTCCCCTAAGGGATACAGACACCATGGGCGTAGCCAATTTTCGACGATGGGAAGGGATAAATCTTATAAATATAGACACTTTGTTAAAAAATGTACCTTTGGACATTGCGAATTTCTAGTAATAGTATATTTCACATGATTGTCGGATAATATTCGAATTTCCAGAGGATTGAGAGGCATCCTTGAACAGAAATCATTGAATGCCATTGTACAGTGAAACTCTGAAGTTGCCTATGCTCGGCATATCTATGAATATTATAGTATTTTTCTTGATTGATGTTCGCTAAATTTTTACAGAATTAGTGTACATTTTGGACATCTTGATAACACTACTCGACAAAATTCAACTTTTTTCCGCTGTCGCCCAAAATGACTATTTCTGATAAACTTGGAGATTTAATTTTTTTAAAGAATTATGGTTTTTTTTCCAGGATTAGTTTTTTTTAAAGAATTTTTTAATAATTTGGTATTATTTTCAGAGGTAGTGCTTTTATTTTTCACATAACTTAAGTTGCCTACAACTGGTTGTATTGAATATTGCAGTTTTGAAAAGCTGACAAATGCAGCTATAAGTCCGACCCAGACTCTTTGTAGCTGGATCTTAACGTCTGGAAGATATCAAGCTTTCCAATTCGAATTTCATAGTTTTTTTCGGTATTTTTTCCCGAAATTTTGACTTTAAAACTCAGTAAGAGTCGAAAAAAAAATATTTAAATGCCTACATTTTTGCTTTTAGATAGACATATTAATTAGGCGTCGTTTAAGGTATTGAACTGTAAAGTGCAATACAACCAGTTGTAGGAAACTTAAGTTATGTGAAAAATAGAAGCACTACCTATGATTAAAAATACCAAATTTTTAAAAAATTCTTTAAAAAAAACCTAAACCTGAAAAAAAACTCATAATTCTTTAAAAAATTTTAAATCTCCAAATTTATCAGAAAAAGTCATTTTAGGGGACAGCGGAAATGTCGTGTTGACTAGTGTAATCTTTGCTTGATTGATGCTCGCTAGTGGCTCAAAAAATCAGATATTTGGATCTCAACATAAATGTACATTTGGTTGCAACTGATCGATAAAAGTTCTTCAAAGAGATAAAAATGTCGTTTAGGTTGAAATCGAGCTGAAACCATACTTATAGCAGTAAGCAGTATTAAATGTTGTCTGTCATATCAATATCAATCCATTTGTTAGCTTAGGACTCCCTTCCCCATGGCTACGCCCTTCTAAAGCTTCACTAAACACCGGAAAAACTACATCCAGAAATGCAACCCGGAAAAATACATCGTCAAATGCACCCAAGAAAATACTGTACATCTTCGAATACAACCGATACTAACACGCAAGAGCGCTAGAATGTACCAAACAAACAAAAACCTTATAATAAGGCTCTAAGATACATAACTATATTATAGAATAGTCTAAAAAAACACACTCAAATACTAAGTAACTCTCTGCCCATATACATATGTACAAAATCTTAAGGACAACCCATAGCAACCACTGCAAGACTCCACATGCAATATTTATGTCACGATAGTGAGATCATTGAACCCCATAAAACTCCCAAAATAAATAACCGGTATAAGAAGATCTTGAAAAGAGCATTTAAGGAAATCGCTCTTTAGAAATCTGTACGCTCAATGTATGTCATGAACTTTGGGGAAACTGATAGAAGATCTTATTTGATATATTCCACCAAAACACATTAAAATACACACTCCAAAAAGTCAAGTTGAAGACTTTAGGGTAAACTACTTACAATAAACCTATACTTACAAGGCGTAAAAGGCACTGCAACGCATACATTTATCTCAGTCCCCCAATTACATACAGAACAACTTCAATTAAGAAAACTTAGCAATACATAAACATACATATGTACAGTCTGTGGCCACGGCGGTAAAGCAAAGCAAATTCTAAACAAAGAGGAAACTAAATGTAAACGGCAGCATTTCCGAAAGGGTTTCACATAAATGTTCAAAGTCGCATATATCAAAATTCAATATCTACACACCTACTATATTGTATCGCAGCAATGGTCACGAAACCAATGAAAATGAATTGCCTGAGTGAAGCTGCGAAAAGTTCTTGTAAAAGCCTAAGCGAGCACACACTAAACAAAACACTAAACAAGAAACCGAAACAAACACCAAACAGCAAACACTAATTAAACGCTTTCAGTGTGAACAAATAGCTATAATCAAACCAGATACAAAATACCCATACTATATAGATTCAAAAAGATTCATATGTATGTACATATGTGTGAAATAGTATGTCAAAATAGTCAGAACAGTAAAATATAACTTTGATCCGAAAGGACAAATCTAACTTATGGGATTGGTAACGCGACAGAACAGAACAGAACAGAAAGAATTTTGACGAGTGCTCTACAGGGTGTGTGTGTGCTCTCAATGCAAAATACATAGTTCCAAGGCATCGTTGAAATGTAAGAAGCATAAGCCACACCACGAAAAAAGAGTCTAGTGATTGTGACGAACGAGCATTAAATATTATATTCACACGGGAAAATATAAATTTGTATATAAAAGATCTTGAATACAATAAACTGACGGACTAAAAATAAAATGGGGAACCAGACACCGAAACAAATCAAATGGGGACAAAGGGAAACATCTAAACAAACGGACTCTGAAAAAGACGGTTGCAAAATGTTTAGAATTGGATCTTTTTGAACGATGCAAAGGTTCACTTCCAACCCAAACAAAAACCAAAATAACGATTTTATGGAAATAGAACCGATAGTAGAACGCATTGTTAATGAGACCAGACGACGAACATTCCACTTAGATTAACCATATGTACATATATGTATGTACATACATTCAATACACATGTATGTAATAGTTGTACAATACGACAGTTGTTGGCTTTTTTTTTTTGGTGTGTTATATGTTTATAATCTACAGATAAATAGCAACCGATATCAATACAATGGAAACATAGCTGTATTATAACTGTCTATCGACTTATCGGGTCAAAATAACTGTTTGAACTGAATGTATTGATGTACTCGTATTTACCATTTACCATAGAAAACTGAAGAGCAAACCGAAAAGACAAGCGAGGCGCAATAAATCGCAAAACCAAAAAAAAATATATTTACATGTACATGCATTATTTGAAGCAGAGTCGTTTCTAAGTGTTTTTTGTGCCGTGCTGTAATTAGCCGAAACTACTCCCAACTACTGTCACGGCCCTACAATCTCGGACTTGTCTGGATTCAGCTTGGTCTGCCCTGTCCTGTATTGACCTTTGTGGCCTACGAAAGCTGTTTTGCCCACCCATTGAAGGACAGGGCAGAGCAGGCTTCCCCGCGACACACTTTTGATATCAAAATCCCAAAAAGCAAACTCCCGTGCAAAGCTGCGACTCCTTTTGAGCTGATCTGGCACCAGATCTACAATCTCTCAGATTTACGAAAAATTACACGAAAAAATTTAAAAAAAATGTTTGTTAAATAAGAAACACAAAACTCAATTGACTTGAAGAATTATGCAGAAGCTTAATAAATGTTGTAATTGTCAGGGCCATGCAAACACACATAGACACGCAACTTAACAATACAAAAATTAATAATAATGTACAAAAAAAATTATACTTCAAAATGTATTATTATTGGCTTAAAAAAATATTTTATTGATAACATTTTTAGTTTTAGTTTTTAAACGGCCAAGTTGCAGCCGCTTGACCAAACTTTCATATGCCGAATTTCGCCGATAAATTCCGTTAGCCGACGTATATCCGTTTTTTTTCCTAAAAAATACCATAAATCTGTGTTTGTAACGACTGCAGCTTGGCCGTTTATCCATCGATTTTTAGCCAGATGGCAGCCAGACGGTAGCCAGATGGCTACCTTGAGAAACCCCCAATGAGACTATAACAGGTTTAGAGAGAGAGGAGTTAAAGCAGACACGTTGAGAACGGTTACAAAGGTAAGAATTAGTCCAGTAAAGAAGATTAGTCGGAAACCCTAGGAAAGATAGTTTATGGATAAGAAGATTGTGATTGACGGAGTCGAAAGCTTTACTAAAGTCAGTATAAACGATATCTGTTTGACACTGTTTAGCATATCCAGCAGTTAGAAATGTGGAAAATTCAAGAAGGTTGGTCTACACTGAGCGAAGTTTTATGAATCCATGCATATAGCGTTAGTTAGAGACATCAGATTTAGATCCCTTTTTATGAAAGGGAACTATATAGGTTTCTTTCCAGACGCTGGGAAAGTCACCAGTCTCGAGAGACAAGTTGAAAAGTTTTAGAAGGAGCACACTAAGAGATTCTGCTCAAATTTTAAGAACAGCGCACGGAACCGAGTCTGGCCCAGTGGAGAACGGAAACTTGCACAATTTTTAATTGGTTCAGAGATCATCACAGTCGATTAAGGGGGACAGAAACAACTTGAACTATTTAAGGATGATGAGGCTAGGATAGTGGGAAAGTTAATAGAAGGGACAGAGTGGCAACGTTGGAAAAACGAAGCGAACAGGTCAGCAATATCACAATCGTTATCAGCATAACTACCATTTAAATGTAGAGAGTTTAGGATCGCGTTTAAAGTTAAGTTTGTATTGGTCAAGTATCTGTTGTCGCACAATGTATTAAATTAGGAAAATTTCGATTTTGCAATTGAGTACTTCGAAAAGTCTGATTGCAAACCAAATTTTTTGAACTTCTTGTACATACGGGATTTAAAATTCTTCAGATTTATTAATCTCGGGATGAACCAGATAGGATAGGTTA
>JAWNKY010001513.1:0-82242 GCA_035041765.1 Drosophila algonquin | reverse complement strand
AAGTATCGCGAATTTTGTGTTTTTTCAAAAATTATTTATTTATTCATGATTATCTATTTTGTCCCCTTCAAAGTAATCCCCATGAGATATTATACACTTGTGCCAACGGTTTTTCCAATCTTCGAAGCACTTCAAAAAATCATTTTTTTTTATCTTGTTCAGCTCCTCCTTCGATGCCGTCTTTATCTCGTCAAGCGTAGCGTAACGTCGTCCTTTCATGGGCCTCTTCAGTTTAGGGAACAAGAAAAAGTCACAGGGGGCCAGATATGGGGAATACGGTGGCTGCGGCATCATTAGTGTATTGTTTTTGGCCAAAAAGTCGCGCACAAGCAACGATGTGTGAGCAGGGGCGTTATCGTGGTGCAAAATACAATTTTTGTCACATCTTCTCGGCCTTCTGAGAACATTTTGTACGTTGCGATAAACGTTGCTTCGGTCCAAGGTAGCTTCTCCGTATGCCACAGTCAACATTCGGAATACATCCGCGCACTTAATTTCGTTTTTCACACAAAATTTGATACAGGTTCTATAATCCATTTTTTTTAATATGTAAAAATCGAAGACGATCCAAAACACGTGCAAGCAAAGCAGCTGTCAACAATTAAGTGAACATTCAAAATGGCCGAACTTGTCGGCATAAGTGAGAGACATGAGTACCAACATAACGCCACAAAAAAATCGAAATTCGAATATACGCAACCAGCGAAAATTCAAAATTCGCGATACTTTTTGAACACACCTCGTATTAGATTTGTGCGGATAACGGTTGTGTGTAACGCACAGAAGGAAGCGTTTCCGACCCCATAATGTGTAAACATATATTCTTGATCAGCATCAATAGCCGAGTCGATTTAGCCATGTCTGTCTGTCCGTCTGTCCGTCCGTCCGTCTTCATTAGCGCCTATATCGCAGAGACTGTGAAAGCTGGAGCAACCAAGTTTTATATTCAGTCTTCTCTGTTATCACACTACTCCAAGTGTATTTCAAAATTTCGCCCCGCCCTCTTCCGCCCCCAAAAAGGACGAAAGTCTGTGGCATACACAATTTTGAAGATACGAGAAAACTAAAGACGCAGAATCATAGAGAATGACCATTTCTATCAGAGTGTTGTATCTGGATCAGATTGGATCATTATTATAGCTACAATGAAGAAAACCATTTCGAAAGTCATCGTTCCCTCTCGCTCTCTCTCACACACGACCCCATCTGCTTTTTGACGCCTAGTTCTCAGAGACTATAAGAGCAAGAGCAACCAAACTTTCTATCCAAGCTCCTGTGAAATCAAACCAGCACAAGTGTATTTCAAAACTTTGCCACGCCCCTTTCCGCCCCCACAAAGAACGAAAATTTGTGGAATCCGCAATTTTTAAAATAAATGAAAACCAAAAACGCAGAATCATGGAAAATTACCATATCTACCAGATTGCCGAATATGGATCAGGTCGGATCATTATTATGGCCAAAAGAAACAAATTAAATTTCAGTGGCTACGCAACGCCTGCCAAGCGCTCACTCATTCCCTCTCTCTCTGTCGCAAAAGCTTGTACGTCTCAAATATGTAGTTATAAATGTCATGTAGAAATTTAGAAGCACATGTAAAAAGCATATGCAAACAAAATTGGAAACATGCATTATATTCCAAAAATGATTTGACTTCATTTTTGGAAATATTATTTGTTTCCCAAAATTTAATTTGTCCCTTTTGCGAACATATAATAAATTGCATAAATCGCAAGCTCATATATGTATAGTTATATATTGACTGAGTACCGGGTATAAGGTAGAGCCGCGGCCTTTGCCGCGGTTCACAACGTTCCCCCTCGTTTTTCATTTGTTACGGAAATAACTGCTACTGTCTAAATTATAGAAAATTTTGCGCACAGCAAAAGCTAAAACTGCACATCTGATTTAAATTCTCAAGGCACACTTGGGATTTTTCACTTTGTAATTTTCTTTTGGGATATTCTGGTAAACTGCTGCAATATTAAGAAATTTCCCAGCCACCATGTGGACTTATAGGCTAGGTCGAACAGATTTTAGATCAGGTTTTAGGTTTAGCACAGATCTCTCGGTCTGGAGATCTTGATTCCGTTTTCTTTCTCTAAGGAAAATCGCTCCTCACACTTCTCCGCTCCTTTAAGGGGGTGATGGCCATGAAAATCAGGTGCGATGGCTGCACTTGTGGCTACCAAAGGGGCTGCTCTCTGCCGGCGATCGACGCTCTACGTCTGGGCCGCGCTTGCGTTGGAAGGGCCGCTCTTTATCGGAGATGTTGTGCCGACCTTGTGGGAAGCTTTCCAGCCTCACGGTGGCCAGCACTGGAGTTGGTCCTTGGGTGACACTCAACAGACTGGTACAGCTTTCGGTGTTGTGGATGCCGATTGAACTTTACAGAATGCGTTTCCTTAATTCTGCCAACCTTTTGTATTGGGTTTAATAACGTTTCATTTTATCTTTGTTTTTTATACCAAGGGTTGTAACTATGACTTTTTACCCAAGACTAGGAAAAAAAAAAATTTAATTTTTCTGAGGTCACGAGGGCACATCCGTATTCTTTGATAGCCACGAGGAGAAAGAGAGAGAGAGAGCTCTTGCCAACGGAAATCAGATCACGACCTCCTAAATTGATCTTTTTCGTTTTCCCAAATGACAATGGGAGGAAACCCAGAGATTAGAATGTCAGCCATAATAGATTAACCTGTGTAGCAGGTGAAGGTGTGGGATAGATCTCTTTTATCCACACTAGTATAAAGAGATTTTTTGTGTACCTCTAGCTATGCTCTGACTAAGCTCGCCGAATTGGACAGATGTGGTTTGCGATGCGTAGTCACACTCGCGGGGTTGAAGATGGTATCGGGTGCGAGGCGTAGTCACACTCGCAGGGCTTAGGGTAATACGGGACACGAGGCGTAGTCACACCCGTGGGGTCGTGGATAATACGGGGCACGAGGCGTAGTCACACTCGTAGGGTCAAGAGGGATGTCGGGCACGAGGCGTCATCACACTCGCGGGGTCGAGAAGAGTAGGGGATACGAGGCGTAATCACACTCGTAGGGCCTAACGAAAGATTAAGTATTCTTGGCTGCTGTGTTAACCTTAATATTCCCTCCCGGTGCATTGACTTACTCAGTGGATTTTAGGATTTGTTGTATTTTTTTCTTTAGCACTTTATTGGGTTTTTTTTTTACAAGTAAATTAAGTGTATAATAAAACGAATTGCTACGCGGATCAACGTCTGTTTTGCGGCCAGGTTCCCGCGTAAGTATCTTGCACTTCTTTTGCCTGAACTCTCGGAACCTCGTAACCGCTGATCAAGCTACCTGGCTTATCGCTAAGGTGGGGGATATGCGCTGACGCTGCATTGATGGTCAGTATCTTTTGTCCAAAAAAAACATCGCATCGCGGTGAGTCTGTGTGGGAGGGGCAATTTTGGTTATATTTGGGGAGCTGTGGGGGGTTGTGGAGGGGTGTAGGACTGACGGTCACGTGGCCGAAAGGCGCGCGTGTGGGTAAAGAAAAGTGGGTAGTTGGAGGAGTACTCGTGTATTTATGAGTGTAAAAGGTCTTATATCTATGCAGAAGGGACAACCGAACAAACATAATTTTTTTGTTACTTATATAAATTCTTAACTATCCGTTGTCGGGGCGGTGCTGCGAGCTGTAACTTCCAGTCGTGGTTCGTTACAACGCCGGTCACACACCTCTCGGAGAGCACCTCGAATATCTATATATATAAAATTCTCGTATCACAATGTTAGTTCCCGTACTCCTCTCAAACGGCTTGACCGATTCTCATTAAATTTTGTGAGCATATTGAGTAGGACTGAGAATCGGCCAACATCTATTTACCCCTTGGTGATAAGGGTTGTCCACATTTTTTTTTAATTTTTAGACATGTTTTTTATTTTTTTTATTATGTCGCATTAAAAAATACATACATCCCTAAATTTTTACCCTTTTATCACCAACTCCTGTTTTCTAATAGCCATTTAGTCGATAACTGATCAATCGTCATTAAATTAGTTATCCCCGCCAGTTGTCTACAGGTGTCACTTCTGACCCAGTAAACCGCATGGAGTAGGGATGAGAACGAAGCCGGTCTCCTGTTTCTCTCACACAATAAGAATTCTCTCACTCCCTACACAATTATCGGCCATCATTATTGCTTATGCATTAAGTGTAGAAGTAAAGTTGAAAATTGTCATTTTGCTATATCAGTGTAACTCTCATATTAACTATTAGTTATTAATAAAATAGGAGTAATTATAATAAATATTAACTGTTAATTATTCCTATTTTATTAATAAATAATTAACCACTTTCTTTTATATATATAGATAAAACAGAAATTACTTAGAAAAAATGTGTACGGCAAAGCAACGTTTGCCGGGTCAGCTAGTATATAAATTAATTGATTGTAGTTCCCGATTATCAACACCGTGGCAGCGGCCAATGGCAACCAAAGACGCGGGTGTTTAGTTAAATATTTATTCCCGGTACAACTGGCTCGGTTAAAAGCGTGATTAAATCTAAAGATACAAAATGAAATATAAAAAGATATTCTTAAATCTGCTCACTCTTGCGGCAGCGCTGCTCGAGCAGGGGTCCGACGTTCTGCATCGTCAGCGCCTTGTGAAGACCATCAGCTCCACAGCGGATGTTTATGCAGTAGGGAAATATGATTATGCTAGCCACTCAAGTGCAGGCCAACGGCTGCTAGGCAGAAGATCGTGCGACAATGTAGCCGCTGCCCCTACCCCTCGCTCGCAACTTATCGATTATTACGGTGATCTGGCTCTTGTTTCTCTTCCTCCTAAGATGAACTCTGAGAAAAACGACGCCTCCAATAGCCCGCATAGGGCAAGCCCGAAAGCAAATACTGGATTGAGCCGTCCCATGGTGGCCTGCTCGACGTCTTTGATGTAGCTCAGATTCTCTTCACTGAGCTGCAGGAATGGTAGGCTTAGAACCGTCTGGTGCCCTGTGATGTTCAGGGCGGGCACCGATGCTATGCCCGGAAGTCGCTGCTGGATGTTGTTGCGATTCCACAATTCCACAGAAGGTGGTCATGGCTGTGGAGACGCAGGCTGTAAGCGCCCACACTTAGTTGCCGCATTCAACCACGATGTTTTCTGTTAATTGTAGTATCGTTCCGCTGTGCTCAACCGGGAATATCGTGACCTTTTTACATGCTAAACTAATTCTAGGATACTCAATGATAAAATGGATTGTATTAACAGATTGGAGAATTTTTTTTCTGGATACTTCTAACAGATTTGAACAGACTCCTGTGAAATGGTCAGCGACAACAGATTCTGTGATAGCGTGGTCTAAAATGGATGCGCTCACTATATTGGCGTTTGCCAGGGTGATCGTGAGCATGAGGTTTCCTATTTTTGTTATAAGAATTCTATTTCTGGCTAATAAGGTTTCATAAAGATGTTCGGAATTTATTATCTCTTTCTTCTCTATAGTGAGGATTTTATGGACCGTGCTAGTAAGGGAATTTTGCTGGTTCTGAACTTTTGTATTTATCAAAATTTGTCTATTGCTTGCTTGCACTAGCTGTGCCTCGGTGAACCTAATGTTTTCTATCCGGCCTTAAGAGCCGTTCCTAGGAAGTCTAGGCTCCTTACCAGTCGGCGGTAAACACCGATATCGGACAACATGTCTTTAATGTGATTGCAGTCGGCCTCCAGTAACTGTCTCATGTGGGATCTTGGAAAAAGATTTGTCATTTTCGCGGTCTCGCCAGCAATACGACCGTATTCGGTCAAGTTTGCTGTGTGCTTGACGTTTTCAAGACCGTCCCAAACCAGTACAGTCCCGTCCGTAATATGTATGTATTTAGTTCGAGTGGGAGTAATCGGTGACGCGCGCCGATACTATTGTGAGGAGATGAAGTACCCAGATAATCCTGTGAATAAAAATTCGTGAAAAAATATAAAAGGAAAATAAACTAAAAAATACCGCCACCAAATTGTCTTTCTTAACGTAGTCGGTGTAGTTACCTAAGATTGTCCTTATGGGCCACCATCCCTCTAATTAGGAGTGTTGTCCCCAAGTCCGCCTCTACTGTTTCCTCCACAAATAAAGGGGTCAACTTAATCCCGAGGCGTCTGTTGGACTTAACTAACACCTTCTCGCCTACTCTGAAGCTTCTGTTATGTCGTGCCTGGTTGACACGATTGTTTTGCACGATCTGAGCATTTGCACTTTGTTCTGAATTTCTTTGTTCGTATCTACCGCAACAGCGTGCAGCTAGGAAGTTAGGAAATACTTCTTCTCTGTCGAGAATATATCTACATGAAGAATCTCTCCAGTGAACGAGGGGACCGGTGTCGGCCCAAGCTCCTGTTTCTTTGGAAGCATATTTTTAAATTCATGACAACCAACGTTTGCGAGCTTAGTCATTTTTGGGAAGTAATAATCTGTCAGGATCTGTTTGACGTTTTCCTGGGCGGCTATGTGGGCCCGATTCTGTTTAATGGTGACTATTTCTTTTCTCTAATTTTAATCGAAAATGTCGGTGGGGCTTACTACGGATTTGACGGTTTCCACAAGATTGTCTTTGTCTGGGAAGTGTATTATATGGTGCATCTTTTCCCCAAAGAGAACAAAAATCTTGTTGAGCTACTGAGCTTCTTCAGCAGCGTATTTTTAAAAAATTTAATTAAACACTAATGGGTTTGGTTTCAATGTATATATGTATATTGTGTATATGTGTATGTTCGATTTTTTTTCTTAGCGAGAGATGCAACAATAACAACGAAACGAAAATTAGCGATACTACGTTTGCTCACGAAGGCGATCAAATTTTAAGCGACTTCTGCCCTGCTGATGAGCCTCCCTCACAGCTCTTGTCGGTCGTCGAATTTAGGGAAAGGGCGATGTAACGATTGAGAGCGCAGGGCGTAGGGCAGCAGCAGCAACGATGCATTGAGATCAATGTTTTGCGAAGAGAGTAAGCTATGCCTATCTTTGTGCTGCCATGGGCAGGCGCTTAGCCGAAAAAATCTGTTTTAGAGGAAACTGCACCTGCTCTAGAAGGATCTGATTCCTAAACCAATTGACAGGCTCATCTGTCGTCTCTACCGTGTAGGTCATTGATACTTGACTATGTATCGTTGCAGCATCTGACCGCGGTGCGCTATTTTCTAAAGCACATATATTCTGTCGCGACAATGCGTCTGCGGCGAAGTTTTCTTTACCTGAATTGTAGAAGAGTTTGGCACCGATCTCGTCGATGCGTGCCTTCCAGCGTTTGATTTTTGCATTGTGGTTTCCTTCAGAAACCGCGAATGTGAGTGGCTGGTGGTCAGTGAACACGTTTATGTCCCTGACGCCATAAATGGCGCAGCTTTTCCAAGGCCATACAATTGCCAAAAGCTCCCGCTCGTTAGTAGCGTAGTTAAGCTCATTGTCTTTGAGGGTCCTTGAGATTGTTGTTATTGGGCGTCCTCCTTGTTAAAGGACTGCTCTAATGCCATAGGCAGACGCGTCGGTTGTCAGGTCGAAAGGCTTTTTGTAGTCTGGATACATCAGCATTACATTTTCTGATGCCAGAATGTCCCTCAGTTTGGGGGTTTTCTTAGACTTATACTTGCTAATCGAACCATTTTCTCCTTTTAGGATGCTCGAGAGCGGTCGGGCGATCGCCACGAAATCTTTCACAAAGCATCTGTAATAGCTTGCTAGGCCTAAGAATGATCTTAGTCCAAACAGCGTCGTTGGCTCGACGTACTCCTGGATAACTTTCACTTTCTCAGGGTCAGTCCTTGTGCCTTCGCTAGTTACGATAAAGCCGAGGTACTCTACGCTCGTCTTAAAGAACTGCGACTTCTCTTGGGCTACTCTCATGTTAGCTTCATAAAGGCTTTTCAGTACCCAGTCGACGTGCTTAATGTGGTCGTCCTGAGACTTGGAAAATAGAATTACGTCATCACCATGTACGTCATGTAACATGTTTTACCGATTTGTTCGCACAAAACATCATCGATTGCCTCCTGGAAAATGCTACCCGCATTTCTTAGCCCAAAGGGCAGTCGGAAAAATTCATACTTTTCTCTATTTACGGAAAAAGAAGTTTTTCCCTGTCGCGTTCCGCCAAAGTTATTTGATGGTATCCGGATTTCAGGTCAAGAGTTGTGAAGTACTTGGCAGTACCCAGGTTTGCCAAGATCATTGAGATGCTAGGCATGGGATATTTATCGGGCACTGTCTTCTGATTGAACTTCCGAAAGTCCATTATAAGACGTTTCTTTTTATTACCCTTTTCGTCTGTGCCTTTTTTTGTCGACCACACATATAGGATTGTTATATGGCGATCTCGATTTCTGGATGATGTTGTCTTTTAAGAGGCTCTTAACCTCGGATTCGAAAAAATCGGCTTCACCCATAGGATAGGGGTAGAACTTGGAGTAAATTGGTTCGTCGTCCTCCGTGCGAATGGTGGCCACTACCGAAGTGTTATAAGGCAGTGACCCGTTAGGTTCGGAGAACGCCTTATTTCTCTTCTTCAGCATCTGCATGAAGCTTGCCTTTATGGCTGGTGGTGCGTCGACGTCAATAACGTTAGTATGGTTGACGTCTGCACTTGTGGAATTTGATCGTTTCGGTTGTGTTACCGACTGTGAGTGTTCCGCTCTTTAGGGACAATGTAGCCCCCACGTGCGTTAGCAGATCCAGGCCAATAAGCCGTCAAAAGTTGTTAAAGTTTTTAAAAGAAAAAACGGCGTTGTCTTGCCGAAAATTGACAAAGGACATTTTTGTGTGATCTTGTTTGACCCGTTGATTGAGAAAACGGGGAAAGGTGATTCGGGGGTAACACCGGGAAGCCCTTCCAATGGCTTGATGTAGTTTTTCGATGAACCTGTGTCTGTGTGAACTTTAACAGTGACCCCCGCTATTTTTCACCATATGAATGGCAGCAGGGATCTTCCCTTAAAAAATTAAACGAATCGCTCTCGTAGTCGATTTCGGCGTCGGCTTCTATTTCGGCGATTGCCTCATTAGCGGCCTCGTTGTATGCCGACGGTGATCGGTTGCTAAGGGTAGCAATGTGAATTACCCTTTGCCGCCACCTGCCCGAAGTGCGTTCTGTCGCGTTCGGCTTTTTCCCGAAAGTGTTGTCGCGTTAGCCAGCATCGAACGGTCTCTGGTACGCCGAGGGCTGTCTTAATTTAGAGGATGAAGGGTCTACCTCCATCGTCTCAGGGGTCTGGCCCTGAGATTTGGGCTGTTGGTATGTGTTGTCCTGTTGGGCGTTGGGTGTACCCTGACTTCTAACATAACAGGGCTTTTGTAAGTAGTGGGGTCCTGGGGTCTATTTTGCCTGCCATTATCCTGTTGTGGCGCTTGGTATTTGCGATCATTCGTTCGGTGGGATCTCTCCTCCATGACTTTGGCGTAATTTGCAGCCCAGATGCTACGGTCTTTGCTGGATTCAGCCGACTGGGCGAGGGCCAGAGCTGTCGGAAAATCCTTTGGCCTTGCCGGGAAGACGGCCGTCTTCAGGGGCCTTCTCAAACCTGAGATGAGGCGTCTTCCCTAGCTTTCTGGTTAAGCACACTTGCTACGTTTGTAGTGTGGACCAATATGTTCTTATTTTCGATGAGGGAAAGATGTTTCTCGATCTCATCGTAGTATTCTGTCAATGGTAGGTTTCCCTGCCGCATGGTTACCAGCCTTTGCTGTATTACGCCCACCGGCGTTTTGTCTCAATAAGAGCTATCTGGCCTGTTAATAATGGCTTTGATATTTAGGACCGTGCTGGAGGACGACAAAATGTTATTTGCGGCATCTTTCACCTTGTTCCTTATTATCCTTGTTGCCATGAAGTGTTTGCTACTACGTTCGTATGGCTCGAAAGGTTCGAATGCGGCCAGCGCTGCCTGGCGCTAGCCAACACAATCTACCTGCTTCCTATCGAAATCTGGGAGTGACTTGACCATGTCTGACTGATGATCGCATACGACCCAAGGAATAAGTTGTACCTTCTTAAATACTTCTACTATAGGTACAGATTGTGCGCGGGCTTAGTCAAATTCAGCCCGTAGCTGCTGCACCTCCTGTTGAAGTGCTGCGGATTGGTTTGCTTGGGAAAGCTCCATTCGCAATCGTTGAATTTCGGCCTGAAATGTTGCAGCCTAACTTGACAAAGCAGCCTTTAATGTCTGTCTGAACTGTTCCAGATTCATGTTGTCTGATTTTCTATGTGGTGACCGTCTGCCCAACTGGAGGCCTTCTAGCAGGGAACTTAGGCTATCGTCACTATCTTCTCTATACCCTCTATAGCTCACAAGGTGCGATCTCACTTCACAAATACCTCCCCTTGCAATTTATACCCTATTAAGTTCCTTTATCAAACGTGAGGGCAACAGAGTTAGTCTGTTTCGTATAGACAAAAAAAAATATTTTATTTAATTTTGTTCATTTTAATTTTTTTTTATTTTTCGGTTATTAAGTTAAATGGCAACATTTTATTTTGAGACTTCTAGTTTTTATTTCCCTTCTAAATCTCAGATTTGTTTGTGTGAATTATTTTTCTCTTTTTTTTTTGTGCCACCTCATAGGGGGATTTTAGGGTACACTGGGAGAATTTCCACTTGTTTCAGCACAAAAAAAAAAGAATGGAGTATGGAGTATTTATTACATGTTTTCCTCGACACTATTTTTTCACTACCTACACTTTTGTGGTTTTTCACACCACCGTTTACTATGGGTTTTTAGACCCTTTGGACGCCAATTAATTGATTGTAGTTCCCGATTATCAACACCGTGGCATCGGCCAGCGGCAATCAAAGACGCGGGTGTTTGGTTAAATATTTATTCCCGGCACAGCTGGCTCGGTTAAAAGCGAGATTAAATCTCAAGATACAAAATGAAATATAAAATGATATTCTTAACTCTGCCCACCCTTGCGGCAGCGCTGCTCGAGCAGCGGGCCGACGTTCTGCACCGTCAGCGCCTTGTGCAGACCATCAGCTCCACAGCGGATGTTTATGCAGTAGCGAAATATGATTAATATATATTAATATAAATATGATTCCGCTAGCCACTCAAGTGCAGGCCAACGGCTCCCAAGCAGAAGCTCGTGCAACAATGTAGCCACTGCCCCCACCCCTCGAGTGCTGCATCAGCATTCTTCCGTTTTGGAATTCTGCCGATACCCTGCAGCTGTGGGGAGTGATAACTTACATATATCACGAGTGGTATAATACAATAAAAATTCCAATGCTCAAAGTTAGTTTCCTAAAAATTTTATTATAATTTAACCGAAATTTTATTTTAGAACATAGGTTATAGAATGAGAACCCCGACTCAATGTTAGAAAGTCTCAAAGGGAACAGATCTATAATTCTCTGACTATTTTCTATTAGGTCTTGCTTGGGAAGCTATGGGCTTTGGTGCCAGCTTTCAGCTTTTCCTCCTCGGCTGCGCTTCGGCTTATCGTGGCTTTCGCCGTCGGTGCGTTGGTCTACGTGCGTTGGCCCTGGGCCAGTCACTTGTTTATTTGAAAGTGTGGGATGCTCTTGGATTGGAGTGTGGGAGCCGAATTTTTTACTTGAAAATAAATGATCCTATTGGGGTGTGCGAACCGAATTGGTTTTTCTAACGGCTTGGAATTTATGAGACTTCCTGTTGACAGATTGGATGATTCATTTGTTTGTAAGTGTTAGGGATCATATGTGTTTATCATAAGCGGGTATCATAAGCGGGACATAGGAATAACGTGTATGTATATATAGGTGTGGGTTTGGTTATGAATATGTCAAGTGCTTAACGTATTCATAATGCGTATGCGAGTGTAGGATATTAGAGATATGTTACTCCCTCGGCATTTGTCATTAGCCTGTCCTCAGGCGTATATCTTTGGGTATAAGGAGAGAGTTTCGCCTATAACAGCTAAGTTGCCTGGTGCCTCGTCCACCTCCTTTTCTTCTTTAGGTTTTACATATTTAAGGATTACATTTTTGGCTATTTTCTTAAATTTAACAGTTAAACATACAAATATAATTATAAAAGTTATAATGAATAATGTTACAATTATTGCTAGTAATACATAACATTATAATTTTGAGTGTTCTGTAATTATTTCTTTTGTCTGTAGTTATGACAATGGTTCTAATTTGGTTACATTATTACTAGCATAGACATTTTGTGTAAAGCCAAGCATTGAATTGGTGACGATTAAGACGATGTTTAAAAGAACATACAACAGACTATAGAGGCATAAATGAAATTTAATAGAAAATAGTTGAATCCTTAAAAGTCGTCCTTGAAGGACATGTGATGTATCATATGAAAGTCATTAAATCGCAGATCAAGAGTATGTAATCACATCGGCGGAAAGTGGTACATGGAAGCCGTAAGCTATTGTTGAGTTTTATTTTAAGCGAAAAAAATAAAAATCATTGATAATCATTATTTTTGAGTTTTTTTTTTTTTGATCAAAAATAATAATTATTTATGATTATTATAAAATTAATCAAAATTAATCATTATCCGTGAGGAAAATCCTAAAAATCAGAATTTTCAAAATCATGGCTGAAATGCAGACTTCTTACAAAGCTAAAGATTTTGGTATGGTTCACTTATTTCTACGTCCATTAGAAGTGGATGATTTATTTATTACAAAAAAACAAAATAATCATTATTTACGGTCCCTGTTTATAACTTGTCTTTTTGAACTTAATAGCAATCCAAATGGTATCAATCAAATGGTATTTCTGTGAAGATATTATTTTGTTGGTCCGAATAGGACTATACTATACTATGGCGTTAAAGAATTCGCTTGGAATATTGAATATTGTGAATATATTATTAGAATCTTCCATAAGACATGTGGAAGTTTTAATATTTTTCGGCTCCCAATATTTTCTGCTTGTTCCTTAAAATTAACATAAGTTATTAGGTATTATAGTAATTATTTAATATAAGTTTTTTTATACCCGGTACTCGAAGAGTATAGCGGTATATTCGATTTGTGGTGATAACGGATGTGTGTAACGCCCAGAAGGAAGCGTTTCCGACCTCATAAAGTATATTGTAACAAGATTTTTGCTACCGGCGGGCCGAGCGGATTTCCTTTACAGGTTGGGATTTGGACAAATTTTGTAAGGCGGCAGCCAAGGGGAGGACTTTACACTTTACACTTTACCCTTTTATTTCGCTTTTTCCCAGTTTATTCGAAAACCTAACCTTCTTAAGCACGTTGTTACCACTTCTTTTTCTCAATTCAATCTTCCCCTTCCTCTTGCTTCTCTCTCTCTTCGTTTTCTTTCTTCCTACTGTCCAAAGTCCAGCCGATCGAGGTGGACTCAAACTATCGATAAGCCTGGTCCAGGGCTCCAAGGGCGCCAACTTCGAATTTTCGTTACATTGCCCCCCTCTTAGAGTCGAGTCTCCTGGCCGACTTATTCGGAGACTGGTCCTTTGTAGGCAGCTAGGCGGTTGACGTGTATCGTCTTGGTAGTGCGTTTTCCGGGAAGACGTATTTCGTAGACTAGGTCGGAATGACTGCGAATCACCGTGGCCGGTCCTATCCAGTCCGATTGAAGTTTTGGGCATCGCCCTACTTTTCTGACAGGAGTGTATAGCCATACGAGATCGCCTGGTTCGAACTGTACGACATGGGAGCGAAGATCATATCGGATCTTTTGCTGTTCTGCTGCGGCCTTCAGGTGCTCCCTCGCAGTACGATGCGTATCTTGCAGGTGCGATTTTAGCTTATCCACGAAGACCGGGTAGGTTTCCACGACGGGCGTTGGCTGGCCATACAGCAGCTCGCAAGGCAAGCGGATCTCCCTCCCGAAGGTTAATTTCGCCGGAGAGAGTCCGGTGGCCTCATGAGGGGCGGCTCGATAAGCCCACAATGCCCACGGCAGGCGCTCGTCCCAATTCCGTTGATCGCCGGCTACGAATTTAGCCAGGTAGCCGAGCAGCGTGCGGTTGAAACGCTCGACCATTCCGTCAGATTGAGGGTGAAGCGGGGTGGTCCGTGTTTTCTCGACATCCATCAGTCGTAGGCAGGCTCGGAAAACTTCCGACTCAAAGTTCCGTCCTTGGTCCGAGTGAAGGACGAAGGGCACTCCATATCGGCAAAACACCTCTTCCGTTAAGGCGCGTGCAACAGTTTCTGCCGTTTGGTCCGGTAGTGCCAAGCATTCTGGCCACTTTGTAAAGTAGCACATTACGACAGCTATGTAGCGGTTGCCCCGGGCGGTGGTGGGCAAGGGACCCAGTATGTCGATGGCGATCCTTTCGAACGGGGCACCGATTGCGCTGGGTTGGAGCTTGCCGACCGTTCGTCTGTCCGGTCCGCTTCGTGCCTGACACTTCAAACAGCGGGCACAGAATATGGCAATATCGGCGCTAAGGCCGATCCAATAGAAACGTTGCTTGGCCTTAGCCAAAGTTTTCTTCACGCCGAAGTGGCCTCCCGTGGGTGACTGGTGGACGCTCTGTAGTATTTCCGGCCGCACTGCAGACGGAATGACAGGCAGCTGGCCGGCATCGCGGGTGGTGACCGTGAGCACTCGATTTTCCAGCTGCAAAAGAGAAAATAGATGCCAGTAAGCTTTCACGTCGGGGCTCTCACCCAAAATTGTACTCTTCGGTGGCCTCTCTCCTTGCGCAACCCATTCGTAGACTACTGCTAGGTCAGGATCTTTCTTCTGGTGCTCGTCCAAAGGCTCTGGTACTACTGCTAAGTAAAGTACACGGCCAGCCTTTTCTTCCGCTTTCTCGCATACGCGACAATTGTTGCAGGGTCGGCGAGATAGCCCGTCCGCATTACCGTGGCGTTTCCCAGGGCGATGCTGAATATCCATATCGTACTGCTGCAGCCTCTCGATCCACCTTGCGACTTGGCCTTCCGGCTCCCGGAAAGTGAGAAGCCACTTAAGCGAGGCGTGATCCGTCCGTACAACAAATTTCTGGCCGTACAAATAATGGTGAAAGTGTTTGGTGGACCGCACTACCGCCAGTAGTTCTCTTCGGGTTACACAATAATTGCGTTCTGCCGGGCTGAAAGTCTTGCTATAATATTCGATGGCTACTTCTTGACCGTCCTGGATCTGACTTAGCACGGCGCCCACTCCATGGTCCGAAGCGTCGGTGTCCAACACGAAAAGGTCGCTGGGCTTGGGAAAGGCTAGAATCGGGGCTGTCGTCAACTTAATCTTCAGTGTGTCGAAAGACCGTTCCGTTTCCGTAGTCCAAGCGAAGGCACGACGAGCCTCTGTCAACTCGTGGAGCGGTTTGGCGATCGTCGAGAAGTCGGGGATGAATTTACGGTAGTATGAGCAGAGACCGACGAATGAGCGTACGTCCTTTTGGCTCTGAGGTCGGGGCCAATCAGTGACCTTAGCTATCTTCGACGGGCAAGTCCGCAAACCTTGACTGCCCACGACGTGTCCCAGAAAATTTACCTCGCTTTTAAAAAAGTGGCACTTCTTCGGACTCAGTCGTAGTCCGGCTGATATTAGCCGTTCGAAAACCCTTTCCAAATGCTCTATGTGCTCTTCCGCCGAACGGGAATGAACGATAATGTCATCTAAATATACCAGCGTTGACCTCCAGATTGGGCCAGCGAACAATCCGTCCGTAAGCCTCTCGAACGTTGCCGAGGCGTTAGTCAACCCGAATGGCATTACGTTAAACTCAAACAATCCAGACCCACAGGCGAAAGCAGTCTTGGGCCTAGAGAGCTCGTCCATCTCCACCTGCCAGTAGCCGCTCTGCAAATCCATGGTAGAGAACCACTTGGAACCGTGAAGGGTAGCCAGAACATCCTCTGTACTCGGCAAGGGGTATGAGTCCTTAACCGTGACGTCATTGAGCCGCCGATAGTCCACACAGAATCTGGTCGATCCGTCCTTCTTTTGGACTAACAACCGGCGAGGCCCAGGGGCTGTTGGAGGGGCGTACCACTCCGTTTGCGCGCATCTCTGCTAACAGGCGCTCCACTTCTTGCTTCTTCGCTAGCGCCAACCGTCGTGGTGGCTGCTTAAGGGGTCGGGATTTACCCGTGTCTATGAAATGGTGCGTTATGTTGGTTTTGCCCGTTTCGTCATCGTTTTTGGCAAAGGCCTTGCGATAACGATGGAGCATCTTCTCGAGCGGCGCCCGTGCTTCGGGCTCGACGTAATGTAGCAGGGAACTCAAATCTATGGATTCCTCCCTTGCATCCGACTGCCTACTCACTTCATTTGCCGCTGCCAGCTTGCCCAACACAGTAAGTGGCGGCAAGCTCCGCTCTTGGTCGTTGCAATTAACAATTTGTACCGCCAGGCTGCTATTGGGGTCGCCTTCGATGGGGCTACCCGTGGCCATGCCCGAGTGTAGGTCCGATACTTCTTGCTGCTGCTCCGTCTCCGGTATGCGCCTTGAGCTAAGCTGTGCGTCGGTCCGGGGCGGTATACATGCCGTCTCCGTCAAATAGAGCGCGTTCTCTCGCATGGAGCCTGCAAGGTGTAATGGCAACGTACCCCAGGCGAACTTGAGCAGCAGGGCGCCAAGGTCCACCGTGGCTCCATGCCGGAGGAGAAAGTCGACTCCTAGGAGACTGGGAGGGGCACCGTCCACAAGCAGGAAGTTTTGCAGCACCGAGCAGTTGCCGATCCGAACAGTTGCCGAGACGCGTTGTGTTGCGGCAAAGGTCTCGGACGTCGGTCCGCGCAGCACCACCTGACAAGCGGTGGTTTGCACTGCTTCCCTTACGTCCCGCTGGTTGAGCAGGGATACGGAGGCACCCGTATCTACTACCATCCGCACTGGGCGTTCTAGAAAGAGAAGCACACAATGTAAGCTTTTGTCACACAGTGTGTCAATGGAGTACGTAGCTGGCGGTTCATTGCTGGGGCTCCCGCGCTGGGCACGCCTGACTTGGCGGCCGTCTTCCTCAGGTGTTAGAGCCGGCTTTCTGCAGATCGACGCTGGTCCTCTATCCGTCCTGAGTTCGGTGTTGCTCTTATATGCCGACGGCGCAGACTCCGGCGAGGAAGGTCCAATAGGGGCATTGAGTTTCGAAATCGGCAGCACTACTTCCCGTTTTGGCTCGTTTTTCCCGACGTTGGCGGCCACTGTAGGCTGCCGTTGCGGAGTCTGGTCGTCTACGTTTTGGTTGGGGCTATATGTACGGCAGTCAACTCTCGCCCCGCGGAGCTGACTTGAATTAGTTTCCCGAAGCGACTCCTTCCTGTGGCTTGGGCGCCGGGCGTGCTGCAGCCTCCCGACCCCGATGGCGAGGTGTGGCGGTTGATCCTTGGCCACTAGGGGCGTCGGCCATATAAAAGATGGGTCGGCCGGAGTTACGCACCCCCAGGGTCTGGAGCTTAATGGCCATATCCCGGGCTTCGGAGAGAGTCGAGGGCTTGCTGGCCAGCACGGGATACTGCAGCGTGGTTTCACGCATGCCGTCCACGAACTGCTGTACCATTATGGAGTTATAGGTGTCCTCTGGAATACCGGCAAAAACCACACGGCCCAGGCGTTCCAACTCTATGGCAAAAACCATGAGGGACTCCTTGGGTCTTTGCGCGCGGTTGCGCAACTGTTGGTAACTTGCCTGGCAGTCTAAGCCGAACTGTGTCCGCATTGATGACATCAATAGCTGATAGTTGCGAGTTGTGCTCGTTGGCAGGGTGCTGAAGAACCTCTGGGCTTGACCTTGTACGTTGAGTGCTATCCCCAGGCACCGCTCAGCGTCGCTCCACTGCTGATTTTCCGCCACCATTTCCAGAATGCGCTCGAAATCGGACCAAGATGTTGAGCCGTCGTACGAAGGCAGCGTCCCAGGCTGAAAGGTGGAGACTCGGCCGCTTGATGGTCGCAGGGTGGAAGCGGCCTGCGGACTCTCGAGGTACACAGTCGCGCCGTTTTCCCTTGCATTTGCTGCATTCGCCCATGGTGCGGGGGGTCTGGCCAGTGTTTCTGGGTGAGGGGTGTCCCCTCCCGTTTGATTGCGGGAGAAAGTTTCCAATACGCGTAGCATCGTTCGCTGGAACGAGTCAAACATCTTCTCGATCTTCAGATCCATCTGGTACTGGGTGTCGGTCAACATCTGCGTCAATGAAGCCGTGATCACTGTAGCGGGCTCCGGGTTCACGGAACGGGCACGTTGTCTTCCTCCTCGTCTTGGCATTATGGCTTGAGATCTTTCCAGCATCTGATCGCAAACCCCACATCTGACACCAATGTAACAAGATTTTTGCTACCGGCGGGCCGAGCGGATTTCCTTTTCAGGTTGGGATTTGGACAAATTTTGTAAGGCGGCAGCCAAGGGGAGGTAGCAGCTGATGCCGTCGTGATAAAAACACACTTTACCCTTTTATTTCGCTTTTTCCCAGTTTATTCGAAAACCTAACCTTCTTAAGCACGTTGTTACCACTTCTTTTTCTCAATTCAATCTTCCCCTTCCTCTTGCTTCTCTCTCTCTTCGTTTTCTTTCTTCCTACTGTCCAAAGTCCAGCCGATCGAGGTGGACTCAAACTATCGATAAGCCTGGTCCAGGGCTCTAAGGGCGCCAACTTCGAATTTTCGTTACAATATATATTCTTGATAAGCATCAATAGCCGAGTCGATATAGCCATGTCTGTCCTTCCGTCCGTCTGTCCGTCCGTCCGTCCGTCCTCATTAGCGCCTATATCTCACAGACTATTAAGGCTAGAGCAACCAAATTTGTATCCACTCTCCTCTTTTATCACACTACGCCCCGCCCCTTTCCGCCCGCACAAAGGACGAAAATCTGTGGCATACACAATTTTAAAGATTCGAGGAAACTAAAAATGCAGAATCATAGAGGATAACTATTTCTAATTCCCTCTCGCTCTCTCTCGCACGCGACCCTGTCTGCTTTGCCTATTCGTTCAAATGAGCGCCTAGATCTCAGAGACTATAAGAGATAGAGCAACCAAACTTTCTATCCAGGCTCCTGTGATATCAATTCAGCACAATTTTATTTCAAAATTTAGCCACGCCTTCCGCCCCCACAAAAAACGAAAATCTGTGGAATCCACAATTTTTCAGATAAAAGAAAACCAAAGACGCATAGTCATGGAAAATAACCGTATCTAGCAGATTGCTGAATCTGTATCAGGTAGAACTACTATTATAGTCAGAAATAACAAATTAAATTTCAGTCGCTACGCACCGCCTGCCAAGCGCTTCTCATTCCCTCTCTCTCTGTCGCAAACACTTGTACGTCTCGAATAGGTAGTTATACATGTCATGTAGAAATGTAGAAGCAGATGTAAAAAGCATATGTAAACAAAAATGAAAACATGTATACAAATTCCAAAAATGGTTTGACTTTATTTTTTGAAATATTCTTTTTTGCCCAAAATTTAATCTCATATATGTATGTATGTATATACTGACTGAGTACCGGGTATAAAGTAGAGCCGCGGCCTTTGCCGCGGCTCACAACGTTCCCCCTCGTTTTATTATTGAAATTCCATTTAAAATGAATTATATTTCTACCTGTGTTTTTCACCTCATAATGCTTTTCATCTAATTGTGTTAGTTTTCTTGTTGGTTGGTTATTTTCGACTTTACTAATGGAGATTGCCTAAAACGCGTATTGATTTCGTAATCGTTATGGTTTTGGTTCAACTCGGTAATTTTTTTTACCTTATTATGCGAGTCATAATCAGGGGTTCCTGCTTATATGAAGATGTCTGCAAGAGTTCTGTTCGTAACTTTATATTTTTTATGCTTATAAGTATACAGGACTACCTCTAATCTCGAATTTGTATTTTCTGGGTCGTTTTCGCTAGTTACACTAGTCGACACGACTTTTCCGCTGTCGCCAAAAATGAAGTTTTGGTCAAACGGTTATAACTTAGCCGTTTATTTTTATATTTTTATAAGCGATACCTTAAACGACGCCTAATGAATGTGTCTATCTAAAACCAACGAGAGGGAACGTTGTGAGCCGCGGCAAAGGCCGCGGCTCTACCTTATACCCGGTACTCAGTCAGTATATACCTACATTCATTTATGAGCCTACGATTTATGAAATTTATTATATGTTCTCAAAAGGGACGAAAATAATATTTAAATTAAAAAAATGAATTTTTTGGAATTTTTATACATGTTTCCATTTTTGTTTACATATGCTTTGTATATCTGCGCCTACATTTCTACATGACATGTATAACTACATATTTGAGACGTACAAGTGTTTAGGAGAGAGAGGGAGGGGGCATGAGGCCACGCTTGGCAGGCGTTGCGTAGCCACTGAAATTTAATTTGTTTCTTCTGGCCATAATATTGATCCGATCTGATCCAGATTCGGTAATCTGGTAGATATGGTAATTTTTCATGATTCTGCGTTTTTGGTTTTCATTTATCTTAAAAATTGTGGATTCCACAGATTTTCGTCTTTTGTGGGGGCGGGAAGGGGCGTGGCAAAATTTTGAAATACACTTGTGCAGGTTTGGTATCACAGGAGCTTGGATAGAAAGTTTGGTTGCTCTAGCTTTTATAGTCTCTGAGAACTAGGCGACACAAAATACGAATGGGCAAAGCGGATGGGGTCGCGTGTGAGAGAGAGCGAGAGGGAATGATGACTTTCGAAATGGTTTTCTTCATTGTAGCTATAATAATGATCCGATCTGATCCAGATTCAACACTCTGATAGAAATGGGCATTCTCTATGACTCTGCGTTTTTAGTTTTCTCGTATCTTCAACATTGTGTACGCCACAGACTTTCGTCCTTTGTGTGGGCGGGAAGGGGCGGGGCGAAATTTTGAAATTCATTTGGAGTAGTGTGATCACACAGGAGACTGGATGCAAAACTTGGTTGCTCTAGCTTTAATAGTCTCTGAGATATAGGCGCTAATGAAGACGGACGGACGGACAGACGGACGGACAGACAGACATGGCTATATCGACTCGGCTATTGATGCTGATCAAGAATATATATATACTTTATGGGGTCGGAAACGCTTCCTTCTGTGCGTTACACACAACCGTTATCCCCACAAATCTAATATACCCCTATACTCTTCGAGTACCGGGTATAAAAACCAAGGCATTCAAATATTTTTTTTTCGAATTTTCCTGAGCTTTCAAAGTCAAAATTTCGGGTGAAAAATACCGAAAAAAATTATGAAATTTCAATTTGGAAGCTTAATATCTTCCAGACGTTAAGTTGCAGCTACAAAATGTCTGAGTTGGATTTATAGCTGCATTTGTCAACTTTTTTTAACTGCAAAGATCAATACAACCAGTTGTAGGAAACTTAAGTTATGTAAAAAATAGAAGCACTACCAATGGCAAAAAATAACAAATTTTTTAAAAATTCTTAAAAAAAAACTACTTCATGAAAAAAAACCATAAATCTTTAAAAAAATGTAAATCTCCAAATCTATCAGAAAAAGTCATTTTTGGTCACAGCGGAAAAAAAAGTTGAATTTTGTCGAGTAGTGTTATTATTCTTAACTTTTTATTAAATGTTTTGTGAAATATCTCAGCGTCGGGGATACCATTTTTGCATGATGTGATTAATATTTTCACATCTTCCGAGATTAGCCATGCTTGCAGAGCTACGAACATGAAAGCTGAATCGTAAGAAGTCCATAACGTATCGTTCTGCGAAGTTTTGTATTTCTGGTGTTACATCGAATTCTAACTTTGTATCTCGATGCTCTGTTTAGATAATTTTACAAATTGTGATTTCGTTTTGGATAAATTTCTAATGATCTGAATAATAGTATTTTCCCATAAACCAATGGACTTTATTTCAATTACAGGATGTAAAAATTCCTTTTGATTCTTTAATATTAGTTCTTTAAATTGGGCATAATTTTGTATGTCTATTAGTGTTGTACTTGATTAAATTAATTTTGTTAAATTGTTTGGATTAATAACTTCTAAATACGCTTGTTGGAATAAAGTAAAATCTTCATCGTTATGGAAAAATAACTATTTTTTGCATACATATTTCTTAATTAGCTCTTTAGCTAGAGTGTTTGTCATTTCTTTTGCGCTATGTATAGTTTCGCCTGCACTATCGGATATTTCGCCAAGAAGGTCTCGTTAAATTTTGCTCTAGATAGTGCTACGTAGTTTTCTCTACCAGTTAGGTATCTAATCTTGAAGTCAAATTCATTTAGCTTTATTTCCCATTTTTGTAGCTTCATATTTGGCTTTTTAAGGTTGTTCAATCAGACCAACGGCTTGTGATCGCTGAGTATCTCGAATTTTCTACCAATAGGTATGAACGGAAATACTTAGTCGCCCAAACGATAGCTAAGAATTCTTTTTCGATGGCGGAATAATTTATTTCGTGGTCCTTGATTGTTCTGCTGGCATAAAAGATAGGTTTATGATCTTGTGACAGAATAGCACATATCGCATATATTGCTAGCATCTAATGTTACCGAGAACATCTTATTGAAGTCCGGGTAAATAAGAATACTTTCGGTGTCTCAAATGCCTCGACGTATTTCTCTTCTTCAGGATCTATGTTGGCTCGTTTCTTCAACTTGAGCATCATAGGCTTTGCTATTTAGAAATTTAGAATTAACTTCCTATAGAATCCGCATAGTCCTAAAATGATTTTATTTGTTTGTTGGTTTCCGGCATTGGGAACACGATGCATCTTCGGAAATTGGCGGCTGCATTTGTTATCCCGAATGGCATTCGCGTATACTCGTAATGACCGTGCTTTATCGAAAACGCTGTTTCCGTGATTGAATTAGGTTCCATTGAGATTTGATGGAAACCTTTTGCCAAATCGATCGTTGTGAAATATTAACATTTTCCTAACTTGTCTAATATCTCATCCATCCTAGGAGTTGGTGTTTATCCTTGATGGCTATTTCATTGAGACCTCTGTAATCTACAACTAGTCTGTACTTCAGTTTTACAGAAACATCGATCTTCTTTTTTAATCGTAGAAATGGGGGAACGGTAAGGCGATTTCGACATGCTTATTATTCCTTGCATGATAATTTATTTTATTATCTTGTTGACTTCTTCGTCATGTCTTTGGGCATATTTTTATGACCACCGGTACCGGATCTTCGTGCTGAGTCTGGATGGCATGCTTGACAGTACTTGTGAAAATAAAATTTGTTGAAGAATGATCATCTCTGGCAATGCACGCATGTATTGAGATAAATATGAATATGTAAACATATGAGTGAGAGACGTGACGGTTATGGGCCACGTTCGGATTGTGTAAATTGAAAAATAAAATGATTGTGATTTAAGATTGAACGGAATTTATCAAATAGATAAATTAGAGGAGGGAAATTATGACTCCTGGTGTATTCAAATACGGTCTGTGTTGGTGCACGCTGAATTGTGGAGTGTGGCATCTGGTGATCTGCTACCAACGAATGTTCCCGAAGGTGTGAATTGGCAGGCCAAGGATGAAAAGGTGGCCGAAACGCAAATGAAGAGGAGCAATACAATATGTTTCAAGTGTGTTGTGCGCGCGCATATAAAGGCTCAGTGTTAGAGAGAGAGAGCGCAAATGTGGAAAGGGCAGCAAGAGTGGAGAACATAAAGTACAGTCTATTAAATGCGTTGGACGCCGATTATTTAAAAAGAGTATATAGTGCCACAAGCCACTTGTGTTGTGAGAAACACTTATTCACAAATTTCGAGGAACACACAGAAATGATTGGTCTGGCTGACTCCAAAACATGTATGGTCAGCAATATACATGCGCAACCATTTACTGTTGCAACCACCAGTAGAGCTCAAGATATATTAGAACTAATTCATGTCCACAATCGCCTGCTGGATCGAAGTACATTCTAAGCTTGATCGATGTCAAATCAAGGCGTGTATTTCCTGCGGAAGAAGAGCTTAAAACTGCAAACGGGAAAAAGTCTCTAATGTATCCGGAGCGACAATGGCGCTGAATTTGTTGTTTCGTTTTCTTCGTTTGATGATTTTTTAAAAATCACGGTATTGAGAGTCAGCTGACAGAGTCCTGCACTCCACAGTAAAACGGCATTTCTGAGAAGGAAAACCGCACCCTGGTGTAAATTTAATGATGTATGCTGGCCCAGTCAGGATAAGATGAATTCTTGTAGGCTGAGGCAGTCAACGCAGCTGTGTATGTACGGAGTTAATTACCGACCGAGGCGCTGACCAGTATGACGCCAATGGAAGCGTGGACTGGTAAGAAACCTTTTGTAAGTCATCTATAAGTTTTTGGCTCCGTTGCAGTAGCTTTGGACAAGGGTCCAAGGAAAAGTAAACTGCAACCAAAGGCAAAGAATATCGCATGATTAGATATTCAGTACCAGCTAAAGGCTTTCGGCTGTATGACCCTGTTTTTCATCAGGTGATTGAGAGGCGAGATGTCGTCTTTGACGAGATCCAAGACGACAAGGATACAGTCACATTCGACCTTCCGACGGCAGAAGTTGTTAGCATGCAGTCTGGCGGCGATACTGATGACATTGACAGCAGCGATGGCGACAGCAGCGATGGTGCAAGCGTTGACGGGGAAAATCCTAATAACAGCATTCTTGATGGGTACGAGAGCGCAACTGAAAAGGTTGAGTCAGATGAGCCAGCTCCTCGCATTGGACCTGGCAGACCAAGGCTGATTTGGACCGGAAAAACTGACCGTTCGAGAAAAGAGTACAACATTCTTGGTGCCCTGGTTGCCAGCAACGTAAAGATTCTACTATCGTACTAGGAGGCTTTGAACAGTATTCATGCATCACATAGGTCCGAAGCAACGCGATGCAACGCGAATATGAGGCATCAATAGCAAACGAGATATGGCAGTTGGCAGACTTACCGGCAGGACAACGAGCAGTTGGATGCAAATGGGTATATAACCTGAAACGCGACAAAGATGGTCAGATCGAACGTTTCATGTCGCGGTTGGTGGTAAAAGGTTGCTCCCAGCAGTACGGTATAAATTATGCGGAAACATTTTCTCCAATTTGCAGATTGGAGAGCGTGCAATTTATTCTTACGCTAGCAGCAAAATTTAAATTATACGTCAACCAAATGGATGTATTTACGGCATACCTCAAAAGTGACCTGAGCGATACTGTGTACATGAAGCAACCACAAGGAGGTTGAGGAAGAGAACTCCTTGGCAGATTCTACGGGATTGAAGAGAGTGGAGGTTAATTAGGCGCAACCGACTTTCATAAGAAGGGAGATGGATCGAAGAGTCCCAATTGAGTCCGCGGAGAGCAAAGGTGAGGAACTGCTTTTTTACTGATTCGAGCATATCCTGAAATTTTTGGTAGTGAGGAGACCAGACACAAGAACCACATTCCAAGATAGGCCGGACCAAAGAAACGTACAGAAGTTTCATAGTATACTGGTCAGTAAATTCCTTAGACCATCTTTTGACAAATCCTAGGACTCCTTTGCCTTTTTTAGAGATAGTAGAAATATGTGAGTTAAAACATAGATAAGGTACAGGTACGAAGATAATTCCCAAGTCGTCAACTTTGAAGAGGCGTTGTAGGATAATGTTATTGATTGAGTTATCGAAAAGGTATGGCTTATTGCGGTGAAAAGTCATGATATTGCATTTAGAAATGTTAAGAGGTAGAACGTTAATTAAGCACCAATTGTTAAGAGCGATTGCACAGATAGTGGTGACAAGGGGTCACTATATATATATTGCTAGCATCTAATGTTACCGAGAACATCTTATTGAAGTCCGGGTAAATAAGAATACTTTCGGTGTCTCAAATGCCTCGACGTATTTCTCTTCTTCAGGATCTATGTTGGCTCGTTTCTTCAACTTGAGCATCATAGGCTTTGCTATTTAGAAATTTAGAATTAACTTCCTATAGAATCCGCATAGTCCTAAAATGATTTTATTTGTTTGTTGGTTTCCGGCATTGGGAACACGATGCATCTTCGGAAATTGGCGGCTGCATTTGTTATCCCGAATGGCATTCGCGTATACTCGTAATGACCGTGCTTTATCGAAAACGCTGTTTCCGTGATTGAATTAGGTTCCATTGAGATTTGATGGAAACCTTTTGCCAAATCGATCGTTGTGAAATATTAACATTTTCCTAACTTGTCTAATATCTCATCCATCCTAGGAGTTGGTGTTTATCCTTGATGGCTATTTCATTGAGACCTCTGTAATCTACAACTAGTCTGTACTTCAGTTTTACAGAAACATCGATCTTCTTTTTTAATCGTAGAAATGGGGGAACGGTAAGGCGATTTCGACATGCTTATTATTCCTTGCATGATAATTTATTTTATTATCTTGTTGACTTCTTCGTCATGTCTTTGGGCATATTTTTATGACCACCGGTACCGGATCTTCGTGCTGAGTCTGGATGGCATGCTTGACAGTACTTGTGAAAATAAAATTTGTTGAAGAATGATCATCTCTGGCAATGCACGCATGTATTGAGATAAATATGAATATGTAAACATATGAGTGAGAGACGTGACGGTTATGGGCCACGTTCGGATTGTGTAAATTGAAAAATAAAATGATTGTGATTTAAGATTGAACGGAATTTATCAAATAGATAAATTAGAGGAGGGAAATTATGACTCCTGGTGTATTCAAATACGGTCTGTGTTGGTGCACGCTGAATTGTGGAGTGTGGCATCTGGTGATCTGCTACCAACGAATGTTCCCGAAGGTGTGAATTGGCAGGCCAAGGATGAAAAGGTGGCCGAAACGCAAATGAAGAGGAGCAATACAATATGTTTCAAGTGTGTTGTGCGCGCGCATATAAAGGCTCAGTGTTAGAGAGAGAGAGCGCAAATGTGGAAAGGGCAGCAAGAGTGGAGAACATAAAGTACAGTCTATTAAATGCGTTGGACGCCGATTATTTAAAAAGAGTATATGGTGCCACAAGCCACTTGTGTTGTGAGAAACACTTATTCACAAATTTCGAGGAACACACAGAAATGATTGGTCTGGCTGACTCCAAAACATGTATGGTCAGCAATATACATGCGCAACCATTTACTGTTGCAACCACCAGTAGAGCTCAAGATATATTAGAACTAATTCATGTCCACAATCGCCTGCTGGATCGAAGTACATTCTAAGCTTGATCGATGTCAAATCAAGGCGTGTATTTCCTGCGGAAGAAGAGCTTAAAACTGCAAACGGGAAAAAGTCTCTAATGTATCCGGAGCGACAATGGCGCTGAATTTGTTGTTTCGTTTTCTTCGTTTGATGATTTTTTAAAAATCACGGTATTGAGAGTCAGCTGACAGAGTCCTGCACTCCACAGTAAAACGGCATTTCTGAGAAGGAAAACCGCACCCTGGTGTAAATTTAATGATGTATGCTGGCCCAGTCAGGATAAGATGAATTCTTGTAGGCTGAGGCAGTCAACGCAGCTGTGTATGTACGGAGTTAATTACCGACCGAGGCGCTGACCAGTATGACGCCAATGGAAGCGTGGACTGGTAAGAAACCTTTTGTAAGTCATCTAAAAGTTTTTGGCTCCGTTGCAGTAGCTTTGGACAAGGGTCCAAGGAAAAGTAAACTGCAACCAAAGGCAAAGAATATCGCATGATTAGATATTCAGTACCAGCTAAAGGCTTTCGGCTGTATGACCCTGTTTTTCATCAGGTGATTGAGAGGCGAGATGTCGTCTTTGACGAGATCCAAGACGACAAGGATACAGTCACATTCGACCTTCCGACGGCAGAAGTTGTTAGCATGCAGTCTGGCGGCGATACTGATGACATTGACAGCAGCGATGGCGACAGCAGCGATGGTGCAAGCGTTGACGGGGAAAATCCTAATAACAGCATTCTTGATGGGTACGAGAGCGCAACTGAAAAGGTTGAGTCAGATGAGCCAGCTCCTCGCATTGGACCTGGCAGACCAAGGCTGATTTGGACCGGAAAAACTGACCGTTCGAGAAAAGAGTACAACATTCTTGGTGCCCTGGTTGCCAGCAACGTAAAGATTCTACTATCGTACTAGGAGGCTTTGAACAGTATTCATGCATCACATAGGTCCGAAGCAACGCGATGCAACGCGAATATGAGGCATCAATAGCAAACGAGATATGGCAGTTGGCAGACTTACCGGCAGGACAACGAGCAGTTGGATGCAAATGGGTATATAACCTGAAACGCGACAAAGATGGTCAGATCGAACGTTTCATGTCGCGGTTGGTGGTAAAAGGTTGCTCCCAGCAGTACGGTATAAATTATGCGGAAACATTTTCTCCAATTTGCAGATTGGAGAGCGTGCAATTTATTCTTACGCTAGCAGCAAAATTTAAATTATACGTCAACCAAATGGATGTATTTACGGCATACCTCAAAAGTGACCTGAGCGATACTGTGTACATGAAGCAACCACAAGGAGGTTGAGGAAGAGAACTCCTTGGCAGATTCTACGGGATTGAAGAGAGTGGAGGTTAATTAGGCGCAACCGACTTTCATAAGAAGGGAGATGGATCGAAGAGTCCCAATTGAGTCCGCGGAGAGCAAAGGTGAGGAACTGCTTTTTTACTGATTCGAGCATATCCTGAAATTTTTGGTAGTGAGGAGACCAGACACAAGAACCACATTCCAAGATAGGCCGGACCAAAGAAACGTACAGAAGTTTCATAGTATACTGGTCAGTAAATTCCTTAGACCATCTTTTGACAAATCCTAGGACTCCTTTGCCTTTTTTAGAGATAGTAGAAATATGTGAGTTAAAACATAGATAAGGTACAGGTACGAAGATAATTCCCAAGTCGTCAACTTTGAAGAGGCGTTGTAGGATAATGTTATTGATTGAGTTATCGAAAAGGTATGGCTTATTGCGGTGAAAAGTCATGATATTGCATTTAGAAATGTTAAGAGGTAGAACGTTAATTAAGCACCAATTGTTAAGAGCGATTGCACAGATAGTGGTGACAAGGGGTCACTATAGGAAAAAAATAGCTTTACATCATCAGCATACATTGGGACACGGGAATGAGATAACACTTGGAGAAGATCGTTAATAAACAGGTTAAATACAAAGGGACCCAGATGGCTACCTTGAGGCACCCCCGATGAGACTATAACAGGTTTAGAGAGACACGAGTTAAAGCTGACACGCTGAGAACGATTACAAAGGTAAGAATTAGTGCAGTAAAGAAGCTTAGTCGGAAACCCTAGAAGAGATAGTTTATGGATAAGAAGACCCTAGAAGAGACCCTAGAAGAGATTGTTTATGGATAAAAAGATTATGATTGACGGAGTCGAAGGCTTCACTAAAGTCAGTATAAACGACATCAGTTTGACACTGTTTAGCAAATCCCGCAGTTACAAAGGTGGTAAATTCATGGAGATTGGTAGAAACTGAGCGACGTTTAACGAATCCATGCTGAGATTCAGAGGACAAAGAACTTCAAAAATGTTGCAGTTGAGAAGTGATGATTTTTTCGAAGAGTTTAGGAATAGAAAATAAATTGGAAATACAACATTATTTAGAGACATCAGATTTAGATCCTTTTTTATGTATGGGAACTATATAGGATTCTTGCCAGACGGTGGGAAAATCACCAGTCTCGAGAGACAAGTTGAAAAGTTTTAAGAGGGGCACAAAAAGAGATTATGCACAAAGTATAAGAACAGCGCTCGGAACCGAGCCCAGTGGATAACGAAAACTTGCACAATTTTAAATTTGGTTAAGAGACTATCATAGTCGATGAAGGGGGGACATATACAACTAGAACTATTTAAAGGGATAGTATATGAGTAACTGCTACTAAAGTCGTTTGATGAGGTTAGGATAGAGGGAAGGTTAATAGAAGGGACAGAGTAGAAACGTTTGAAAAAGGACGCGAACATTCCAACGATAGAACTCAAAAGAGATCTTTTGACAGCCAAACTATCAAAATGTCTGATCAAATCTACAATACCATACATGCATATTTGAACACCTAATTATACCCGGTACTCGAAGAGTATAGGGGTATATTAGATTTGTGGGGATAACGGTTGTGTGTAACGTCCAGAAGGAAGCGTTTCCGACCCCATAAAGTATATATATTCTTGATCAGCATCAATAGCCGAGTCGATATAGCCATGTCTGTCTGTCTGTCCGTCTGTCCGTCCGTCCATCTGTCCGTCTGTCCGTCTTCATTTGCGCCTATATCTCATAGACTATTAAAGCTAGAGTAACTTAGTTTTGTATTCGGTCTCCTGTGTTATCACACTACTCAAAGTGTATTTCAAAATTTCGGCCCGCCCCCTTCCCCCTAAAGGACGAAAGTCTGCGGCATACACAATTTTGAAGATACGAGAAAACTAAATACGCAGAATCATAGAGAATGACCATTTCTATCAGAGTGTTGAATCTGGATCAGATCGGATCATTATTATAGCTACAATGAAGAAAACCATTTCAAAAGTCATCATTCCCTCTCGCTCTCTCACACACGCGACCCCATCTGCTTTGCCCATTCGTATTTTTTGACGCCTAGTTCTCAGAGACTATAAAAGCTAGAGCAACCAAACTTTCTATCCAAGCTCCTGTAATATCAAACCAGCACGAGTTTGTTTCAAAAATTTGCCACGCCTCTTTCCGCCCCCACAATGGACGAAAATCTGTGGAATCCACAATTTTTAAGGTACGAGAAAACCAAAAACGCAGAATCATTGAAAATTACCATGGATCAGGTCGGATCAATATTATGGCCAGAAGAAACAAATTAAATTTCAGTGGCTACGCAACGCCTGCCAAGCGCTGACTCATGCCCTCTCTCTCTATGTCCTAAACACTTGTACGTCTCAAATACATATGTAGTTATACATGTCATGTAGAAATTTAGAAGCAGATGTAAAAATCATATGCAAACAAAATCGGAAACATGTATAATATTCCAAAAATGTACTTCATTTTTTGAAATATTATTTTTTGGCCATTTTTTTTTAATTTGTCCCTTTTGTGAACATATAAGAAATTGCATAAATCGCATGCTCATATATGTATGTACATATGTACATATATACTGACTGAGTACCGGGCATAAGGTAGAGCCGCGGCCTTTGCCGCGGCTCACAACGTTCTCCCTCGTTACAATATTAAAGATATCAACTTTCCACACATATAGCTAATTATGTAGGTACATACACAATGCATAGAACACTTTTTTCAAATATTCAAAATCAATACAATAATAACGAAACAATATAACAGACTACTCAATTACTACAGTAACACATACTTTAAAATACGGGACTGCATATTTGAACACCTAATTACAATATTATAGATATCAACTTTCCAGCCAAAAATAGATCTATATTTTAAAATGTAATGATTGGTATATGTAGAAATCTCACTAAAACCTACACACATATAGCTAATTATGTAGGTATGTATGTACATACACAATGTGCCACAAAATTAACTTACTCGCTTAGACCAAATTAAATATATGAGGCTTAGATTAGGACATGCAAAATTAACTCACCAACATTACTTTAATAATAATTCAACTACTTGTCCTTTATGCAAAAATGTGTGTTTGATGAAATTTTATTTTATTTTATTTTGTGTCATTCTGTAGAACGGGAAATTTTATGATAAAATATGTTATCTAAACATTAAATTCACTTAGTAAGCAGCGAACCTGGGGTCTGCTAGTTATAATTCAGCAGTCTTAAGAAAACAAAAAGTAATCAAATACTATCAGAAAAAAATGTGTAATATATTAAGTCATCTTTTCATCTTTAAAAATGAACTATTGCATTCAATCTTTATGAAGGCCATAGCAGCCATTGCTCGTTTATCCTCACTTACTGTATATTTTAAACCTAATAATAAGTTATTAAATAAATAAAAAATAATTAATTAAATACTAAAAATACTAATAATTTGTATTTTAATTTAATTCATGCAATTAATTCTCTTGAAATGTTAAAATTACGTCTCTTATACGAACGAAAGATATGCTGATAGCGGCTGCTCATGAGGAGAGCGACGCTGCCGAATAAAATCTCTTATATTGAGACTATATAAAGACACATATAAATATATAATATACTAACGGACCCGGTGAACGTTGTTTCGCCCATATTTAAAGCGTTAAGATAAACTTCAGAGTGATAATAAAACAAAGAAGGTTGAAATTTCGATATTATTTATTTGGATGGACTCGAAGTCAATTGAGAGCGATATGATAATAAATGTTTTTCGATTGGTTTTCCGACGGGAAGGTTAGGCTAGGTTAAGGCGGCTGTCAAGCTCCCCAGGAGCCAGTCACAGTCACAGCCAGCCAAAAATAAAGAACTCGGTTTGCCAACACGCTGACCGTGCGAAAAACGGAAATTCGAGACTAATCCAACTTACTTCCAACAAATGGTCTTTCGATTTATTAATTGTCATTGCAAGTGAATCGAACGGGGAACTGAGTCCTCTTGAATTAAATGGAAGATTAGTTCGAATAATTGGGATTCTTGGAATAGGGACTCCCTCTCCCTTGAATTTTCCCCTGATGATCGTCGTTTGAATCACATTGTTCATCAGTTTCTAAACGGACAACCGCGTTGCACAACTTCGGATGATTTGGACAATCCCATCATGATTATGACCGATTCCACTTTCAGCAGTAAATTATGCGGCGGGCTTTTTGGCACATTGGCACATTTGGCAGTACTGTTAAAACAACCGACCATATCTCAACAGATCATTGTCAACATCTTGCCGAATAATCAGTCGATATGCATAAAAATTCATGCATTCAATGAAGTGTGTAGGCTAGCTTCAAAATAAATTCTGCAATGCAACGGAGAAATTCCATATTCGTTGCCGTTCTTCTCACCCGTTGAACCGTCTAAGCTGTGAAACTCTTTTTAAGTTTTTTTACAAATGGGACACCTCAAACTTGAGGAGGTGTTTGTAATTTCATTTAAGACTTTTCCATCAATCATTGTCAGGAAGAAATCAAACTTAACCGTGATCGTTTTTCCACTCTTCGTTTGAAAAACAGTAGGTTTCAGTTGGTCAATTTGATTTTGAATGTTGCTTACAGTTAATTTAATCAATTCAGAGGACTTCTTCGCATATTTGAAGAAAATAGGGCATTAATGAACCGATTATGGTCGAAGATTTCTCCAATGTTCAGAAGTTTCACTCCTTAGGCGTAAGGGAACTACAGAAGCCATAAAGATATTGTCAACAGAAATAGTTTTGTCATCTGTGTTTATAATTTTTTTTTATACGATTTGCCCAGACGATCCATCACATCCTCACTTACTGAGTAGAGTCAGATTTTCCTTTTCAGCAGGTAATTGGAAATTCAACATTTCTTAAGGAGATATACAATATATGTATGTATAGTCAGGTAGTACTAATAATACAATATTTAGCAATGTTATCAATTAACAACTCATACGCCACAGCCAAATTTGTATGCGCTCTTCTTCTTCCTTATACCTGCCGCGTATTTTTATTGCGAGGTATCGCTAGTTTTTTGGCTTACGTTTCCAAAATGCAGAGTTTCGGCAATTTAGACTACATATGTACATATGAAAGGTATGTATTATAGCTATTATATTATATATTATAGCTATATCTATTTCACGAAAGTTAAAGTTACCAAAATTTAGTGTATTTTTTAAACGATTATAATTTAAAAGGTATTTCATATATATTTAACATATATACAACCAAAACAACATCTAAAAAGATCGAAGATCGGTTGCTTACGTCGCCCAATATTAAGTTTGAACGTGGTGAATTTTCGTAAAAATTGTCTTTATGCGTCCTCACGAATAATTTCTCATCTTTGAAGAGCTCTAGCACCCATAAATATTGATCGATTCAAAAAATCTTTTGGATCCATAATCTTTGAAGTATTCTCTATCGATTGCATAGTTTATTTTTGCCAAACGCGTTTATGAAAAAAATTATTTTTGATAAACTATTCGGGCAGAGGTTTCACTGTCGAAAGTGTCGTCGTTTGAAAACATTATATTACGTTATATTTTTATGTATTCTCCAAGAATATGTTTTGATTGGATTGTTTTTCCGTAGAGAAACGAATACAACGTATCTGCCGGGTTAGTCAAAACGGGTCACTTTGCTCGCAGCGCAGCATTTGCCGAAGCTTTCTGATAAATATTTTGAGCTTGGACCTGATCTCCGAATGTAATAATTGCCTCTTCGCCTAATATTGTACGGCTGAGATTAGAGAAATAAATAAAAAAAGAAACAAATTTATTTGCGATCGGTGGTGGGCATTCGCAAAATTTTCAATAATAAAAACCGTCTCCTGGAAAATACAAAAACCTGTTCTGAAAATCAATTTACTCCCGATCTCGGGTGGGTTTTCCCATTTACTACTTTTAGAACCTTTTGGCGAATTTGGGGTGGTAATTGTGCATAGCGAACGTGTACAATATGGGCACGTGGGCATTTACTTACTTCTGCATTTACTTTCTCTTGCGTTACATTAAAACAGAAACTTTGATTACTTATTTAAAGACGTTTACGTCGTCCAATCAATTAATTGTTTTGTCGATTGAGACTAATATCTCGAGTTTGGAGCTGATCTCCTTCTTCATTGAACTACTTCTACATATATTTACTTTCTTTTGCGTTATATTAAAACGGAAACTTGAACTACTTATTTAAAGACGTGTACGTCGTGCAATGAATTTATTGTTTCGTCGATGGAGACTTACATCTCGAGTTTGGACCTGATCTCCGGATTTACCAATTGCCTCTTCGTCTACTATTGTAAACTGGGATTTTTTCATAAGAAATAAATAATGTGAATAACTGAATAAAAGCTGAGCAAAATCGGCGCAGACGTTCTCAATTGATGATTCACTATACATTTTTTTATCTTCATGTTTATATGTACATATATATACAGGCTCCGGTTTTCATAAAAAAAATGAATCTTAATTGCAACAGAAAAAAAATAGATAACTTATTGATCCATTAAGATAAATTTAACTTGCGCATAACAGCAAAAATAATACTTGTTCAGTATGAATAAGGCTTAGATAATACTAAATAAAAGCTTGGCCTGTGCTCGCAACATGTGCGTAACAGAACAGCTGACTAAAGACTGATGTTTCCCGCCATGTTTAAATGAAAATGTGAGTGCAACATATTAGCTGTTGGTCATTAGCAATTAAATTTTCAATTTGCATGCTGTTTCTCACAATTTGTCCGACATGTTAAATACACAGGTGGTTGTATCTAAGATGTCCTGATCTTCTTGAATCGCGCACTTGCTGTCGGCGTTGTGCTTCAAAAAAGTAATTGAAAATAAATCACTCAGTATTTTTACGAATCAACCAGTGCAGCTGTTTTTGTTTGTTAGAAACGATGATAAAATTTAACGTTGTGCAAAAAAATTGTTGGTGCAAATCCAAATATGCGCTAACTATTCTGTGTGTCGTTAGGCACAGTTATTTGTTGTTTATGTGGACACGGAAACCGGACAGACCTACAGAAACTACTTGTGCGCTGGCTCGGCTTCAAAATATAAATCGCTTTATTTGTCAGCGTTGCTTTTTTCATGTGCGGCCGCGCCAGCATAAGCTTCGTTTGTATAAGTGAACATTTTCAACATAGCATTTCAAGACAGACTTTTCATAACTTTACATAGGAAAATATAGGCAAATGATTTGCCCCAACAATATCGATATTAAAAATTTGTGCAAACAGATGAACCTTAAAATAAACGAAACGTTTCGGTTGAAAAAGTAAAACGAAAATTAAGTGAATTCCGTAGCCTAACTGATTATGCTAAATATTAAAATTTCACAGAGAATGTATGTATTTTTTTCTATGTTCTTTACTTAACATTTGCTATATCATCGACGAATCTGGTTTTAATTGTTTTTAATGCGTTTTTTATATTTGTTTTTAGTTTTTACGGGAGGAACTGAAGTATGACTCAGGCTATGAAAAACGGCAAAAAGCGTTTCATTTTAATGATGATATGCATATATCGGTCAAAGAGCTGTGGGAAGCTTGGCTGAGATCAGAGGTACATAACTGGACTATTGAACAGACTACAGACTGGTTGGCCCAATCTGTACAGCTCCCACAGTATGTAGATCTCTTCAAGTCGCATAAAGTTACTGGCGCCTCTTTGCCAAGGTAGGTCTTACAAATATTTAAAAATAAGAAAAAAATATATATAGCTTTTAGAAACGAGTGGTTGTGAGCTTAGTGAGCCGCGGCAAATGCCAATGCTCTACTTATTTTTATTATTTATTTAATATACAAAGTGGCCCACAAAAAAGCTGCGTTTTAAAAGGGCTAGAAAAAAACAGGTGTGGATATTTTTCAAATATTTTTTTTTATTGAGTAGCCCCAACATTGCGGTTTTATTGTGGAAGACCACTTCATTCATATAGCTGCCCCGGTAGGGCTTGCAGTAGGCCACAGCACATTTTCGATAGTATGGTGCTCAATGGCGACAATGGGTCAAATCGCAGCTGCGAGGCGGCCAGTTGACATAACCTTTTCGGTTAATTAATTGATTTTCGAACGTACCTCGCAAAAGTTCGACTGTAACGTTGGCTGTGTGGCTCTGATTGTCCACGAACTTTCTCATTACTTTGGAAGTAAGTTTTCAATATTTCTCAATTTCGAGCGTAAACTTTACTATTTCATAAACAGCAAACCTTTTACTAAATATTTGACAACCTGGCAACATCATTCGAGCTTTTAAAGTCCAAATAGTAGTTATTTCAAAAAGCCAACGCTAGATGGGCCACCCTGTATTTTATATGTCGTTTGACATCGTTGTTCGCAATAATCAAGATTAGTAACGGCGATTAGTAACTTAGCGACTGCAAGTTCATTTCTTCCTTCTGTCGCCCAATCACCTGAACCAAAACCTATATACAATTTGTGGAGTAAGTTGGACCGCCTTGTGCGCAAAACGCCAAAATGGTTTCGGGAAGATTGTGCTCAAATTGGCCATGAATATACCCAGAAGATACCCAAAAAATATGCCAAAAACATCTGAGCAATACCATGGGCAGCAAAATCATGGGTATCACACCAAATATTAGTTTAATTTTTATAAAAAAAAAAAATTATTGTTATACCCGGTACTCGAAGAGTATAGGATATATTCGATTTGTGGTGATAACGGATGTGTGTAACGCCCAGAAGGAAGCGTTTCCGACCCCATAAAGTATATATATTCTTGATCAGCATCAAAAGCCGAGTCGATATAGCCATGTCTGTCTGTCCGTCCGTCCGTCTTCATTAGCGCCTATATCTCAGAGACTATTAAAGTTAGAGCAACCAAGTTTTGTATCCAGTCTCCTGTGTTATCACACTACTCAAAGTGTATTTCAAAATTTCGCCCCGCCCCCTTCCCCCCACAAAGCACGAACATCTGTGGCATACACAATTTTAAAGATACGAGAAAACTAAAAACGCAGAATCATAGAGAATGACCATTTCTTTTAGAGTGTTGAATCTGGATCAGATCGATGAATAAAACCATTTCGAAAGTCATCGTTCCCTTTCGCTCTCTCTCACACGCGTCCCCATCTGCTTTGCTCATTCGAATTTGTTGTCGCCTAGTTCTCAGAGACTTTAAGAGCTAGAGCAACCAAACTTTCCATCCAAACTCCTGTGATATCAAACCAGCACAAGTGTATTTCAAAATTTTGCCACGCCCCTTTCCGCCCCCAAAAAAGATGAAAATCTGTGGAATCCACAATTTTTAAGATAAAAGAAAAACAAAACCGCAAAATCATGGAAAATTACTATATCTACCAGATTGCCGAATCTGGCTCAGGTCGGATCAATATTATGGCCAGAAGAAACAAATTAAATTTCAGTGGCTACGCAACGCCTGCCAAGCGCTTACTCATTCCCTCTCTCTCTCTCGCAAACACTATTCGCATAAACACGTCGAATATGTAGATGTCAAATGTAGAGAAGACAGATGTAAATAACATATGTAAACCAAAATGGAAACAGATTAAATTTAATATATAAAAATTTACAACGTTCCCCCCCGTTTTATTATGTTTTTGTTTAGTTTTTATACCCGGTACTCGAAGAGTTTAAGGGTATATTAGATTTGTGGGGATAACGGTTGTGTGTAACGCCCAGAAGGAGGCGTTTCCGACCCCATAAAGTATATATATTCTTGATCAGCATCAATAGCCGAGTCGATATAGCCATGTCTGTCTGTCCGTCCGTCCGTCCGTCCGTCCGTCCGTCCGTCTGTCCGTCTTCATTTGCGCCTATATCTCAGAGACCATTTAAGCTAGAGCAACCAAGTTTTGTATCCAGTCTCCTGTGTGATCACACTACTCCAAATGTGTTGCAAAATTTCGCCCCGCCCCTTTCCGCCCGCACAAAGGACGAAAGTCTGTGGCGTACACAATTTTGAAGATACGAGAAAACTAAAAACGCAGAATCATAGAGAATGACCATTTCTATCAGAGTGTTGAATCTGGATCAGATCGAATTATTATTATAGCTACAATGAAGAAAACCATTTCGAAAGTCATCATTCCCTCTCGCTCTCTCTCACACGCTACCCCATCCGCTTTGCCCATTCGTATTTTTTGACGCCTAGTTCTCAGAGACTATAAGAGCTAGAGCAACCAAACTTTCTATCCAAGCTCCTGTGATACCAAATCCGGACGAGTTTGTTTCAAAATTTTGCCACGCCTCCTTCCGCCCCCACAAAGGACGAAAATCTGTGGAATCCACAATTTTTAAGGTACGAGAAATATAAAAACGCAGAATCATGGAAAATTACCATATCTACCAGATTGCCGAATATGGATCAGATCGGATCAATATTATGGCCAGAAGAAACAAATTAAATTTCAGTGGCTACGCAACGCCTGCCAAGCGCCGACTCCTTCCCTCTCTCTCTGTCGCAAACATTTGTACGTCTCAAATATGTAATTATACATGTCGTGTAGAAATTTAGAAGCAGATGTAAAAAGCATATGTAAACAAATATGGAAACATGTATAATAATTCCAAAAATGTTTTGACTTCATTTTTTTATATTTTAAAAATTTTTTTTGGCCAAAATTTAATTTGTCCCTTTTGCGAACATATAATAAATTTCATAAATCGTTAGCTCATAAATGTATGTATGTATGTATATACTGACTGAGTACCGGGTATAAGGTAGAGCCGCGGCCTTTGCCACGGCTCACAACGTTCCCTCTCGTTTTGACTTGTAAACACTTACTTTCCATGTCCTTCCAGGATGTGCCAGTCCCCATTGTGTTCCGTATTTTGTTGATCTATCAATACTATTATTATTTTATAAAATACTATTAATTTGGTCGCAATTATATAAGAAAGGAAAGATAAAAATTCCAGAAATATGTTCAATTTGTAAAAGAGTTGTTTAAACAAAAAGCAATGTTCACTGTAGATCAGCGGTGGTCTGTGCATTTACTCCTACAAAAATAAAAAAAACAAAATATGAACCTACTTGACTCAAGCCTCGCATATAAGGGTTGCTTTTCTGTTTTTGTTGTTGAACTGCTTAAAATTGAAATTTCGGGCCAACCGCAGATATTGCATTCACATTATATTTCTTTATTCTTCTTTTAATCCATACTATACATATTAGTCGGAGCATAAGGACACAAAAATGAAAGAGCATAAAAGAAGAATAAATAAATACAATGTGAATGCAGCGATACATTGAACTCAGTTTTTTCACAATTTCACAAATTTAACATTATACATATACTACTGATATTTTCATTATTTACCACGCGTACATTCCATTTTGTTTATTTAAACAATGCACTTTCCTGGTAATAATAAATAATATAGATATTTTTCACTAAATCACTGCATTTTCGTTTCCAATTCTTTCCTTACAAATGTAACAATGTAACGTAATAGAAAATTCAAGGCAAACAAAGCAAGAATGCTCTGCCAACGCAGGCGTAAAAGAGACGAAAAGACAAAAAAACCCAAACTCTCTTGTACTTCGCACGATCGGCAGAGCCGATCTATTGCGATCGCGCGGAAATGAAGGAAACCGAGAGAAAATAAAGGGTTCGGTTGAGCGGGCGTTAACGCCTAGATGACATTGTCGTTGACATTCGTCATCGCTCACGGCTGGTACTGTAGGGATATGTTTATCATAAGCGGGTACATGGTTATAAGGGTGAGTGCTGGACATAGGAATAACGTGTATATGTAGGTGTGAGTTTGGTTATAAATATGTCAAGTGCTTAACGTATTCATAATGCGTATGCGAGTGTAGGATATTAGAGATATGTTACTCCCTCGGCATTTGTCATTAGCCTGTCCTCAGGCTTACTTGGGGTATAAGGAGAGAGTTTCGCCTATAACAGCTGAATTGTCTGGTGCTTCTTCCACCACCTTTTCTTCTTTAGGTTTTACATATTTACACTTTTGGCTATTTTCTTAAAGTTAACAGTTAAACATACAAATATAATTATAAAAGATATAATGAATAAAGTTACAATTATTGTTTGTAATACATAATATAATTTTGTGTGTTCTGTAATTATTTCTTTTGTCTGTAGTTATGACAATGGTTCTAATTTGGTTACATTATTACTAGCATAGACATTTTATGTAAAGTCAAGAATTGAATTGGTGACGATTAATTCGTTTGATTGAATTGAACAATGGTAAAACGTAATAATGTTATTTCCTTCTATTATGATAACTTTATCGAAACAGTTTTGGTTTAATGTGGTACTAGTAAGGTTCCATGTTACTCAAATGTTTGCTTCTATATAATTTACTTGAACATTCTTGTATGTTCTCGTATATAGACATTTCGTAGGGTTTTTGTTTTATAATATCTTTTCTGTATTCATCTTTTATTAGTTGTTTGGTTTCTTTGTGTTATACCTTATCTTTATTTTTGTTTAAAGTTGTTGCAAATACTCTTACCCGGTGGGGCTGATTATTGATTCAATAGCCGATATGGTCCCACCAAGAGACAAGTTTAGGTTACAGAAAAGCCGGCTGCACAATTCCCAAATTAAAGCTATTTAAATTAAGTTATTCATTAAGATCATTTTTACTCTATTAAAACTAGTTTATAAGGAAAACAGATGGAAAAATAGGTTATAGTTTCGGCAAAGGCTCCGGAATGATTCATAATCGGAATAGTTAGAAAGACAGAGTTGGAGATGAAGAGGAAAGTATTGCCTAGTCGGGCGGGAAGAGACAGCAATACTAATAAGACTGATGAGGGCAGTCGATTCGACCTCACCAGAGAGAAGCTTGTGGAGGAAGAGAACTCCATGGCAGATTCTACGGGATTTATGAAAGTGGAGGTTAATTAGACGCAACCTACTGTCATACAACATTTTGGTAGTGAGGAGACCAGACACAAGAACCACATTCCAAGATAGGCCGGACCAAAGAAACGTACAGAAGTTTCATAGTATACTTGGTCAGTAAATTCCTTAGACCATCTTTTGACAAATCCTAGGACTCCTTTGGCTTTTTTAGAGATAGTAGAAATATGTGAGTTAAAACATAGATAAGGTACAGGTACGAAGATAATTCCCAAGTCGTCAACTTTGAAGAGGCGTTGTAGGATAATGTTATTGATTGAGTTATCGAAAAGGTATGGCTTATTGCGGTGAAAAGTCATGATATTGCATTTAGAAATGTTAAGAGGTAGAACGTTAATTAAGCACCAATTGTTAAGAGCGATTGCACAGATAGTGGTGACAAGGGGTCACTATAGGAAAAAAATAGCTTTACATCATCAGCATACATTGGGACACGGGAATGAGATAACACTTGGAGAAGATCGTTAATAAACAGGTTAAATACAAAGGGACCCAGATGGCTACCTTGAGGCACCCCCGATGAGACTATAACAGGTTTAGAGAGACACGAGTTAAAGCTGACACGCTGAGAACGATTACAAAGGTAAGAATTAGTGCAGTAAAGAAGCTTAGTCGGAAACCCTAGAAGAGATAGTTTATGGATAAGAAGACCCTAGAAGAGACCCTAGAAGAGATTGTTTATGGATAAAAAGATTATGATTGACGGAGTCGAAGGCTTCACTAAAGTCAGTATAAACGACATCAGTTTGACACTGTTTAGCAAATCCCGCAGTTACAAAGGTGGTAAATTCATGGAGATTGGTAGAAACTGAGCGACGTTTAACGAATCCATGCTGAGATTCAGAGGACAAAGAACTTCAAAAATGTTGCAGTTGAGAAGTGATGATTTTTTCGAAGAGTTTAGGAATAGAAAATAAATTGGAAATACAACTTTATTTAGAGACATCAGATTTAGATCCTTTTTTATGTACGGGAACTACTTATATAGGATTCTTGCCAGACGGTGGGAAAATCACCAGTCTCGAGAGACAAGTTGAAAAGTCTTAGGAGAGGCACAAAAATGGATTCTGCACAAAGTTTAAGAACAGCGCTCAGAACCGAGTCTGGCCCAGTGGAGAATGAAAACTTGCACAATTAAAGAAACATACGTGAGAAATATGGAAAAAATATAACTATAGAATGTATTAGCGGCAGAATCAATTTCCTGGAAATCGTCTAGGAATAACCAATCGATTTGAGATAGGGCAGTATTCAAGGAGAGAAAATCAGCCTTCTTAAAACAAAAGATATTTGAAGACTTAATAAACGACTTTATAGGGCCTGAGAAAGGCAACAGGAAATCAATTAAAAGTGCGGGATGGTATGGGTATTCAGGAAATGATCCTCGAGGTAATCCTCGACTTACCAAGGTGCTCGACACATCGGTAGTAAAAACGAGATCAAGGATCGTACACATGTTGCTACGTATACCATTTACCTGACGCAACGAAGTATCGGACAGCGAATCAACGAAATCATGCTGCATGTATGGGAACTTTAAGTTAGAGTCTTCGGATGGAGATCAAGTGATATTTGGGAGATTAAAATCACCAAAGACAATAAAACGATCAAAATCATTAAGATGGGACGAAACAGACTGTAGATGGGCAGCGTGAAGCATATAAGTTGAAAATTCAGAAGACAGTGGGATGTAAGAGCATGATATGAATAAATTAAAAGAACACAGACGAATTTTAACTACGATAATTTCAATAAAGAGTTGGGAAGTGTAATGAGCAGAACTACAGTGGTGTTTAAAATTGTACGTACGGATGTGGTTTGTACGTACATTGGTGGAGATTTATACACCAAAGGTATGGCCGGATTTTGGAATGTGTACCTCTAGCTATGCTCTAACTAGCTCGCCGGAAAGTCGTGGGACCTTTCCTACTCTCCTATATGCCATACGAACACATTCGCAAAGATAGTAGATGGATTTTAGGTACACGGGAACATTCAAACTGAGATAATTAAATAATGGAACGGTTATTGAATGGCGGATACTCGACTACCGACAAATAGTCTGGTTATATTCCGTAGTTATCGGGGAAATCAGATGACCTTGACCCCTTCTCTACCCTCCCTACCTTTAGTATGCCATCTTACGGACGGCATAACCCTTATCAAGTGCGTCTCTTTACGACGATTCGGACCTCATCATGCTCTACTCAGGACAAACAAGGCTGATTTAGTATTTCATTTATAAGAATTAATGACTATTTAATATCTCAAAATCAAAGGTCTGACTTCATGACTCTATCTGACATATTAAGTTTTTTGTTGCTTAAGAAAAAGAATGTATATAGGTTAGGTCAACACGGACGATCCTCCTGGGGTCTCCCATAGGCCAGTATGGCCCTTAGTTATCCGGATGGTTATGGACCTTTACGAGGGTGCTAGTGAGGTTTTGATATCATCTAAGATTGAGATGTTTTTGGCGAAGGCCAGCAGCTCCTTTGGCTACCTCTTGGAGGCATCTTCTAGCGATATCAGCGTCGGTGCGCCCAGGTATGTTCTCCTTGCCCGTGAGAGAGCCGGGCAGCTGCAGATTAGATGTTCCAGGCTTTCGATAGCCCCGAGGTCATCACATTTCCTGCAGCTGTTTCTGTCGGTGATGTTTAGTCTGGCTGCGTGTGATGCGGCCAGGCAGTGACCTGTCAGTATTCCCACTAGCAGTCTGCAGTCTTTCCGTGGAAGGTGCAGCAGATAGTGGCTGAGTTTCTCGCTAGGTTTTTTGCACATGATTTTCGAGACTCTGCAGTTGGTCGTGCTCCTCCACCTGCTCTCATTTGCTAGCCTAGCCAGCTTTTCTAGATCGCCCTGTAGCGTTCTGAGTGAGACAGGCACATTTTCTGCTCTTTCTGTCACCAACCCGACGCCGTCGCACCACCGATATGAAGATCCAGTGCATTAGAGCAGGTGACAGGCCCCATGTGCTGCTGAGCATCTTCTTGATGCGTATAGCGCAATGGTGGCCTTCTTCACCCTTTCCACTACATTGGGTCTAAATGCCAGCTTGCTATCCAATACTGTGCCAAGGTTAGCCTTTGGGGTTAGCCTTGTTTGATTGATTTTCGGGGGGATCCATGACGGATGAGGTCCGTCTTGTCCGCGTTGATACTGAGTCCTACTTCGTCCGCCCACTCACATATCTCCCTGAGTGTGCTTTCCATTATGGAGCTGAGTGTCGGCGGTACTATGGAGGCGGTACCCCATTCCGAACCCGTCTACAACTGAGGAGATTATTTATCCAGTGTTTGATTGCTGGGTGTTGTTGGTTGCTAGCGACCCATTATTGCGCTTGTGGCCACGTTGTTGAATGCTCCGGATATATCTACAAATACTCCTAGTGCATATTTCTTGGTATTGAGGGCTTTCTCGACGGTAGCTACTAGCGAGTGTAGTGCTGTTTCCACCGATTTTCCTTTCGAGTAGGCATGCTGGTTGCTTGACATCAGTCCCCCTACTTTCTTCCTGATGTGTAGCTCCAGCAGCTTTTCCAGCGTTTTTAGTAAAAAGGAGGTGAGGCGTATCGGTCTATAATCCTTGGGACTAACATGGCTGCGAATTTTCTGCCTTCGGGAGGAAGACAACTCTCGAAGTTCTCCATCGTATAGGGATATAGCCTGTCCTTAAGCATGCCGTATATATAGCGAAAAGCCATGGGGTGATCACCTCTTTGGTCACTTGCAACATGGCTGGAAATATCCCATCCAGTCCAGGTGCTTTAATGCCCGTAAATGAGACTATGGCCCATTGGATTTTCTTGTGGGTTATTAGGCCTGTGGGGAGCGTTTGTTCCTCTGTTGCTAGGTCCTGTTGCGTTGCGACTTCAGTCACATCGGTGCATCCTGGGAAATGAGCCTACATTAGTGCTGTCAGGGCTTCTGTGCTGCTCTCTGACCATTGTCCGTTATTTAGCTTGAGCTGACTCTGTATGTTAGGTTGCTTTGAAAGCAGCTTCCCGAGTTTTGCCGTTTCAGGCACCTTCTTGATGTTGAAGCAGAAGTTCCTCCACGAGCTGCGTTGTGCCTTGCGTTTTTCTTTCTTGTAGTTCCTGAGTAGAGTAGAGTAGAGAAGAGTAGAGTAGAGTAGAGTAGAGTATTCCTCGTTTATGAACTCTTCGTTCGCTTGTTTGGCAAGCTTGAAGAATTCCCTGAGGTTGTTTCTTAGGACAGAGAGGTCCCGGTTCCACCAGAGTGGCTTAGTCCTCTTTTCGTCCTTGAGGGCGGACTATGATGCGCGGTAGGCATATAGTAGATCCTTGGATAGAAACTCAAGGGACTTCTCCATGTCCTCCGCATATTGCACTGAACCCGGGGTTCCTATAGACTATTACCTTCGAAGTGTGTTTAAATTCTTACTTGAACTGCATGTACCTATGATCTGAGAAGAGAGCTCTTTCGAGGACTCTCCATTCAGATACAGCGGTACTCTTTCCTGTTACGAGAGTAAAATCCAGCACGTTTGATGAGGTGGGACCTACGTAGGTGAATTCCTCCCCCACGTTTGCTACTTCTATATTAGTTGATAGTATAAAGTCTAGGAGTGACTCACCTCGGTCGTTGAAATCGGGGCTTCCCCACACACTGTGGTGGGCATTTGCGTCCGTACCAATGAGTAGTTGGTAGTCCTTGGGGTCGGCTTCTTCGACTAGACTAGGCTACCAAGAGGCGCTTCTGCTCGCTTTCCAGCATCACCACTGTCAGGTCATCTGAGCTTTAATGAGACCTTAGGTGAACATGGATTCCCTTTCGTCGAGTATGATGGTTCTGTTCCTGCTTACCGATGTTGTGTAAAAGGAGTTATAATTTGATTACTATAGTCCGTCCACTGAGTTGCCTGATGCAATCCATGGCTCCTGAGCCAGAGCTATGTCGACGGGCCCTTGCTCCATGGCACTATAGGGAATTCGACCACTTTTGTGGCTTAAACCCATTTTTTTTAAATGAAATATTTTTAACCGATATATATCGGAATAACATTGGTCTTCATTGTTACGTAATCGAAATTTTAACAGAGCGAGCCACTGCTAAGTGTACAGCAGTCAAAATCAGCTGTTTCCTGGCGAGAAACACGTTTTTTGCACGCAGTAATTTTTCTCTACGTTTAAAGTTTAAAAAAGGGACTGATTGACCAATTTAAGTGCGGTTTTTAAAATGGATTCAAATCTAAGAAGTTTTAAATATATACTTTTGTTTTTGAACTGTTAAAATTCTCCTTATATGTCGTCTAATTTTGAATAGTTTGACCGGTATCAAAATGAGTGAAACCTATGCCAACCATAAGATTTAATACATATTGTAGAGAATTTAATTTTCTTTCAAATGCATATCATATTAATATGCACTTCTCCGCACTTTCTCTGAAATTTGATGTCTTAGAAATTTACCTAAAACTCCGAAATTCAGAGTTTCTTGCCTTGTGGCTATGAAAATGATTCGATCTGATCCAGATTCGAAGCTCCGATATATATATTGACATTCTATTTTTCTGCGTTTTTGATTTTCTCGTATCTTTAAAATTGGACATGCTACAGATTTTCGTTTTTTTGGGGGGCGGAAGGTGCGGTGGCAAAATTTTGAATTACACTTGTATTGAACTGAAATCACAGGAGCTTGGATAAAAAGTTTGATTACGCTAGCTCATATAGTCTTTGAGAACTAGGCGCTCATTTGCACGTATTGGCAAAGCACACAGGGTGGCGTGTGAGAGAGAGCGAAAAGGAACGATACCTTTCAAAATGGTTTTCTTCATTGTGGCAATATTATTGATCCGATCTTATCAAGATTCAACATCCTGATAGAAATAGTCATCCTTTATTATTCTGCGTTTTTAGTTTTCTCGTATTATCAAAATTGTGTATACCACAGATTTTCGGACGCTGCGTGGGCGGAATGGGGCGGGGCGAAATTTTTAACTACACTTGTTACAGTGTGATATAGCAGGAGCTTAGATACAAAATTTAATTCATCTAAATTTTGTATCTAAGCTCCTGCTATACGCCATTACGCCATTTTATTCATCTAAATTGTGTATCTAAGCTCCTGCTATATCACACTGTAACAAGTGTAGTTATAAATTTCGCCCCACCAAAGAGGTGATCACCCCATGGCTTTTCGCTATATATACGGCATGCTTTTATAGTCTCTGAGATCTAGGCGCTGATAAAGACGGTACTCTCGAGTACCTGGTATAGAAAAGAGCTACCACGCCCATTTTTTCAAAATATCTTACTATTTTTAACTCATATCAAACAATCAAACCAAAAAATATTGCTTCGTTTGGAAGTTATTAATTAATGCCACAAAAATTGGTCAAATTCCCCATAGTGCATGACTATGAGGAGCTCCGCCGACGCTATCTTACTTTTATGAAGGTTGAGCTGCAGCACACTCAACGCCATGGGTGGCTGTCTCAGATTTCCACGACGGGTTGATAACTAGATCTTTTTCCACTTCGCCTGACTGCAGGGTGTGCGAACAAAGACGTTCCCGGGGTGGCGTTTCTTTAGGCGCTGGTATACACTGCCCATTCCTCATGCCATCTCCCAAATCTGAGGTATAGGAGGTCCTCCGCCTCCTTGTTAATTTTGAGGGTTACACCAAAGACAATATAAACACTAAGATGTGCCGCGCCATACAAAATTTTGAGCGCAATACCTGGCTGGCTGGAACTTTCAACAGTTCCGGCGTGAATTAGAGAGAGACAGATAGACGTTCACACGTTCTGTACGTGAGGCTGAGCTTTAACTGTATGTGTGTATACATCTTGTTTGTATTGGTTGTTGACGACGCCGCTGCACTATGGGGAATTTGACCACTTTTTGTGGCATTAATTAATAACTTCCAAACGAAGCAATATTTTTAAGTTCGGTTTTTTGATATGAGTTAATAATAGTAGGAGGAAGATATTTTGAAAAAAGGGGCGTGGTAGCTCTTTTCTATACCCGCTACTCGAGAGTACCGTCCTTATGAGCGCCTAGATCTCAGAGACCATAAAAGTTAGATGAACCAAATTTTGTATCCTAGCTCCTGTTATATCACACTTTAACAAGTAAAGTAAAAAATTTCGCTGACTTAAAGCTGTTATTCTTACATGGGACTGTTAAATTTAACATTTTGAGTTTGAGGCATAACAGTCTGATATTATCTAAATGCGTTACCAGCAAATTTGTTCTAATTCGAAAACTTTTAAAAATCATGCAAATGCCAGATAAAGTGGTCATTTTCCCCATAGTGCGCTGTCGAAGAAAATACCCATTACTTTAGAATTGAATGGAGATTATGATTTTCCGATGACGCATGCCCAAAATATAAAAAATTGTATATTTTGTATATCCTTTATATGCTAATTTTGTTTAATGTACTATAAACGAATATAATGAACGAATGTAAATATATACAAACGCAAAATGTATGTCAGACATGACATCAAATTATATTTATTGTCTATAGGGTATTAGTGCGTCGCGTCAATAAGCGACACTCAGCAAATAAATTTGTGTCTCAAGAAATCTTCTCAAAAATATTTGGCTGGCAATTTCGGCAGCTCTGCACACGTACACACACACATACGTACTTACGTTCCGTGTGTACTTACACAAGCCAGCTCATTCTATTTTTAGATTTGCGAGCGCACTGGAGTTCGTGCGAGCGAGATAGCAGTCTTTCAAAAAACAACCCTCCCTACACCACATAATTGTATGAGCGCGGCACATCTTAGTGTTTATATTGTCTTTGGTTACACACTGGCCCCCTCGTTGGGTAATGGGCTCCCAGTCTATAACACCTTCGAGTTTCCGGAGGGTATCTGCGAGTTCTGACGCTGTAGGAGCTTTAGCGCCCTGTCCCCTTGGATCACGATGGGGAAGAGTACCTTCGCCTTTGGTATAGACGGGATTAGCTTTCTGTCCACCATCTCCTAGGTGGCTAGGCGGCCTCCCACATCGCGTTTAGTTGGCCGACAGTTTGAGTCAGCCACCTAACCGTTGGATCGTCGTTGCGCTGGACGATTTTTATCCCATTCAGCCACCTAGAACCATCAAAGGTGGGCATGCAGGCTGTGGGGTTCTCCTCCATCCGCTCAAACAGTGCGTTGACTAGCCGCCCGTGTACCAGCTGCCTCGTATTGCGATAGAGCCTTCATCCCCTCCCTGGGACGCTTCGGCGCTCCCTTCTCTACGAGGGGAGCTGGTGCCTGGTTCCGTCGAGCGGAGAAGGCTTTCTTCCTCCGTGTTGCCTATTGAGAGCACGCTCTCCATATCCGTGTCTGCTTAGACAGCGGCATCCGTGCGGCTTAGCTTGGAGTGAGGGAGTGTTCTGGCAATCGTTCTACAGCTGGCGTGGCCTGCTCCCGCCACGTCAGTGGTGTGACCGCTGGCGACACGCAGAGAGGATTGCTCCTCCCCGTGCCCGCTGGTGTTAGCAGTCACGCATTCTATCGACGTTTGGGCTGACATCCCAGCCCGTGGTTCTTCCTTCTTGCCCTCCATATTTGGCCCGAAAGTCCATTGTGGTTGTTATTTTTCGGGGGACCACCCGGGTGGTCGATAGGATACATGAAGGAAATACTCAAAAAATCTAATATATGCATGTAGAGGTGATAAGCCAAATTCATATCAACATTCGTGAACTTCTTTTTTCAGACAGTTATCTACATATATTATTCATTTCTGTCGGCTTCGCTTCTCATATATAACACTTCGTTGAAGACGTTCCACTCAATGCATTGCAAACTTTACCGTCCACCATCGTGAGTTGATTGATATTGATATTTTGGAGTTTATAAATCGTCGAATCAGTATGTATTGGTTTTTTGTTAAATTGGCATCCATCATAAGTCCAACAACATCATAAACATTTGCTTTAGCTAATTTTTGATTTGCCTTTTGGGAGGCATTCCGTAAAGCGTTTGCAGCGGACTCATCCATTTCAACTATTGCGGCTATTCGTCGTTGTTTTGTTCTTGATGAAGATTCGTTGAAATCTGTCTTGGGACGACCGTGATTTTTATCCTCATTCAACTTTTCCGGTTTTCCCAATACGTTTAAGCTCTTCACTGTCTTAAGCCAATCCCAATACCTGTTCAGAACAAATTTCTTTGTACGCTTGCAGTTTTGCCACATTTTGTATATTATTTTGCAAATAGCATGGGAACAAGCTAATAACTCCTCTTGGTCTGGAACATATCCTTTGCTTCCCAACTCCAGCTGTATTGACTCACCAACAAGTCGAGCTTTTTCAGTATTAGTGCCCTTTTGAGAGCACCACGCTTGGAAAAAAACCGTGTGCGGGATAGTGCATTGAAAAGAAAGGCCTGTACCAATTTAAATGAACCAAAAGTAACGTTGATTAAAAAGAAAAATTCAAATCTGACATTAAAAACACAAATAAACAATAACAAACACATAAAAAAGCACTTACCACGAAAAACACAAAAACATCCTTCACAACTAAAAGCTTAAGAATAGTTAGAAATAGGAAAAGGAAAACACTCACAAAAGACCTTTTCGTTATTTTAGAAGTTTTGGACGACACAAAACGATTTACAAATAGTTGGATAGTTTAAATTAAACTTTATACCTGTACGAACGATTTCCATTTTACTTCAAAGTTATAGGCTTTTGTTTTAAATACGCTGTAAATGTGTAAAGATAGGGCTTACTCTCTGCAAAATCCCAACGAACTGAATTGCCAAGAACGTGGCTTAACTTTAAGGAATTTTTTCGTATAGAGCGAATGGTCACACTGAAAAAATACGTTGCTTTCAAATAGCCAATTTATTTATGAAATGAACGACATTGTTCAAATAGTAAAATTTTGATTTTGGTTTTTTTAACTTTTGTCGTATGGGAGCGACCACTGTGCACACCCTAGCATTATATGCCTTTTTTATTTTTATAAAATATTTTATTTTTATTTTATTTATAATGAGATATCTTTCTACCTATGTTTTTTACCTCACAATGCTTTTAATCTAATTGTGTTAGTTTTATTTTTCTTTTGCAGTATTTTTTGAAAATATTGTTTATTTTTTACTTTACTAATGGGAATTGCTTAAAACGCGTAACGATTTTATAATCGTTACGCTTTTGTTTCTTTATGCTAATATTCATTTTTTTACCTTATTATGTTCATATCTTTATATTTTTTTTATGCTTATAAGTACACAGGATTACCTCTAATCTCGAATATTTATTTTCTGGGTCGTTTTCGCTAGTTACACTAGTCGACACGACTTTTCCGCTGTCGCCAAAAATTAAGTTTTGGTCAAACGGTTATAACTTAGCCGTTTATTTTTATATTTTTATAAGCGATACCTTAAACGACGCCTAATGAATGTGTCTATCTAAAACCAAAAATCAAGGCATTCAAATATTTTTTTTTCGACTTTTCCTGAGCTTTCAAAGTCAAAATTTCGGGTGAAAAATACCGAAAAAATTATGAAATTTCAATTTGGAAGCTTAATATCTTCCAGACGTTAAGTTGCAGCTACAAAGTGTCTGAGTCGGATTTATAGCTGCATTTGTCAACTTTTTTTATCTGCAAAGATCAATACAACCAGTTGTAGGAAACTTAAGTTATGTAAAAAATAGAAGCACTACCAATGGCAAAAAATAACAAATTTTTTAAAAATTCTTAAAAAAAAACTACTTCATGAAAAAAAACCATAATTCTTTAAAAAAATGTAAATCTCCAAATCTATCAGAAAAAGTCATTTTTGGTCACAGCGGAAAAAAAAGTTGAATTTTGTCGAGTAGTGTTATTATTCTTAACTTTTTATTAAATGTTTTGTGAAATATCTCAGCGTCGGGGATACCATTTTTGCATGATGTGATTAATATTTTCACATCTTCCGAGATTAGCCATGCTTGCAGAGCTATGAACATGAAAGCTGAATCGTAAGAAGTCCATAACGTATCGTTCTGCGAAGTTTTGTATTTCTGGTGTTACTTCGAATGCTAACTTTGTATCTCGATGCTCTGTTTAGATAATTTTACAAATTGTGATTTCGTTTTGGATAAATTTCTAATGATCTGAATAATAGTATTTTCCCATAAACCAATGGACTTTATTTCAATTACAGGATGTAAAAATTCCTTTTGATTCTTTAATATTAGTTCTTTAAATTGGGCATAATTTTGTATGTCTATTAGTGTTGTACTTGATTAAATTAATTTTGTTAAATTGTTTGGATTAATAACTTCTAAATACGCTTGTTGGAATAAAGTAAAATCTTCATCGTTATGGAAAAATAACTATTTTTTGCATACATATTTCTTAATTAGCTCTTTAGCTAGTGTGTTTGTCATTTCTTTTGCGCTATGTATAGTTTCGCCTGCACTATCGGATATTTCGCCAAGAAGGTCTCGTTAAATTTTGCTCTAGATAGTGCTACGTAGTTTTCTCTACCAGTTAGGTATCTAATCTTGAAGTCAAATTCATTTAGCTTTATTTCCCATTTTTGTAGCTTCATATTTGGCTTTTTAAGGTTGTTCAATCAGACCAACGGCTTGTGATCGCTGAGTATCTCGAATTTTCTACCAATAGGTATGAACGGAAATACTTAGTCGCCCAAACGATAGCTAAGAATTCTTTTTCGATGGCGGAATAATTTATTTCGTGGTCCTTGATTGTTCTGCTGGCATAAAAGATAGGTTTATGATCTTGTGACAGAATAGCACACATCTTATTGAAGTCCGGGTAAATAAGAATACTTTCGGTCTCTCAAATGCCTCGACGTATTTCTCTTCTTCAGGATCTATGTTGGCTCGTTTCTTCAACTTGAGCATCACAGGCTTTGCTATTTAGAAATTTAGAATTAACTTCCTATAGAATCCGCATAGTCCTAAAATGATTTTATTTGTTTGTTGTTTTCCGGCATAGGGAGCATGATTATATCTGAAATCTTGTTTGAATTTTGTACTATTCCTTCTGGTGTGATTATTTGACCAAGAAATTCAGTTTCCTTCTTCATTTATCACATTTATCTATTTGTAGCTTGATTTTTCGAAGACCTTTTTCAGTGACAATAAGTGTTCGTCCAATGATGTGGAGAAAATAATGATATCACCTAAATACACGAAACAATCGGTGCCCATCTTCCAATAGATTGTTCATGCATCTTCGGAAATTGGCGGCTGAATTTGTTATCCCGGCGGCTGAATTTGTTAACCTTGTGCCTAATCGATCGTTGTGAAATATTGACATTTTCCTAACTTGTCTAATATGTCATCCATCCTATCAGTTGGGAATTTATCCTTGAGGGTTATTGTTGACGTAGATTGAATTTGTAACATAGCATAAGGTAGTTTAAGAGAAAAGTTTTCAAATTACTCTTTAGGTACCTTCGGGTAACCCGTAAGCCGATCGGCAATCTGCGACGGCGTGGCCCGCGGTAATGTTCGTAGGCGAAGGCGGGCACTTGTCGACTTACGCTCAAAGCCACCGCAATAACGACGTTCGATTAAAATGGTTAAAGTTGAAAAACCTGCATCTCTTTTTTGTTTGAATTTGGAATATTTGGAATCTAAAAATTATTCGATTTTACAGTGTCGCCCGAGCAGTGACATCGGTTTTATTTTCTTGACATTTTGTTTGTTTTGCAGTGGTGGCTTAGGCTTAGCGTGTGATAATAAAATCTACACAACTTGATTTGGACATTGCCGGACTTGCCCTTTTGGACTCTCGCCATCTTGGAGGCTGCCAAAATTGTAAATACTGATGGACAACCAGAAGAGGAAATCACTCTCTCTCAAATCGTTGTGTCGCTGCAGTCGACCAAAAAATATCAAACTATTGTGATATGTGCGTATGTATGTGCATACGGTCATACACAGAGAACACAGCTTAATTTCTGGCACCTTGTTTTTGTACCTCATTGTCCAAAAGAACAAATTTATGTGCATAATAAAGTGAAAGTTTCACAACATATACGTACGTACATGCATAAGTTCGATAAAATTGTTCGAACATACATACATAGATACGTATATTAACTACTACTTATGCTATGCTCACTACTACTTAAATGTACATAAACAGAACGGCAACATATATTTGATAATAAACAAACAGAAAGCAACATGTATATATATCAAAACATAAAAGTAAAAACGGTGGTCTATTTATTGCATTTTATAATGTTCGTATGTTTGTGCAATAGTAAAGTGTCGCAGTGTCTTTTCAGTTTTCCTCTTTCAACTTAACCGCTACGTAAAAATATACGTACATACGTACAGACATACATTTGTATGCTTGCACTTGCACATACACACGCTTGTTAAAGATTCTTGGGCACCAACGGCTGATTGTTCGTGAGTTCGTTAACCTTTCTTCGCTCTGTGCCGTTTTACATACGGGTCCGGCTTTGTTTGATCGTCTGTAATATATTCGGCTTGTGCTCGCATTCCACAGCTGTTGCACACTAAGTGGCTACAGCAAACGTTTGACTTGCTTATTTTTGGTCGTTTGGACCGCTTTCGTTTGTTTGTTCACATATTGCGCCAGGGCATGTGTATGTTTAGTAAGCAAGCTTGGCGTTTTCGTGACATAGTTATATACACAGTTCGTTACAGTGCGCATGCGAGGGTAGTTCACAATGTTTGTCGAACTTTTGGGTACGTTTTTGAAAGTAGTTTTTTCTCAGCTTAATTATGTCTGAGTCCGACAAGCAGTTATTGGAAAAACCAACAGTTGAACGGCCAACAGTACCAAGTTGGCATTATGTCAACAAAGGTTTGACAAGGTCAGTGCCGACATTGCTCCCGTGCTTTAAGTGCTCGCAGCCTTTAAGCTGAAACAAATGTCATCGGACAAAACAGTATTAGCTTGTCGCCTAGAACTTTTAGAGGGTTATATTAATAAGACTTTGAAGTTAGGCAGAGTTGGACATTTTGAGTCCAGCCAATGAAAGTAGTGGCCCGTTGGATGATTTATGCGTTGTAGCAAAAGCATTTTTCATGAATGCAATTAAGCCAAGATCCAAAACACATATGCAGCTTGACTGCTCAATGAATCCAAAGTTCCACACCCATATGCCACATGACTGTTCAATGAATTCGAGCCAGCGGTCGCAGCTGCCGAAAAGGCGTTTGCCGAAATTCAGTTGCAAAAATTCGGAGTATACAAATTTCATGTGCCTTTTCGAAAATCGTATTAAAGACGTAAGCTTTGCTCGATATTCTTGTTCGCATTTAGTATCATTACCGTTATGCAAGGATTGGAGTACGTCAAAACTCAAAAAATGTGTCTCAATTGTTTGACCGTGGGGCATATAGTTTCGAATGGCAAGGCGTCGAAGTGTCGAGTGTGTTCAAAGCCTCACCATTGTCTGCTTCATAGGTATCATGCACCAGTACAAGGTGAAGCAGCGGCACTTCAAGCCGCAACGTCGGAGGCATACGTGGGTCGCGTTCTTGCTACCGCTATCGTAAATATTAAAGATAAATTCGGACAGTTGCATCCAGCAAGAGCTTTGCTCGATAGTGGTAAGTTTGATGTCTGAGAGCATGGCACAGAGGCTTCGGCTTAAACGTGAGCCAACTTCCCTTGCTATCCCAATGGTAGGTGGTGCAACAACTGATAGTAAAAATAAGGTTTGTGCATCAGTTCAATCGGACACCAGCGATTCGAACGACTGGGAAGCCATAACGCCAGGGCACCTTCTCATCGGCCAGCCTTTGCTGGGGCTACCGCAAGGATCCACACCCGAAGAGCCCAACAACAAGCCCGCACTCGCATACTTGAAGCGGTGGCAACAGTTGTTGGTACTCAAACTGCACTTCTGGCGCAAGTGGTCCAGGGACTACCTCTTCAGCCCGCAGCAGCGAGCCCAGTAGAGCAGAGGCAAGGCCAATCTGGACGAAGGGGCGGTTGTTTTGGTGCACGACGACAACACCACCCCAAAACGATTGATAACAAGGCGCGTAACACGCGCAATAGCGGGAGAAGACGGCAAGGTGCGGGTGGCTGAAGTAAGAACGCCGGCCGGCACAATTAAACGGCCAGTGCACAAACTGGTGCCGCTTCCGATGTGAAGAAAATTTGTTGAAGACCGGAGCTCGTTAACGAGGCCGGAATGTTGGAGTGGATTGAAGTTGAATTAGATTGAAGTTTTAACATAGTATAAGGTAGTTTAAGAGAAAAGTCTTGTAGTTCCTCTTAAGGTATCTTCAGGTAACCGGCAAGCCGATCGGCAATCTGCGACGGCGAATTGGATTGCGTGCGGCCGACTGTGGCTCGCGGTAATGTTTGTAGGCGAAGGCGGGCACTTGTCGCCTTACGCTCAAAGCCACCGCAATAACGTCGTTCGATTAATTTAGTTAAAATTGAAAAAACCGCGTCTCTTTTGTTTTGATTTGCAATATTTGGAATCTAACAAATATTAGATTTTTGAAACCTCTAAAATCTAAACTAGTCTGTACTTCTGTTTCCCAGGAGCATCGATCTTCTTTTTATAACCGGTACTTGAAGCGGTACTTCCCCAGAGGGAAGCGTTTCCGACCCTATAAAGTATATACATTCTTGATCAGCATCAACAGCCGAGTCGATATAGCCATGTCTGTCTGTCCGTCCGTCCGTCTTCATTAGCGCCTATATCTCAGAGACTATGAGACTCGCTATGCAACGCCTTTCAAGCACTTACTCATTTCCTCTTCCTCTCGCACACACTTCCACGTCTCGTGTGTATAGTTATACATGTACATATAGAAATGTAGAAGCTGATGTAAAAAGTATAGGTATGTAAACAAAAATGGAAACAGATAACATTTAATACATAAAAATCGAGCATAGGGTTGACCTAATTTTTTTGAAATGTTCTTTTTTTGTACATATATATATATATACATATATATGTACGTATGTACGTATAATATATACGTATATACATATATGTACATACATATATACTGACTGAGTACCGAGTATAAAGTAGCCGCGGTTCTTGCCGTGGCTCACAACGTTCCCTCTCGTTTAATTGTACAAAATGGAGGAACAGTAAGGCGATTTCGACACGTGAATTATTCCTTGCCTGATAATTTATTTTATTATCTTGTTGACTTCTTCGTCATGGGTATATTTGTATCGCCACCGTTATACCGGATCTTCGTGCTGAGTCTGGATGGCATGCTTTACAGTGCTTGTGAAAGTACAAATATCACCTTCTCTGTACTGCAAGTCACTATACTCAACTCATACAATATCTTTTTCAGCTTTTCCTTCTCTTCACTGTTCAAATGTTCTTACCTTAGCTCATTACTTTCCCTTTGTTCATCACTGTGTGTCGAGGCACATTGATGCGTTCTTATCTTCTTTTGAGGATAGATCCTGTTGACTAGCAAGATATCGTAGTTGTTCACAAATTGAAAAGGTAGAACTTCTGCTCTGTTTTGCAGATTTTAATGGGTGCCTGATTATTCTTTTTGTTAGCTTCACAGGTCCGTTGATGGTATGGACCTAGTTTATTTTGGTATTCGAGAATTTCTCCTTTATGATGTTAATTGAAGATCCTTAATCCACGATAACTCTGAGTATTTTAATATGTACAGATATTATTATATAGCTTGGTTTCTTCTGAGTCTATCTGACGAAAATGTACATCCTTCTTCATCTGATTACTTTGATTGTCCCTGACTCTCTTAGTTGGTTGGGTATACTTCCACTAGCTTAGTTGCTTTGCTTTTGATAATTCAACGGGTTTTGTGCCAGACCTTGATATAAAGAGTTTTGAAATTCCAGATGCCTGGTTCCTGGTTCTGCTCCTTCTTATTTTGCTCCTACTCATTTTTAGTCCGCTCCTGTAGTGCTACCTACGTTGTGGCCGCGGGTCTCACCTCCACCGGTGATCTCGCCATCATCGAACTCTTCGCATATGCATTTTCCCCCTCATTTGTTTTTGGTGCTGTTGTGTCCATGCTATTAGGTTCCAACTCTCGGGTCGTTATTCCTGCTCGCTTGTGCAGTAGCGTTTATAATCCCATTTTTGTCTATGTAAGCAGTGAGGCCATGCTCGGGTTGAATCTCGCCTTTATATGGCCCAGAATTTAGAGCCGGATCCGCGTTAGTCGGAAGACTTGCTCAACCGAGCCTGTACCACCAAATTAATGGTGACGAGACATAAAGCGTATCTAGGGGAACTGCCAGTCTTTAACGAGACGGAGTCGGTTCCTCTGCAGTGCACTGGCCGTCAGCTGCCCTATCGATCAGCTAGCATGACGAGTTGCGATTGCAGCGAAGAACAAGAACAAGACAGCATGACAATTCAAAAATGACAATTAAAACAAAAAGAACAAGTGCTACCAAATTCAAGTGTTACCAAAAATAAGTGCTATCAGGAAAGAGATCTAAGAGAGAGAGCAAGAAAGGAGAATAGTTCCCTCTTTCGGCATTTTTTTCTGCAGGCATCTCGGCTAGATAGCCGTTTGCGTGGGAGCACCAGAAAAACGCTTCCGAACTTGTCACGCACTTCACACACATCCATCCGGGGAAATGAGTGTCAAATAGAATGTGTAGAGCCTCCTCACTGGAGTTAGTCCTCGTACCATCACTTCTTTTGAGGTACCCCACCGAGGGGGTCATTTTGGAGAGGATCTTGCGTTTGCCAAGAGGCCTTTTTGCCTTCCTAGTTTCTTTTTTGTATGCGGCCAAACTGGTCTTATAGTCTGCCCAGTGTTCCTCTCCGTTAGAACTTTTGGCTCTGTTAAAAAGGGTCCTGCATCTTTTTCGTAGGATATCTATTTGTGTTGACCACCTGGGGGTCTCTTTTACCCCTTCTTTTGTTTGAGGGGCATGCTGTCCCTGAACCTGTTCACTAGACGGTTTAGGTCGGGCATACTGTAGCTTTGAAGGGAAGTAATTCCTCCATTGTTGTACTATATTTTTCCCAGGTGACTTTCCTGGGAAAGTCTTTTTCGAGCTCTTAAGAGACAGGATCGTGTCTGTGGACTACCTGTAGACTATGGACATACTAGGATTTCCAGCCCTTGACTATGTCTGACAGTTTGTGAGACACTTAAAGACACTTAGAGTTTAGGATGAAATCTTAGTTGGAAAGGGACTCACTCTTTACGTTTGTGTCCGAGCTCCCCAATCGGGTGTGGTGTCATTTGATCACTTGGGTGATCGCTTTCCTCGTGAGCCTTATGGGACAACATCCAGTGTTCATTTCTAATATTTATTGAACAATTCTGAAATAACATTTTTTTTTACTTTTTTGAAGGTTATAAATCATTTTTTTTTATTTTTATTGAAAAAATCAGAAATAAGTGTTATTTCTGAATAAACTATATTTAATTATTATTTCCGATTTTTTCAATTAAAATTAAAAATAACTATTATTTTTGATTTTTTAAATAAAAATTGAGAAAGAATTGTTAGATTGCAATTTTTTAAGCCGAGACACCTGTTTCCAAACCGATAAAGAATATACACTGCCACTCAACTGGTCTGAATTGGTCTGAAATTCCTAAACCAATATTCCAATTGACATGCTTTTTTTTTTCTATAACTCTCAAGTCTTATATCAATTAAATGACAAAGTTTAATATTAATAAATATTCATTTCCCTGAGGAAATCTCCGGGTCCTGGCGCTGCAGGAGCTTCAGTGCCCTGAAGGGGATCGCGATGGGAAAGATTACCTTCGCCTTTAGTATAGACGGGATTTTCTTCCTATCGACCACAACCAGCTTGGCCCCCTCCCACATCGCGTCCAGTCGGCAGACAGTTTGCGTAAACCACCTGCGCGTCGGGTCGTCATTGCACTTCCGGATTTTTACGCCGCACAGTGGGGCCTTTTCTCATTTTACTCTTCAAAAATCATAACTTCTAAACTAATAAAGCGAAATTTAATTTTTATAAAATTTAAAAAACTATTAATAGAAAACTTCTTAAGTTTTAAAGAATGTTCGTCAAGAGTGTCAGGTATCCGTGGTGCTTTAATATTCAAGGGTTATTCAAAGTTAAGAAATATGTTCGGCTAAGCGCGTGCCCATGGTAGCAAAAAGATAGGTATAGCTTTCTCTCTTCACTACACATTACTCCAAGCATCGTTGCTGCTGCTGCCCTACGCCCTACGATCTCAATCGCTACATCGCCCTTTCCCTAAGTTCGTCGTCCGACAAGAAATGTGAGGGAGGCTCATCAGCAGAGCAGAAGACACAGCAGAAGTGGTCGTCTTCGTGAGCAAACGTGGTTTCGTTAATTTCGTTTCGTTGGTACTGTGACGTGTGTTATCGTTGCATCTCTCGCATTACAAAGTACAAGAAAAATAAATCAAATATATTTCATTGAAATCGAGCCAGTTGCGTTTTAATTAAATTTCTCGAATATTCGCTGCTGAAGAAGCTCAGTAGCTCAACAAAATATATTCGAGAATATTTTACCTGTAAAATTCAAATTAAAAACGTTTTTTTTTGTCATAACTGCACATTTCTTATAATTTCAGTGTGAAAGTTTGGTCAAACGGTTGTAACTTAGCCGTTTATCCATCGATTTTTATAAACAATACCTAAAACGATGCCTAAAATAAAAGCAAAAATGTAGGCATTTAAATATTTTTTTGACTTTTCCTGAGTTTTCAAAATCAAAATTTCGGGAAAAAATACCGAAAAAAATTATGAAATTTCAATTTGGATGCTTAATATCTTCCCGACGTTAAGTTGCATCTACAAAGTGTCTGGGTCGGAGTTATAGCTGCATTTGTCTTCTTTTTAAAACTGCAAAGTTCAATACAACCAGTTGTAGGAAACTTAAGTTATGTGAAAAATAGAAGCACTACCTATGACAAAAAACAAAATTTTTTTAAAATTCTTTTAAAAAAACTACACCTGAAAAAAAACATTCTTTAAACATTTTTAAACATCCAAATCTATCTAAAAAGTCATTTTTGGCGACAGCGAAAAAGTCGTGTCGACTAGTGTAATTGGCCCGGTACTTTAAATAACTAATCTGTGATCGTGATGCCACTAGGATAGCATTTGTATTTCGTAAAACGCATTTTTTTGTAGCATAGATACATTATATATGTCACGGTTTTTGCTTTTTGGAGCTCTTGTTTACATGTGTACCTGGTATTTCCAAGATGTAAAAATAGTGCCAGTCCCTTTCTTTAGAACATTTTTACGGAAGCCGCTGGGGTGATTCATAGTCTTCATTACCAATCCTACTAAAATCCTCGTCGGCAATTAAGAATTGATACCATCTGCACCACACTGCGCCTGACAATTTTTTTCTGTCTCGTTTTTAAAACAGATCTTTTTCTGTGCATCCATAATTTTCAGCGGATCTTTCTATCTACAGTGGCGAGCATACATGGATACATGTTCATCACTTTTCAGTTTAAACGCCTGTAAAATCTTCAAAAATGACTCAATCCTTGTGATTTTTTTTGTTATATATTCCTTAATTATATGAAAACGAAATAAAACAATAATTTAAATTAAAAGAGATCGGGTTCAGTTAGAGTTTTTAGTTTTTTCAAAAAAAGTCAATGTATCCACTTTTGCACGTTTTGTTTTTTTATGTTTGGAACACTTATTTTGAAGCTTTTTGTAACACAATTATGGGATTTCCCAAAAATATATTCTTATCGTGCAATTAGACATTGATTCGCTAACAATAGTAGACAAATCGATTGCCCTTTATTATAATATCCGCGAATTTTTCATCAAACCACATATTTAACTCAAAATGAGTAAAATCTTTACAAATGAGGAAAACCAAATATTGGAAATGACGGAAAGTAAAAAATCAGTACGGAAAATCCCAAAGTCTCTTGGAATTTGTCACCTAACTGTTCTACAAGCTCGAAAAAGACCCAATTTTGTCGTATCTGTAACGTCAAAATCACGACCACGTCTGCTTACAGACAGGGATGCTCGTGCTATGGAGCATGTAATGACCACCACGAAGAAGACAACACCTAAACAAGCTACAGCGGCTATAAACAAGCACGTAAGCGAGTGGTCGGCACGAAGAGCTCTGCCCAAGATCGGCCAAACAGTGGCAGTTAAGCAGAAAAATCCTGACCCGTCCGAGAAAAACGTTTCTATACGTCTTAAACTTGGCAAGGAGCACATGAACTGGATCATGGAAGATTGGACGAAGGTAATTTGGTCAGATGAGACCAAAATAAACAGTTTTCAGTCTGAATGCAAGGAGTATTACTGTCACCGCCCATACGAAAAGCTGAAAAAGCATCAGGTCAAGGAAACAATAAAGCATGGGGAAGGCAGTATTATGGTGTGGGGCTGCCTCACTTGGTGGAACGTTGCCCCATTGCTTAAAATGGATAGAATAATGAAGAAAGAAGATTATCTTCATATTTTGAAGAACAATTTACAAAATTTGATCGACAAATGTGCCTACCCCATAGAGGAGATCACTTTCTAGCAAGACGGAGATCCGAAGCACACGGCCAAAAACGTGGAAATTTGCCTGAATAATTAGAGTTTTCACTTAATGCGGTGGCCTGCTCAATGCTCAGACTTGAATCCCGTTGAAAATCTGTGGGCTCTGCTTAAAAAACGCTTGGCAAGGTACAAATCTGCACCAAAGAGATTGGATGAGCTGTGGGAGCGCCTACAGACGGAGTTGCGCATGATACCTCGAGAACACATTCAAAATTTAGTCGAGGGTATACCAAAACGCATTAATAATGTAATAAAACGTATGGCCTTTGGACCAAATATTTATAAAAAATTTCTAAATTAAGAAATTGCAAAACGTGCAAAAGTGGATACATTGACTTTTTTTGAAAAAACTAAAAACTCTAACTGAACCCGATCTCTTTTAATTTAAATTATTGTTTTATTTCGTTTTCATATAATTAAGGAATATATAACAAAAAAAATCACAAGGATTGAGTCATTTTTGAAGATTTTACAGGCGTTTAAACTGAAAAGTGATGAACATGTATCCATGTATGCTCGCCACTGTACATTAGATGCCATTACTGTTTTCGAAAAAAACCACTTGTTTCTGCCACAGTTTTTTACTTTAGGGTAAGCCTACTAGCAAAATTTCTCCTGAGTGTACTTAAGTTTAATTAGAGCAGAAACATCTTTGTGGGACTCGTTTATTCGTGCCATACTTAGCAACGATTCGTTTTAATACTGACATTGTGTCCAAAAAGTGATATAATTTGAACAGCAGATTTTCCCAGTTTTAAATGCGCACAATTAAGGATAGACTAATCACTAGTATCAAAGTATCTGTTATCGATTGGTAAAAAAAATATACGCTATTTTAAATTTGAAAATTTAAATAAAATGCCGCTAGCGAGGCCAAATGTGCGACGGGGGTTTTGGACAGAGTGCGAATTTATTAATCCCATTCTTGCATCGATACAAAGACATATGTAGATACAATTTTATTATAATATGAAATTAACGTAATCCCTCCTGTCTCTCGGCTTGTGGCAGTAATGATGACATCACACGCAATAGCGCTGACCTTGCTCTCGCATTACATGAATTAGCATTAGTGCATAAGTTAAAAATCTGCACATTGGCCAGTGTAAACATATACATATTTTCAGTTAGTAATAGTATATTTTCATTTATAGGTTAGCTGTGAATAATTTGCAGTACGTTAGCAATGTTCTTGGCATTAAAGATCCGATTCATAAACAAAAAATTTCACTGAAAGCAATGGATGTAGTACTCTTTGGGCCACCACGAGGTAAGAAAATAATTGAAAAATACCCATGAGCTTTTACAAGTTTTTGATTGCGTTACTTTAAAATGAATGAAAAAATGAATAGTACATAATATTTTGATCATACAAATATAAAAATTATAGAAACTGGTACCCGTTGGAAGGACTACATATTGGTGACCCTGTTGTTAAGCGCTATTATTGGTTGTTGGTATGCTTATCAGCAAAATAAAAATGCTAAGCGTCACCTACGGCGTATGGCACAAGATATGGAAGGACTGCAGAAAGCCGAACAAAGTCTACAGGAGATGCAGAAGGTTTGTTTAATTGATATAAAGTAAGTTAAATTATTTTTTCAATATTGCAGGAGCTAGAGCGGGCTAGAATGGAACAGGAAAATGTGGCAACGGAAAAAATGGATCTAGAACGGCGTCTTAAAGAGGCCCCCTCTCTAAGCTCATCAAACACAGACCTAGAAGTGTTACAGTTAAAAAAAGAAATTGAAATGCTGCGAAATGAATTGTCGCGGGCCGAGTTCGAGTTGGTTGATAATTGCTGGGCTCCACCTCCGCAGCTTCAATCATGGTTGCAATACACATATGAACTGGAAAGTAAGAACCATCAAAAAAAGCGTGCATCTGCAGAGAAACAGCTTCAGTCAGCAAGAGAGGCATGTGAAAAATTGCGTAAGAAGCGTTCGAGTTTGGTAGAGCATTTGTGTCTACTCACGGAAAAGTATTGATGACGTTGATCGTTCAATTGTTGAGGCACGCAATGCCCTAGGGGAAGTAACAAACGAGCTCCAAGAACGCCTGCATCGCTGGAAACAGATTGAAACGTGCCTTGGAATAAACATAGTTAATAACAATGGATTGTCATATTTGGAAAATGTGCTGTATGGTCGTAATGGAGGCTTACAAGGCTCGATTGGTGTAAGTGGTGCAAAAGGCTCAAGAAGTAAGTATATTTTGGTTTTTAATTTTATTCCTTACTAATGATATGTTATGTGTCATGAATATTCTTTGTTTGTTTAAACAGCTCGAATTACTAGCAGTACTGATGACCTAGATGACGAGTCTGTGCAAGGTAAGCTGAACTTTGAGAACTTTTCTCTGCTCGCAACGGAATAAACCTGCCACAGGCAAAAAAACACAGCTCATCAATTAAATACAAACAAACTGACAACTTACACACAGTAAGAAATAGAGCTGGATTGCCCATTATTTTTCGAGTCTCATTAAAATTGTTTAAAAGTAAGAGATTCTATATTAATGAAGGTCATGTATTAACGATTATGTATAAAATTGTAATATAAATGTTTATCTTATCATTGATGTAGCTAAAATTGCATCTATTGTGTTATATACAAATATTTTTCAATAGCAATCCCAAAAACCTAATGTACTTTGAAATGTTATGCACGTATTGATTGTACTTACATATAAATAATTTATATTAATCGAAATTTGTTACATAAACTAAACGATAATCTTTTTTAATGGTTCACCGCTATTTGCTGTATTTTCTATAGCTTTGCAGAGAAGATAAAACTTGAATTAGGCCGTTCAGTTTAAATGGAATAGTTGATTTTCAGTTTCAATTCAGTATATATACATACTACAAAATTTAATTATTGTGAAAATATTGTACTTTTTTTGTGGCATTAAATCAAAAGTCGAATTGAATCCAAAAAATTGATAATTTGGTCAGTGTTTTTTTTTTCGAAATTTTGTCGAACAAAATTTCTTTTTTATATTTTATTTGTATAGGCTAGTTTATATACAGGGTTCTTTACTAGCATCAGTGAACAACATTGGGCGCATTCACCAGTAAAACTTGATCAGCCATCAGTGATCGTTATGATATAATTTTGGCATAAATTCATAAATGAGATGTAGCCTAAAAATAGTACGCTCCATATAATAAGTAAGGTTTGCACATGATCGATGTGACACTTCACTGATCGCTGATCAATTTGTGCTTGTGTCCATTGTCTACTTATAGGTTTTTTACACTGGGTGCGTTACCTATCGATATCGGAAAAGGCGCACAGGAACAGAAGAGGCGTTTACACCACTGCGTCTTTGCGTCTTTGGAAGAGGAAGACAAATTTTGTAAACAAAGTAAATAATGTTCGAAAATCAACGAAATATGTCGGAAATAATGTTAATTCTTTTAACTGCGGTGGCGCAAAGTGAGGAGAATCTTTTGAAGTGCATGAAAGCGGCTGAGTTATCCTCAGACAAGTTGAAATTCGTCTTGCAACTGCAACGTCCTCCTTGCGTTTGGACTCTTGTAGGTAAAGAGCAGATAATGTTCTCTCTTTTCAATTAAATAATGTATTCAATTGCAATAGCCACGATACGGTTCATATTAGGAGGAAGATGTTGTGGACAACTCCGATGCCTTTTTTAAGGAAAATTTCGGCATGGAAAAGAGTACTTTCAACATTCTTGTTGGACTGTTGCCCAATATCAAAAAGAAAGACACTCCTTATCGACTGACAATCCCTCGGGAGAATAAAATAGCCGTAGCATAGCCATTTATTGCCTAGGATCTTCTGTAGGGAGTCTGTTTGGTGTGCCAAGTCCATTGTCTGTAGCATATTACTGGAGTTTTGTCGCGATGTACTTGCTCAACTCGCTGACAAGTATCTGCCAGCACACTTTCATACCCTGCGAAGATCACGGAAACAGTGAAAGGATTCAAAGACATGGGATTTGCAGCAAAACATTTGAAAGCAACCATATTGTTCAAATGCTTGATTTAATAATAAAATTAGCTTAAACAATTTTTTCTAAGCATTACATGTATTTTTGCCCCTTTTTACTTAAGCTGGGTATCCAGCACCGCGGAAACTAAAAATTACTGCTAAACTTCATATAAAAAAAACTGAGCCAGGAATTTTTCGTTTGTGTTTTCCTGGCCTCAGTATCCAGCAAAGTAAACGAAATCCACGAAATCTTATCGATAGTATCGATATCCACACGATTGTGGACTGAAAGAACAGCTGATATGGGCGCCAGGAAAATATATGTGCCTATTATTACTGAAGTACAAGTGAGAGGTGGAGGCAAAATCTGTGCGCAAAACCAAAAAGAGATATACAAATTTTTAAAGTGAGGAGTAGATTGCTTTAATAAAAGCAGTTGAGGCAAGACCATGTATTTGGCGGATCACGGAAAATAAGCATTTTGGTCATTTTGACACTTTAGCGCCTCCGACTGTGCTGTACTTCTTCTTACAACAATATGTGCCGCTACCAACACAATCACTTCATCGTCAGAATTACTTTTCTTCCTTTTTTTAGTTTTAGTTGAATTTTTAAAATTGGCGCTGTTTACAAAACACAGCTGATTCATGAGAGTGGCAAATCACTTTTTAGGTTCTTGGTCACACTACATTAGTTGAGTTCCACACAACCGAAATAAAGAACAGATTGCCGTCAGTAATTTTTCGCGGTGCTGGATACAGGCCTTTAGTTAAAAATTGTACGCTGCAATATTTAAATTCTAATCTGCTGTTTTTTTTTGTTATTAGTGGTGATAGTTCCGCTAAACCTATGTAAAAAAAACTGCGTTTCTGGGTAGACGCAAAGAATCAAGACGCAGCCTCAGTGTAAACGGCACATTATTTTCAAATTTTTACAGTAAGGCCAGCAACGTACCGAACGGGATATATGAAAGTGTAAAATGGGAGTGTGCGACGTTTCGTCAGTAAACTGCAGACTAGCCGCTTGTTGAGCTACCGAGCTTTTTCGGCAGCGTAGTTTGCGAGATATTAAACACGGGAGTTTAGTTTGATACAGTTTATTGTGTGGTATATATGTAATAGGATAGCGAGTCGAAAGAATACAGGAAATGCACGACGAGTCTGTTTAGCTCGATTCAAGACGGGGTCGAATTGAAGACGCGAGGGGTCGGTTCAACGACAGTGTCGGTTGAGAAGCTAAATCCAGACGCTGCAAAGGCAGGCGGTCCGAATTGCCCGTACCCTAATGCGAGCGCGACGATATCCAGACTATTTGAGGGCAGGCGGGCAGAATTGCCATTGCCCTACTGCAAGCGAGAGTGCGACAGATCCAGAGGAGAGGGCAATAGCGAAGAAGAAAGATCGAGAGAGTGATAGAAAAGTCGAAAGAAAGAAGGAAAGAAGACGAGAGAACGGCTGGATAGGAAGATGCCGTGCGGGAGCTTACATGTATATATGTGTGTACAATGTACAGTGCAGTAGGCAGTAAAAACAACAAACAATAAAAAGGGAATTTAATTTACTGATGCACCACTGGCTATAATGTTTCAATCAACTCTCTTAATATTGGGCTGCGGAACCTGACACCGCTTATAACAGGATATAAAAGATTCCGTAATCGGCGCTGAAAATACGAATAAAAAATAAAGCAACAAACTTTCGCAAAAAAAAAATCCCGCAAAAAATTGTGCTGACTTTTTCATTTTTGGCGACAGCGGAAAAGTCGTGTCTATTATCTATGGTTTTTTTCTATGACAAGATTTTTTTTTTGTAAAAAAAAAATCATGTTTTTTTGAGAGGTTTTGCCTTTTTTTTACACAACTTAAGTATCTTACATCTGGTTGTATTGGACTATGCAATTCCGAAGAAGCCGATAAATGCAGCTATAAATTAGACCAAAACACTGTGTAGCTTCAGCTTACCGTCTGGGAATTTTTAGGTTTTCATATTACAAAATTCGTATGTTTTGTGGGATTTTGTTTTTTCCAATTTTGCCTTTAAAAATTCAGGAAAAGTAGAAAAAAAATTGACGGCATTCGAAGGTTTGGTCGAACGGCTGCAACTTAGCCGTTTATCCGTCAATTCTTACAGTCAATCCTTAAACGACGCATAATTAATGTACCTATCTAAAAAAAATTCAGACCAGAAAAATAATACCAGATTTAAAAAAATTCTTTAATAAAAACTAAACCATATAAAAATAGTAATTCTATAAAAAATTGTCCTCCTAAAATGTTTGCCTTTTTTTACTAGTTTTTTTTCCTTATTCTAACTTTAAAATTCAGCAAATATTAAAAACCGGTTGACCAAATCACGTTTTTCTTGAAAAAATGTGTTACGTCCGAACTTTAATCGCAGGGCTTGATCTATTGAAGCACTACGTCTAAGAAAAACTTTAATAAAATAAAAACTAAAAAAAAAAAATCGAGGATTTTAACGAATGTTATAGCCTATTTACACTGGTGCGTTGCGTTGGTTGCGTTTAGTTGAGTTTGTCAGATTTTCCGAATATTTCAACCCTGATCTGCCTGTCGTGGAATTATCACCACTAGGTACAACAAAAATGGGCAGCTCGAAATTTAAATTTTGGCGCGTAAGAAATATGGCTGAGGAAAAAGGTGCAAATATACATACAATTGTTAAAACCAATACTTTAAAACAAATTTTATTATTAAAAACTATATATACAATGTGTTCGATTTCTAAAATTCGGTCGGAAACACTTAGCCAAGCGCTAAATTAAATTATTATAAATTAAAATAAATTATTATAAACAATTGCCAATTTAAAATATTTTAATTTTGGTACACATGCAATGTACATATAATTAAATTTCCGATGTAGCAGTTTAGATTTTTAAAAAAGATATTTTATTTAATCTAAACTTATAATTATTACAAAGGCGATTTATTGAGTTATCCCCGACTTTTATGTTGAAAGCAGAGCATGCAAATAACCGTCAACCGATTTTTCCAACGCTGTCTTCACACAGACAAAACATAAAAAAATTTGGTACACACGATCTCTCTCTGAGCGAAACACTTTTTTCGTTTCGCTTGTGTGTTTCGGTTCGACTGTTTGGCTCAACCGTAAAAACGAATCGGTCTCTCAATAACCACAGATAGGGACACTTTTGAGGGAACGGTCACTGTAAAACAGTCTTTGAAAGACCACTGCGCAATGTGTCTTCAAAAAGGGTTGTTTCTTGCTGTGTGCGAGAAAGAGAAAAGAACCAATTCATGTGCATAAATGTTATGTAGGAAAACACAGGCGCACGCATACATACAAAAGTACTGTTTTCCGAAAGTGTCCGATCAAAATAGTCCCTGAGAGAGCGAACCAAAGAGAACACAAAAAAAGTGTTTTGGTCTGAGAAAAACAGTTGTTGAGCGAAAACACTTTTGAATGTGTTCTTTCGCTCCACGTTCTCAAAGTGTTCGTAGAAGATCGGATTTTTTCGGACACTTTAAAATGGTTGACGGTTATTTGCGAGCTCTGGTTGAAAGTCTCAAACGGAACTAATTATTCTATCTTGATCTATTTTCCAATAGGCCTCGCTTGGGAAGCTTTTGAGTTTTGGTCCCAAGCTTTGATCTTCGGCTGCAGCTTTCTTCTTCGGTTGAACTTCGGCTGATAGTGGCTTTTGTTCTCGGTGAGTTGGCCGACGTGCGTTGGCCAGCGTATGGATGGTTATCAATGAATTGTCGGCTTTGATGAAAGGGTTGACTGCAGCTGGTGATCTGTATCATCTTACGTCTGGGCTGGTCACTTGTTTATACGATTGGAGTGTGGGGGCCGAATTTGTTTACTTGTGCATCTGTGATTCAATTTGGTTGTGGAAACCGAATCGTTTATTCTAGTAGCCTGGAATTTCGGTGATTTCCTGTTGACAGCTTATGATTCATTTGTTTTCTAGTGTTGGGGATCTTGTCATTTGTTTATCCTAATCTGTTATATGCGTAATAGGGTTAGTGCTGGTTATATGTATAACTTGTTATTGATATGTCCAGTGCTTAACGTATACATAATGCGTGTATGGGCGTAGGGCATTATGGATATGTTACTCCCCCACTTCTCATTAGCCTGTCCTCAGGCGTCTACCTATAGGGATGGATTTTCTGCTATAACAACTGGAGAGTCTAATATTTCTACTTTTTCTTCTACCTCTTTGGATTTTACATGCTTAATAATTATATTTTTGGTTATTTTCTTAAATTTAATGGTTAAATACGCAACTATAATTATTATTGTTATAAAAAATGCAATTATAATTATTGTTTGTAGTACGTGGAAATATAAAGCACTCATATTTCTTGATTAGTTCTTTAGCTAGTGTATTTGTCATTTCTTTGTATGTTACTTTAATGATTAGCTTAAGAAAGTAGAGTGTTGTGTCTTCTTTATCCTCCTTTCCTTTTATTAACTCAATTTGTCTGTTGTAATAGTTAATAGGTCTGTCGGTAATGGGGATATTGTTCTGATTATCTTCTTGCGCACTATGTATGGTTGCCTGCACTATCGGATACCTCACCAAGAAGGTTTTCGTTGAGCTTTACCCTTGAAAGCGCATCTGCTACATAGTTTTCTTTTCCTGGCAGATACTTTATTTTTAAGTCGAATTCGTTTAACTTTATTTTCCACCTTTGTAGCTTCATTTTTGGCTCTTTCAAGTTGTTCAACCACACTAATGGTTTATGGTCACTAAGTATCTCGAATGTTCTACCGAATAGGTATGATCTGAAATACTTAGTCGCCCAAATTATAGCTAATAATTCTTTCTCGATGGCGGAGTAATTAACTTCATGTTCGTTTAGTGTTCTGCTGGCATAACATATTGGTTTATGGTCTTGAGACAGAACAGCACTTATTGCCATGTTACTAGCTTTTGATGTTACAGAAAACATTTTATTAAAATGTGGGTAACTGAGAATGGGGTCTGAGGTGATGAGTACTTTCAGCCTCTCAAATGCCTCGACGTATTTCTCTTCTTTATGATCTATGACGGCTCGTTTCTTCAGCTTAAGTGTCATAGGTTTTGCTATGTTTGCGAAGTTAGGAATGAATTTCCTATAGAAGCCACTTAGTCCTAAGAATGACTTGATTTGCTTGGTTTTTTCAGGTATTGGGAACCTAACTATTGCTGAAATCTTGTTTGGATTCGGTATTATTTCCTCTGGTGTGACTACATGACCAAGGAATTCGGTTTCCTTCTTCATAAATTCACACTTATCCATTTGCAACTTTAGGTTTGCGTCCCTTAACTTTCCGAATACTTTTCTTAAAGATAACAAGTGTTCATCCAATGATGTGGAGAAAATTATTATGTCATCTAAATACACTAAACAATCTGTGATGATCAGGTCTTCCAATAGATTATTCATGCATCTTTGGAAAGTTGCGGCTGCGTTTGTCAGCCCGAATGGCATCCGAGTGTATTTGTAATGACCATGCTTAGTGGAAAATGCTGTTTTTATGATTGAATTGGGTTCCATCGGAATTTGATGGAAACCTTTAGCCAAATCAATCGTTGTGAAATACTGACATTTTCCTAGTTTGTCTATTATTTCATCCATCCTAGGAGTTGGAAACTTATTCTTGATGGTTATATCATTGAGACCTCTATAATCTACAACGAGTCGGTATTTTTGCTTCCTGAAGCATCAATCTTTTTCGGGATCGTGGAAATTGGTGAACAGTAAGGCGATTTCGAATTTCGAATTATTCCTTGCCTGATCATATCTTTTATTTGTTGATTAACTTCCTGTTCGTGTATCTGCGCATACTTATATGGCCTCCGGTATGCCGGATCTAATTATTCTAACTTCTATCCAATAGGCCTCGCTTGGGAAGCTTTTGAGTTTTGGTCCCAAGCTTTGATCTTCGGCTGCAGCTTTCTTCTTCGGTTGAACTTCGGCTGATCGTGGCTTTTGTTCTCGGTGAGTTGGGTGACGTGCGTTGGCCAGCGTATGGATGGTTACACTAGTCGACACGACTTTTCCGCTGTCGCCAAAAATGACTTTTTCTGATAGATTTGGATGTTTAAAAATTTGTAAAGAATGTTTTTTTTTTCATGGAGTAGTTTTTTTAAGAATTTTTAAAAAATTTGGTATTTTTTGTCATACGTAGTGCTTCTATTTTTCACATAACTTAAGTTTCCTACAACTGGTTGTATTACACTTTGCAGTTAAAAAAGCTGACAAATGCACCTATAAATCCGACTCGGACACTTTGTAGCTGCAACTTAACGTCTGGAAGATATTATGCTTCCAAATTGAAATTTTATCATTTTTTTCGGTATTTTTCCGCCGAAATTTTGACTTTGAAAGCTCAGGCTTAAGCTTTGTCGAGTAGTGTTATCAATGAATTGTCGACTTTGATGAAAGGGTTGACTGCAGCTGGTGATCTGTATCATCTTACGTCTGGGCTGGTCACTTGTTTATACGATTGGAGTGTGGGAGCCGAATTTGTTTACTTGTGTATCTGTGATTCAATTTGGTTGTGGAAACCGAATTGTTTATTCTAGTAGCCTGGAATTTCGGTGATTTCCTGTTGACAGCTTATGATTCATTTGTTTTCTAGTGTTGGGGATCTTGTCATTTGTTTATCCTAATCTGGTATATGCGTAATAGGGTTAGTGCTTGTTATATGTATAACTTGTTATTGATATGTCCAGTGCTTAACGTATACATAATGCGTGTATGGGCGTAGGTCATAATGGATATGTTACTATATACATATAACCGAAATTCAACATATTTGCAATTACAACCGTTCAATTTCCCTGCGGAAATTTTCCTTAAAAAATGGATGCAAAGGTTATTCGCAACGTCCTCTTCCCAAAAAGATCCATATCGCGGCTATTATAATTTGGGATACATTTTTAAATATAAAAGAAATTGAAATGCCAATTCCTTACCACGGTCCAAATGCGTTTCTTGGAAATTTTTTCCAAATACTCCACAGTTGCTGCAGACATCGTCGCCAACTCTATACACTGCAGCGTCGTTAGCGTATCTTGCTCTGCCACATAGAAAATCATTAATTCGTAGTCGTTCATTTTAATAATATCAAATAAAATCAAATTTTCGTAAACAAGCACGTGCCAGCAGCGAAAGGCTATTATTTTTGTTGCGAGCTAAATAGAAAAAAGTAGTTATCGATGAAATTAAATCGCTTTGTAAGCCTAGCACTTAGACCCGAAAACACGTTTGTTAAGCTGGGTATCCAGCACCGCGGAAACTAAAAATTACTGCCAAACTTCATATAAAAAAAACGGCGCCATTAATTTTTCGTTTGTGTTTTCCTGGAGTCAGTATCCAGCAACGTAAACGGGATCCACGAATTTGTATCGATAGTATCGATATTCACATGAATGTGGACTGTGAGAACAGCTGATAGGGGTGCCAGTAAAATATATGTGCCTATTTTTACTGAAGTCAAAGTGAAAGGTGGAGGTAAAATTTGTGCGCAAAACCAAAAAGAGATATGGAAATGTTTAAAGTGAGGAGAGGATTGCTTTAATAAAAGCAATTAAGGCAATATCATGTCTTTAGCGGATCACGGAAAATGAGCATTTTGATAATTTGGACAATTTGGCGCCTCCAACTGTGCTGTACTTCGTCTTATAACCATATGTGCCGCTACCAACACAATCACTTCATCGTCAGAATTACTTTCATTCCTTTTTTTTAATTTTAGTTTAATTTTCAAAATTGGCGCTGTTTACAAAACACAGCTGATTCATGAGAGTGGCAAATCACTTTTTAGGTTCTTGGTCACATTACATTAGCTGAGTTCCACATATCCGAAATAATGAGCAGTTTGCTTTCAGTAAAATTTCCCGGTGCTGGATACCAGCCTTTACAAAAGGGGGGCCGAGTGTGACCAGGTGGGCATGCCCTGCATAGACTGCATAGAAATAAAATCCGTTATAAATTCCAATTTTTTATCAAAGCAAGCAGGAATGTATAATTAGTGTGCGCTGTGACGCTGGCCAACTATAATACACAGATAAAGCTCCGCAAATTCAACTATTTTTGTATTCCCTATTTATCCTCTAAATTTCATAACAATTTGCTCTTCTCGGCAGCCTTTATTAATTTCATTACAAATACTTTTGTAGCATATATCGTCGTATTTGTTTGTCGATCTGAGTACTACTTTCGGAATGACCCTAGCAAAAACATTTTACAAACATTTTTTTTTATCGGTTTCATACGAAGATCAACTGTTAGTCTGGAAAAGAAAGTCATCTTTTTTATTTTAACTGAAAACTTTTAAATGTGAAAGGTGTGGGACCAGGTTTAAGTCTAATTTTGACCAAACACGAGAACAGTATTGTGCTGCAATAGAATTAATCGATCTGCAAGGGTATCCTAAAGCTTCTGTCGTCGAAAGTTGCATGTTGTTCGCTATGCTTATATCCGTTTTATTAAAAAATTAACTAAGAGGCATACAATTTGAATTTTGTATAAAACAAAAAATGTAATCGACGAAATACTTATTTATAGCTGTTTTTTTAGTTAACTTCAGTCAAACTTCAATATAGCAAATTTCAAGGGGACCAAAAAAAGAGTCCTTTTAGAATAGAATAATAGTAAAAAAATTGAAACTGCGGTAAATTTTCCACAATATTCCGTTCGGTACCATGACAAACGTCATTTTACTGCTAAAAACTATTATATATGGGTAATAGCCTTTTACACTACCGCATCATTGTCGAAAGTGCGGAAAAATGATGCGAGGCGTTTACACTTAGGCGGCATCATTTTGTCAGCTATTGTTGGCTCCACCGAACAAAAATTACGTGCTGCTGACTTTAATTTTCAAGTGTCACTTTTAAAGTTGGAATCAGCGCGTCCCAAAAGACCTTGTAAGTCATTGTGTTACCATTTTGTTGCTTGAAATCAGACTTATTTTAATTGAAATGTTCAGGAATGGTTTGGCCGCTCAACTTTAAATTTAATTTATTGTTTGATTGGACCGCAAAAAAAAATCAAATTTGAATTTGAAAGCTTAATAATTTCTAGACGGTGCGCTGCAGCTACAAAAAGTTTGGGTCCGATATACATATATCGTTGCATATATCAGCTTTTTAGAATTACAAAGCAATTAAGCTATACGAAAAGGACTACCTCTGAAAAAACATTAGAAAATACCAGATATTACACAATTCTATAAAAAAAACTAGGCGATAAATAACAAATTCAATAAAAAAAAATTTAATCTCCAAGTCTATCAGAAAAAGAACTAAATTTCGAAAGTTTTCGAAATAAATTAGTTAAATCGCCAAAATTTTCTGATTTACTTTTGAAAACGCAAAAATTGCGTTGCAAAAAGAGCAACACAGAAACATTTTCCTCACGTAAATGAATACTAAACGACTTTTAATTTAACGAATCGAATTTTAAATACAGAAGGCAAAAAAACAGATTCAAAAATACAGATGTATTAACTTAAATTTTTTTCTTTAGAACGTTGATATGCAATGACTGCACCATCAAGTGGCCCAAGCGACAATAGCAAAAGTTCCGCGCGGATCCTACGTAAAAACGCAGCCCTTCCCGCCCAACCGACCGAGGGGCACTGCCGCATAGCGCGCGAAAGAAAATGCAGAAAAGATAGGTGTTAGACTAGTTTTAGAGGAAAAGTAGTCTAATCTAACTAAAAAACTAAGCTCCTTGCTTCCTTACCTTTATGTAAACTAGTATGGTGAGGCTGATTGCATACCTTGCGTCGGAATTTAGAAATGCACGTAGCTATTATGTGACCCTGTCGTAAACAATTTGAACAGAGGGCAGCTTCTTTTACAAATTTAAAACGATCGTCTACTGAAAGGGCTAAGTATGAGGAACATGAGGAACAAAAAAAATTGACAATGCCAGCTAAGAGTTTTATAGCAGTGCTCCCATGTTGGCTATGAAACATAATCTTGTTTACTGTCATAAGCTATCTTTGCATCTTTGTCCACTTTAGATAAGACTAATTGGATGATTACTGCATTTAATATTTCTTCATCCGATGGAATATAAAGATTCGCGAAGAGCAGAGACAGTGTCTAATATTGATCAGAGCGAAGCTGGGTCTAACCTTCCCATCGGTAGCACATTAAAAATGTTAGTTATATGCTCGAGAAAGATCAAGACCTTTTTATCATATCTACCCTTTAATTGACGGAGAGCTTTTGGATAGTTTTCTTTTGTCACTCGAAAGGGCTTAATAACTTGGAGAGCTGTTTCTGATAAGCAACTCAGCAAAAAGTGGAATTAGTCAATTATTGATAAAGCGGGATCGTCATACACCAAGTTTGTAAATGCCGCTGTGGGGATAATGATTTTTATCCCCGATCGGCCGAATAATTATTTTGACTAAATAAAAACGCGGCGCAGAAATAAAATTGCGAGTACTGCTTTATTGATGTCTAAACGGCGGGAGGCGCTTGCTTGCCCTTCTCATTGCCACCATAGCTGCTCCGATCGCTGAGCGCAGCTTCGCTTCGCTTGGCAAACATAGATAACGCCGAGCATTGATAACGAAGAGAAGAGCGAGCTTTGAGAGAGCGTTTGGCAGGGCAAGCAAGTGCAAGAATTTACAAAAAAATGAAGTAATGGAAATATGCGGCTATTTGGCAAGCCACTATTCGGCGGTTGTCTGCTCAGAACATTCACCCCCCGTTGGAAGGCAAAGGCTTTCAACAGATCCATCCTGGAGGGGCAGGACCGCTATCTTTCCAACCGCCCGCTTGAAAAGGCCTCTTTGGGTGCGGATGACGGCTTCTCTGATGGTTCCATCTTTTCCTCGGATGACGCTCTCAGTGCGGTCGAGTGGCCACTTTAACGGTCATGATCGTTTGATCATGATCATGACGAGCGTACCTGGCTTGATATTTGGAGACGTGGAGCGCCACTTGCTCCGCTCCTGAAGAAGCGATAGATACGCAGTACTCCATTTTCTCAAGAATGCCTGCTTCATTTGGCACAAACACTGCCATCGACTCAGGAGGCTGAACCGGAGATGCGTCACGTCTGGCTCGTCGAATTCAGCAGTCGGTGCTCCATTAAGAAAGTTGTTTGGCGTGAGCACATCCAGATCGTCAGGACTTTCTGTAATTGCATAAAGTGGCAGGGAATTTAGTAAAGCAGATATTTCACAGGTTAAGGTCTGAATTTCATCAAGGGTGAAAATGTAGGTGCCAACGATGCGATGAAAATGATCCGTTATAAATTCCAATTTTTTATCAAAGCAAGCAGGAATGTATAATTAGTGTGCGCTGTGACGCTGGCCAACTATAATACACAGATAAAGCTCCGCAAATTCAACTATTTTTGTATTCCCTATTTATCCTCTAAATTTCATAACAATTTGCTCTTCTCGGCAGCCTTTATTAATTTCATTACAAATACTTTTGTAGCATATATCGTCGTATTTGTTTGTCGATCTGAGTACTACTTTCGGAATGACCCTAGCAAAAACATTTTACAAACATTTTTTTTTATCGGTTTCATACGAAGATCAACTGTTAGTCTGGAAAAGAAAGTCATCTTTTTTATTTTAACTGAAAACTTTTAAATGTGAAAGGTGTGGGACCAGGTTTAAGTCTAATTTTGACCAAACACGAGAACAGTATTGTGCTGCAATAGAATTAATCGATCTGCAAGGGTATCCTAAAGCTTCTGTCGTCGAAAGTTGCATGTTGTTCGCTATGCTTATATCCGTTTTATTAAAAAATTAACTAAGAGGCATACAATTTGAATTTTGTATAAAACAAAAAATGTAATCGACGAAATACTTATTTATAGCTGTTTTTTTAGTTAACTTCAGTCAAACTTCAATATAGCAAATTTCAAGGGGACCAAAAAAAGAGTCCTTTTAGAATAGAATAATAGTAAAAAAATTGAAACTGCGGTAAATTTTCCACAATATTCCGTTCGGTACCATGACAAACGTCATTTTACTGCTAAAAACTATTATATATGGGTAATAGCCTTTTACACTACCGCATCATTGTCGAAAGTGCGGAAAAATGATGCGAGGCGTTTACACTTAGGCGGCATCATTTTGTCAGCTATTGTTGGCTCCACCGAACAAAAATTACGTGCTGCTGACTTTAATTTTCAAGTGTCACTTTTAAAGTTGGAATCAGCGCGTCCCAAAAGACCTTGTAAGTCATTGTGTTACCATTTTGTTGCTTGAAATCAGACTTATTTTAATTGAAATGTTCAGGAATGGTTTGGCCGCTCAACTTTAAATTTAATTTATTGTTTGATTGGACCGCAAAAAAAAATCAAATTTGAATTTGAAAGCTTAATAATTTCTAGACGGTGCGCTGCAGCTACAAAAAGTTTGGGTCCGATATACATATATCGTTGCATATATCAGCTTTTTAGAATTACAAAGCAATTAAGCTATACGAAAAGGACTACCTCTGAAAAAACATTAGAAAATACCAGATATTACACAATTCTATAAAAAAAACTAGGCGATAAATAACAAATTCAATAAAAAAAAATTTAATCTCCAAGTCTATCAGAAAAAGAACTAAATTTCGAAAGTTTTCGAAATAAATTAGTTAAATCGCCAAAATTTTCTGATTTACTTTTGAAAACGCAAAAATTGCGTTGCAAAAAGAGCAACACAGAAACATTTTCCTCACGTAAATGAATACTAAACGACTTTTAATTTAACGAATCGAATTTTAAATACAGAAGGCAAAAAAACAGATTCAAAAATACAGATGTATTAACTTAAATTTTTTTCTTTAGAACGTTGATATGCAATGACTGCACCATCAAGTGGCCCAAGCGACAATAGCAAAAGTTCCGCGCGGATCCTACGTAAAAACGCAGCCCTTCCCGCCCAACCGACCGAGGGGCACTGCCGCATAGCGCGCGAAAGAAAATGCAGAAAAGATAGGTGTTAGACTAGTTTTAGAGGAAAAGTAGTCTAATCTAACTAAAAAACTAAGCTCCTTGCTTCCTTACCTTTATGTAAACTAGTATGGTGAGGCTGATTGCATACCTTGCGTCGGAATTTAGAAATGCACGTAGCTATTATGTGACCCTGTCGTAAACAATTTGAACAGAGGGCAGCTTCTTTTACAAATTTAAAACGATCGTCTACTGAAAGGGCTAAGTATGAGGAACATGAGGAACAAAAAAAATTGACAATGCCAGCTAAGAGTTTTATAGCAGTGCTCCCATGTTGGCTATGAAACATAATCTTGTTTACTGTCATAAGCTATCTTTGCATCTTTGTCCACTTTAGATAAGACTAATTGGATGATTACTGCATTTAATATTTCTTCATCCGATGGAATATAAAGATTCGCGAAGAGCAGAGACAGTGTCTAATATTGATCAGAGCGAAGCTGGGTCTAACCTTCCCATCGGTAGCACATTAAAAATGTTAGTTATATGCTCGAGAAAGATCAAGACCTTTTTATCATATCTACCCTTTAATTGACGGAGAGCTTTTGGATAGTTTTCTTTTGTCACTCGAAAGGGCTTAATAACTTGGAGAGCTGTTTCTGATAAGCAACTCAGCAAAAAGTGGAATTAGTCAATTATTGATAAAGCGGGATCGTCATACACCAAGTTTGTAAATGCCGCTGTGGGGATAATGATTTTTATCCCCGATCGGCCGAATAATTATTTTGACTAAATAAAAACGCGGCGCAGAAATAAAATTGCGAGTACTGCTTTATTGATGTCTAAACGGCGGGAGGCGCTTGCTTGCCCTTCTCATTGCCACCATAGCTGCTCCGATCGCTGAGCGCAGCTTCGCTTCGCTTGGCAAACATAGATAACGCCGAGCATTGATAACGAAGAGAAGAGCGAGCTTTGAGAGAGCGTTTGGCAGGGCAAGCAAGTGCAAGAATTTACAAAAAAATGAAGTAATGGAAATATGCGGCTATTTGGCAAGCCACTATTCGGCGGTTGTCTGCTCAGAACATTCACCCCCCGTTGGAAGGCAAAGGCTTTCAACAGATCCATCCTGGAGGGGCAGGACCGCTATCTTTCCAACCGCCCGCTTGAAAAGGCCTCTTTGGGTGCGGATGACGGCTTCTCTGATGGTTCCATCTTTTCCTCGGATGACGCTCTCAGTGCGGTCGAGTGGCCACTTTAACGGTCATGATCGTTTGATCATGATCATGACGAGCGTACCTGGCTTGATATTTGGAGACGTGGAGCGCCACTTGCTCCGCTCCTGAAGAAGCGATAGATACGCAGTACTCCATTTTCTCAAGAATGCCTGCTTCATTTGGCACAAACACTGCCATCGACTCAGGAGGCTGAACCGGAGATGCGTCACGTCTGGCTCGTCGAATTCAGCAGTCGGTGCTCCATTAAGAAAGTTGTTTGGCGTGAGCACATCCAGATCGTCAGGACTTTCTGTAATTGCATAAAGTGGCAGGGAATTTAGTAAAGCAGATATTTCACAGGTTAAGGTCTGAATTTCATCAAGGGTGAAAATGTAGGTGCCAACGATGCGATGAAAATGATATTTGGCTGCTTTAACAGCCGCCTTCCACAAGCCTTCAAAGTGGCGAGCGAGGGGGGATGAACTTCCAATCGATCCCACTGAAAACGCATAGAGTTCATACAGCCAACGTATGAGGATCGGTGAGGAATAGCTTCTATAAAAACCCTTTATGCTGCAAAAAAAGATGCTGTGGAAAAATCCCGAACAACTTCCAAATGAGTCGCCTTGGTGCTACAACATACGAAGACAGCTATATAGCATTTGATTGGAGGCCTGCTTCTGACTTCCGACTTGTAATAAAGCGGTCCGTAAAAAATCCACGCCTGTTGTTTGAAATGCTGAATTAGTCCTTACGCGATCCACAGGCAAACTTCCCATGATATGCTCCCTCAGCACTGGCTTCAATCGAAAACATCATCAACAAACACATTTGCGAATGATGCCTGCCATATATATTTGCGCCCGACAATAGGAAAGAATTTTTGACAAAGCAATCCGAGCAATCCTTGCGCTCCTGCGTGGAGAAATTTTTCGTGGAAAAAGACGATAATAGAGACGGTGAGAGACGATAGGGACGGTGGGTGCCTTGCGTCGTAGCCCCATTCGAAATCAATCCAAAACCGTCCAGAAATGGATTCAGCGGGGCCATCGCTCTTTTTGGTGATACAGCCTGCTTGCTGGTAAGGGTTCTTATCTCTTCCGAAAATTGCTGCTGCTGTATTGCCCTTATGAGTAAGTGCGTGCCATTTTTGATGTAATTTACGGTAAGTTAACCCTTCGACCGCAGTAAGCTTTTGTCCTTGTGGCTGTAAAAACGATAGATATAAGCAAAGACAACCTGCATTGATCCGAATGAGTTTTGAAATTTGCAATCGTACGATATATCAGTATCCTTTGAAAGGTTGAGGATTTCGTTCCATAACGAGTGCAGAAATATTTTTGCTTTTATGACAATGGGAGAGATGCGTCCTAAAGGATCGTAGAACCTAACTAGTGTAAACAGGACTGAACGCTTCGATATTGGGCCTGCAGCGGCCGCGTCGTGAACAAAATTGAAC
>JAWNKY010001505.1:0-26868 GCA_035041765.1 Drosophila algonquin | reverse complement strand
TATACTTTATGGGGTCGGATGAAAACTTGCCACCCCTCAAACGGCTTCTCGGCCGTGTCGAGGATGCCATATAAGGCAAGGATGGAATCATCAAAGTCGCAATGGTTCGAACAGCGACGGGTCTAATGAAGAGCCGTTGCGAAGCTAGCCGTCCTGCCCGTCGATATTGGATCAATTGAAAGCCATGTTCTTTCAACGGGGGGACGATGTTCGGAGCAGAACGACGTAAATTAAATTAAAGTAAATGCCATCGAGCACAATTGTTTGTTTGCTTTACTTAGTATGTTATCTGCCTCCATAAGCGCTCTCTCCGCTAAAGCTCGCGCTATGATTTTAATCTATTTGCGCTCTTTCTTGAGATCAGAGCTTTCGGCTGCTGCAGCGGGGGCTGCTCTGATGAAGAACTTTAGTGCAGCTCCGATCACCAACAAACAATAAAGCATTAATTTAGTGAACCCAAATTAGTTTCTTATTAATTGAAATATTTGAATACAGGTGATATGTTCGTGATATATTCCTCTAACAGTAATAATAATAATAAAGTTATTGTTTGTTAACTCAGTTTAATATAAAAAGGTTAACTGTTTATTGTTTATTGTTTATTTTTGTTCAAAGTTTAACAATGTACAGTAAAACTGTAAGGGTAAAATTACATATCAAATAATTAAACTAAAGGGCCAAAGCCAATACTCAGACCCGGTGGGGCTGATTATCGGTTCAGTAGCCAACATTTCCAAATTAAAGCTATTTAAATTAAATTGAGTTATTGATTAAGATAATTTTGACCATATTTGAACTAGTATCTAAGGAAAACAGATGGAAAAATTGGTTATAGTTACGGCAAAGGCTACGGTAAGATTCATAATCCGAGTAGTTAGAAAGACAGAGTTGGAGATGAAGAGGGAAGTAATGCCTAGTCGGGCGGAAAGGAACAGCAATACTAATAAGGTTGATGAGGGCAGTCGATTCGACCTCACCAGAGAGAAGCTTATGGAGGAAGAGAACTCCTTGGCAGGTTCTACGGGATTTAAAAGAGTGGAGGTTAATTAAGCGCAACATACTTTCATAAGAAGGGAGATGGATCGAAGAGTCCCAATTGAGTTCCCGGAGGGCAAAGATGAGGAACTGTTTTTGTACTGATTCGAGCATATCCTGAAATTTTTGGTAATGAGGAGACCAGACACAAGAACCATATTCCAAGATAGGCCGGACCAGAGAAACATACAGAAGTTTTGTAGTATACGGGTCTGTAAATTCCTTAGACCATCTTTTGACAAATCCAAGGACTCCTTTGGCTTTGTTAGAGATAGTAGAGATATGAGAAATGAAACATAGATTAGGTACAAAGGTAAGACCCAGGCCGTTAATTTTGAAAAGGCGTTGAAGGATAATGTTATTGATAGAGTAGTCGAAAAGGTATGGCTTATTGCGGTGAAAAGTCATTATGTAGCATTTAGAAATGTTAAGAGGTAGAATGTTGATTAGGCACCAGTTGTTAAGGGCATCAAGATCTGATTGCAAAGATAGTGGGGACAAGGGGTCACTGTAGGAAAAACATAGCTTAACGTCATCAGCATACATTAGGACACGGGAATGAGATAACATTTGTGGAAGATCGTTAATAAATAGGTTAAATAGCAAGGGACCCAGATGGCTACCTTCAGGAACCCCCGATGAGACAATAACAGGTTTAGAGAGAGAGGAGTTAAAGCAGACACGTTGAGGGCGGTTACAAAGGTAGGAATTAGTCATTTATCATTAGGTTTCATGTAAAGTGAAATGCAAAAGAAGAAAACACAGAAAAGAAGCAAAGTCAAAAGCAAAACGAATATGCACGGTCCAATTTATGAACGTTTATACATATGTGAACCCACATAGATGTACATGGACCGATCCGAATTCTATTCGGACGAATGCTCCCTCTTTGCGTTTTATCTCTCTCTCCTTTGCATCGCGCTGCGCCGCTACTATTCCCTGCTATAGCTCGGGTGTGCTTGTACTCACGACTCCATGGTCACACGGTTGTCCACGACACGCTTCACCTCAATCTCCCCATTCCTACTCGTAGATTTACATATTAGTCAAAACTTCACCGCTACAATTCCACTTCCACTCGCAGATTTCGTCGACTCAGATTTTCGGTTTTCAGTGGTATCTCAGCTCCAAAAGATTATAGGGTATTCAGTGGTCGATGGCGGCCATTCGTATAAACTAAGATTTTGCCGGTGATGGCGCTATGGCCAGAACGTGCGTTGGGTGGTTGGTCCGGGTATGGTTGTACGTACTGCTGGGTCGTTCGGACAATTTGTACCGGTTATGTGCTCTGCTGCACACAGCTTTTTCAGGCACAGACTTCGCACACTCACTGTTGAATCAATCCCCACCAACAACATGCCCTGCTGGGTTTCCGAAAATATGCAATTCCAAGAGAAATGAATCTGGCGCTAGGTACACACAGTCGCACAGGTGTAGGAGATCAGCCACATTTGGAGCTGAAAGTGTTGAAGTTCCATCCGGATTTCTAACCTCTCCCAGGTTATGTAACTGGTGAAAATTTTTCACACGTGGTGTGCCGAAATAATTTTCTGTGAGGTTCTTGTAGTTATACTTCACATGGCCGTAGCTTGCAGAAGAATAAAATGCAAGCTCAGATCACAAGATCCATTAGCTTTGAATTTGGAGATAGCTTTGTTCTTGGCAAGTGGAGAGAAGAAATAAACTTGCAGAAGGGTGAGCGCAAGCCTCATGAGCTTAGAATGTGGTAGACCAAGCTTTGAACTTGGAAAGCTTTCACAAGAACGGTTAGCATGCGTTGCATGCAAGTAGGGCTTGCGATAAGAGCTTTACAGCAGCTTCCGTCATAGCATACCTAGCTGTGCAACATATGCAAGTTTTACAGTCGCCTACGTAAAGAGTGGCCTGGTTCCATACACATGCAGATGGCTGAGGCAACATACATTTTGACTTCTCGCACCCTTACAGAGTCTGTTGGCTTTCGTTTAATCGGTAGATTTGGGTTGAACTAATTTTTTATTCCTACGTTGGCCCTATATTGTGGGGCCTGGTTATAGCTTGTATTATTCCTTTGATAATAATTATTAGAATTATTACCTCGGTTATGGTTATTGTTAAAGTTTCCCCTGTAGGGATTATTATTGAGGGACCTGATTTTGCTGTCTGCTATTTACGAAATGAGGTTGTCCCCATGCCATATTGTTCTTGTGGTACTTTTTTTTCGTTCAAAAGGTGTGTTGTAGGCCCTAGCTTGTCTTTGTTGGAATCTTAAAGTATTTTGGTTATTTACTGGATTTTTAGGCGGGTTATTGAGTTGGTACTCAAATTGGGCAAATTACACTACTCCACACAGTTCAACATTTTATTTTTGCTCTCGCCCAAAATGACTTTTTCTGATAGATTTCGAGATTTAACATTTTATTTTAATTTGTACAGTTTTTTCTGGGTTTTAATTTTTATTTTTAATTTTTAAAAATTGGGTTTTTTTTCAGAGGTAGTGCTTTAATTTTTCGCATAACTTAAGTTTCTTATAACTGGTTATATTGAACATTGCAGTTTTAAAAATTGATAAATGTAGCTATAAATCCGACCCAGACACTTTGTAGCTGCTGCTTAACGTCTGAAAGATATTAAGCTATAAAATTCAAATTTCATAATCTTTTGCGGTATTTTTTTCCCGAAATTTTGAATTTGAAAACTCAGGAAAAGTCGAAAAAAACAAATTTTTTGGTTAACATTTTTGGTTTTTGATAGACACATTAATTAGGCGTCGTTTAAGGCATAGTGTGTAGGAATCGATAGATAAACGGCTAAGTTGCAGCCCTTTGACAAAACCTTCATATCTTCATACACATGTCAAGTCGCGCTAGAATGCATCAAAATTCAAAACGGCCCCATGTTTACTAAGTGCATCGTGCGCTGTTCCTGTAATTATAACCAGTACTCGACGAGTATAGTCTCCTCTTACAGTCTCCTTACAGTGTTTCCACGCAAAAAGGTGCCCTTCGCTACGGAAGTCTTAGAAAAAACGTATATTTGGCCCATGTGGGATGTGGATGTGTAAAGGGCCTCCCCCTTTATATTTTTATATTTCTTCATGTTTTTATATCCGGTACTCGAAGAGTATAGGAGTATATTAGATTTGTGGTGATAGCGGATGTGTGTAGCGCCCAGAGGGAAGCGTTTCCGACCCCATAAAGTATATATATTCTTGATCAGCATCAATAGCCGAGTCGATATAGCCATGACTGTCTGTCTGTCCGTCCGTCCGTCCGTTTTCCTTAGCGCCTATATCTCAGAAACTGTTAAAGCTAGATCAACCAAATTTTGTATCCAGTCTCCTGTGTTGTCACACTACTCCAAGTTTTTTTTTTAAATTTTGACCCGCCCCTTTCCGCCCGCACAAAGGACGAAAGTCTGTGACATACACAATTTTGAAGATGCGAAAAAACTAAAAACGCAGAATTATAGCGAATAATCATTTCTATCAGAGTGTTGAATCTGGATCAGATCGGATCGTTATTATAGCTACAATGAAGAAAACCATTTCGAAAGTCATCGTTCCCTCTCGCTCTCTCTCACACGCGACCCTGTCTGCTTTGCTTACTCGTATAAATGAGCGCCTAGATCTCAGAGACTATAAGAGCTAGAGCAACCAAGCTTTTATCCAAGCTCCTGTGATATCAATTCAGTACAAGTGTATTTCAAAATTTTGCCACGCCCCTTTCCGCCCCTACAAAGGACGTAAATCTGTGGAATCCACAATTTTTAAGATAAATGAAAACCAAAGACGCAGAATCATGGAAAATTACCATATCTACCAGATTGCCGAATATGGATCAGATCGGATCAATATTATGGCCAGAAGAAACAAATTAAATTTCAGTGGCTACGCAACGCCTGTCAAGCGCTTACTCATTCCCTCTCTCTCTCTCTCTCTCTGTCCTAAACACTTGTACGTCTCAAATATGTAGTTATACATGATGTCATGTAGAAATGTAGGCGCAGATATACAAAGCATATGTAAACAAAAATGGAAACATGTATAAAAATTCCAAAAAATTCATTTTTTTAATTTAAATATTATTTTCGTCCCTTTTGAGAACATATAATAAATTTCATAAATCGTATGCTCATATATGTATGTATATATATACTGACTGAGTACCGGGTATAAGGTTCCCCCTCGTTTAAATATTATTTTTTGCCCAATATTTAATATGTCCCTTTTGCGAACATTGCTCAGATATGTATGTATGTTTGTGTATACTGACTGAGTACCGGGTATAAGGTAGAGCCGCGGCCTTTGCCGCGGCTCACAACTTTTCCCCTCGTTAATTTTTGAAAATCCGAAATTAGTTGATCCACTGTGGGTTATATTGTAGTTCAAAGCCTTAAACATGGACCTCCATATTTGACAGCCATCAAAGATCAATGACCAAATACACCTAGTTTTCCAGAGCCGGTCTTGAAGGCACGAAAAACAACACTAATTACCAACTACGCGTCAAGATGGAAGGTGGACCACCTCTACTTTATACCCGGTACTCAGTCAGAATATATGTGAGCTTATGATTTATGTAATTTATTATATGTTCGCAAAAGGGACGCATTAAAATTTGACCCAAATGGAAAATTTCAAAATATTAGGTCGAACCCTATCCTAGATTTTTATATATTAAAAGTTATTTGTTTCCAGTTTTGTTTAAATATAATTTTTACATCAGCTTCTACATTTCTACATGTACATATAGAACTACTCATATGAGACGTGTTAGTGTGTGCGAGAGAAAGAGGGAATGAGTAAGCGCTTGGAAGGCGTTGCGTATCGACTGAAATTTAAGCTGGTCAAAGTGGAAGAATCGAAATTTGTGAATTCCTTCCCTAAAATGCCCGTAAGACCGTAACTCACGTAATACAGAAGTGTGTCAGAAGCTTTCGAGTGAAGCCTCGAACTCTAGAGCAAATAATGGCAGATCTTCCCTTGGATAAGACTCGAATGGTATTCTCTGGACCCACCGATGGTTTTATAGTTAGTCTCTTAGAAGTCTCTTTAGAAGGGTATAAAGTTTATAAGCCAAACTCGATTTCATGTTTTAATGAAAGACTGTGCTGGCAGTAGGCCGCGTGAAGTGGCAGTCTAGGTAAGGCAACAGCACAAAATTATTATTTGGCAATTCATTTTTTTAAGACCAAAATCTTATTCTAGAAGTTCAAGTCCAGTATGAATCGCGGCCGTGACCACCAACTGATGGAGAGCCATCCCGAAAGTCAATACATCGTTCTCGGGGTATCGCCGGCAATGTGAATTCGGATGGCTCGGCTTCAACGGAATCTGCGGTAGTACCCGTTGAGCTGAGCAACGAATTCACGATGCCAGTGAAGTACGTCGATACAGGAAACACACATAGGTTAGAGTAAGTCTTTAAACAATTTGAATGTCGAAGATCACAGCGCTTTATCACTTCCTTACTAAATCATCTGTTACAGTATCCCAAATCCGGGTGCTTACCAAGAGGTTAACTCCACCATAGAGCAGCGAATGGACGATATTAAATCCAACATCTGTAGCGGAACTCCATCTTCCTTGCCCCCCTGTCCTTATAAAAAACGCAGTTTTAGTGTGTTCAGGCTGCAGTTAAGGAGCCCTCAAGACCGCGAGCGAATAATTTCCACTAAAGAAGTCCTGCAGACGTCGCGTTACAGATCGCGTCTAAGTATTATGCGCCAGGCAGTCACCAGTCCCCGTCGCGCTGAGGCCCCCCGGGCGGTAACTGAGCCGCGTCGCTCAACCCGTTTTTTCGACGACTGGAGCCCGGAGCTCGAGTCCAATAGCAGTATTAATCGACAGGCCGACCAAAGCGGCCTCTCCCGGATAGATGCGGGAGCCGACCATTATGATGCTGTAGCATCGTTTCCCGCAGCGGAACAAGAGATGTCGCTGGTAAATGGTATAGAATTGGAAACCAGCTCTCTTTGGGATGAAAATGAATCGCATGGTTACAGGAACCATAATAGAAACGAGGAAATGAGCAGATGCAAAATGAACTGCGACATCAGAACTCGTGATAAGCGGGGTAGGACTTATGAGGAGTGGCTAACGTTGAAAAGGTAAGTCTGGTACCCGATAATAATGATCTGGCTATAGACTTTAGTATTAAGTGAAGGTTAAACAAGCGGGAACGGTATGAGACGTGGCAAGGGCCGAGACACTACATTACACTACGATACGCAGTTAGTAAATGCCACCCTTTGTGCCGAAATTTTAAAATACTCTTGTTATAGTGTGATACCAAAAGAGTCTGAATGCCAAATTTAGTTGCTGTTATAGTTTCTAAGATAAAAGCACTCATGGGGATGAGCAGGCGGACAGACAGACACGGCTGCATCTACTCGGCTATTGATGCGGATCAATTGGCGGAATTGGCAAGCTTGGGCTAAAGGGCCGGAGAGCTTAGTTGTTGATGGCGCTCCCAAAGCGATCCATTATGAATCCAATGAGGGATCTGGTTGATGAGATCGACTATCTGCGGCGAGGTGGACTCGCACTAGCAGGCGGTCACTGCGGAGCAATCTATATTCAAAGGCTAAAGGAGCCAAAGAAGCCGCAGGAAGCCCCAATAAGGGACGACATGGCCCGCAAGGAACCAGAAGCATTCCCAAAAGAGCGAGCTCTATACTAAGTAACGAATGTGCTAGGCTAAGGTCAAAGACTATGCAGAAACGAATGAGACCCCAAATAGCGATGCAATGGCTACAAGTAGCACAGTCTCATATACGGACATCTTGAGGAAGGTAAAAAATGAGCCAAGCCTTACGAAGCTGGAGCAATCGGTTCAGGGTGTGCAACGCATAGCAAAAGGTGAGCTGCTGCTGATATTGGAAAAATTAGCAGACCCGAAAGCGCAGGACAAACGCAAACGAAGTTTGGAGCCTTATTAAACCAGTGATCTTGGGGGTAAAGGACATAAAGGAAGTCCTAGCAGGGATAGAAATCGACGAGGCTGCAGTCATTTTCATCAGACCAGACTATAGGACTAGACTAAGCTATAGGCAGTTGCAGGGAAACTCCTAGAGAAAATGAGAATCCACCAGGGATGGTGGTATTGCAGGATATGACCCAAATCATCACCCAGAATATGCTAAAAGTGCATGGAGTTTGCCACAAAGTGCCAAACTGCAAGAGTGACTAGGACTTCATAAAGTGCTGCTACAATTGCGCAGGAGCGGATCACCTGGGCAAAGACTGTAAAGCTGAGCCAACTTCCATTATTTAAGTGACTTCGGGCGAAGGACCTGAAGAACCAAACGAGGTGGCACAGCAACTACTGCAGCAGACCATCCCACTATGGGGAATTTGACCACTTTTTGTGGCATTAAATAATAACTTCCAAACGAAGCAATATTTTTAAGTTCGGTTTTTGATATGAGTTAATAATAGTAAGAGGAAGATATTTTGAAAAAATGGGAGTGGTAGCTTTTTTCTATACCTGCTACTCGAGAGTACCGTCTTTATGAGCGCCTAGATCTCAGAGACCATAAAGGTTAGATGAACCAAATTTTGTATCCAAGCTCCTGTTATATCAAACTTTAACAAGTAAAGTACAAAATTTCGCTCCGCCCTTTTCCGCCCACGCAAAGGACGAAAATCTGTGCAAGCCACAATTGCAATTTTGATATTACAAGAAAACTAAAAACGCAGAATAATAGAAATTGACTATTTCTATCAAGATGTTGAATCTGGATCAGATCGGATCAATAATATAGCCACAATGAAGAGAACCATTTTCTCTCTCTCACACAGGTTACCTAATAAAAATGCAAATTGCACGAAAAGAGGGAAAAAGAGGAAATTAAGACCAATACCTGTTTACTCAGAATTGAAAACGCTACAACAAACACTTGGACAAACACATAAACAATTCTAAACTCTTTTACATAATCCTTTCTAAAGTTGAAATTTGTTAATAAAAATCCAGCTCTAGAAGCGCTTATAAAACGACAAAATACTAGTATACACACGCACAATTTCTACGATGTTTTATATTAAACACACAGTGCAAACCTGCGAAATCAGTGTTCATGACTTGATTTTCTTCTAATTGTGTTGCCATCATAAAATATTAAAAACAAAACTCAATGCAAAAATTAACAAAACTTAGCCGCACGTGTTATCGATTGCAACAGCTGACTTAACAGCTGTTATTCGTACATGGGACTGTTAAATTTAACATTTTGAGTTTGGGGCATAATAGTCTGATATTTTCTAAATGCGTTAACAGCAAATTTGTGCTAATTCGAAAACTTTTAAAAATCATGCAAATGCCAGATAAAGTGGTCATTTTACCCATAGTGCATCCGAGAGCATCGTATTTATGCTGTGTACATATGTGTTAGTGAGAAAGTGCGTAGAGAGAGAGATGACTCGCTTAGGACAGATCAAAAGAGTTAAGACTAAGAGAGAGCGCTCTGGACGTGTTTGTTTGCAGTAATGTGTGTAAATTAGAGAAAGAGCGACATAATAAGCCAATGATGGATATGCCAATGCACATTGGGCCAGACGGCCGATATTCTGGCCAAAGTATACCTGGCTAAGAAAACTTTATTTCTATTTTTGATTTTAATGCAGCCCTAAAAGTTTTACAGCCCTGAAAGTCTTGCAGCCCTTCAAATTCAGATGTTCGATCTGCTATTAAACTTTTCCTTGAGTTTGTTTTTTGTCAATTTTGTAAATTTAAAGAAAAAGTGAAAGTTTCACATGTATCATGTGAAATAGAAGTAGAAAATAGATTTCGTTCTTATTTTTTTGTTTTTTTCTTGCATTTTTATTTGGGCCTTCCAAAGTTAGAGAATAACAACTTTTTGCGTGCCATTTTGTGCCACTTACTCACGCAGTTAAATGAATTTCAAAAATGATATATTAGTTGATGTACATATTCAATTAACTGCGACCATTGGCCACCGTTACACTTCTTTACTTTTTGTAGATGCGGTCGAGTTTGCCAATGTAAATGCTGCTCAGCATTATGGCTTGACCATAATAAAAATTAATCTGCTGTTTTGAGCCATTTATATGAGAAATTAGTGGAATATAACTTGGAAACGGAGAGAAAAAACGAGGGGAAACGTTGTGAGCCGCAGCAAAGGCCGCGGCTCTACTTTATACCCGGTACTCAGTCAGTATACATATACATACATATAGGAGCTTACGATTTGTTCAAATTATTATATGTTCGTAAAAGGGACGAGTTAAATTTTGGGCAAAAAAGGATATTTCAAAAAATGAAGTCAAAAAATGAAGTCAGTCCAAACATTTTTGGAATTTTTATACGTTTCCATTTTTGTTTACATCTGCTTCTTCATTTCTACATGACATGTATAACTACATATTCGAGACGTACAAGTGTTTGCGAGAGAGAGAGGGAATGAGAAGCGCTTGGCAGGCGTTGCGTAGCCACTGAAATTTATAGCCTTTTTACACTAAGGTTGAGTTCTTGAGTTATTGAGTTTCGGGCAAAACTCGAGTTTCGTTTACATGGGGAAGCATAGGGGACCTAGAGGTGGCAAAAAAGTTGAGTTTTGGTTGCGTTTAGTTGAGTTTGTTCGATTTTCCGAATATTTCAACCCTGATATGCCTGTCGTGGAATTATCACCACTAGTTACAACAAAAATTGGCAGCTCAAAATTTAAATTTTGGCGCGTAAGCAATATGGCTGGGGAAAAAGGTACAAACAATTGTTAAAACTAATACTTTAAACCAATTTTATTATTAAAAACCATATAAACAATGTGGTCGATTTCTAAAATTCGGTCGGAAAAACTTAGCCAAACGCTAAATTGAATTATTATAAATAAATATAAATTTAATTATTATAAACAATTGCCAATTTAAAAAATTTTTAATTTTGGTGCATATGTAATGTACATATACATATAGCCAAAATTCAACATATTTGCAATTGCAGCCGTGCAATTTCCCTGCGGAAATTTTCCTTCAAAAATGGATTTCAAGGTTATTCGCAATGTCCAAATGCGTTTCTTGGAAATTTGATCCAAATACTCCACAGTTGCTGCAGACAACGTCGCCAACTCCATACATTGCAGCTTCATTATCGTGTCTTGCTCTGCCACATAGAGCATCAATAATTCCTCGGTATTCATATTAATAAAAATTAAAAAAACCAAATTTTCGCAGACAAGCACGTGCTTGCAGCCGAAACTCAATAACTCAATAACTCAACTTTGGCATAGTGTAAATCCAAATTCTGAGTTATTGAGTTACCTATCGATAAATGTGGTAACTCACTGTAGTGTAAAAAGGCTATTAATTTGCCCTTCTGTCCATAAAAATGATCTGACCTGATCCAGACTCGGCAATCTGGTAGATACGGTTATTTTCTATGATAATGCGTTTTTTGTTTTCTTTTATCTTAAAAATTGTGGATTCTACAGATTTTAGTTCTTTGTGGGGGCGGAAGGGGGCGTGGAAAAATTTTGAAATACACTTGTACTGAATTGATATCACAGGAGCTTGGATAAAAGCTTGGTTGCTCTAGCTCTTATAGTCTCTGAGATCTTGGCGCTCATTTGAACGAATAGGCAAAGCAGACAGGGTCGCGTGTGAGAGAGAGCGAGAGGGAACGATGCTTTTCGAAATGGTTTTCTTCATTGTGGCTATATTAATAATCAGATCTGATCAAAATTTAACACTCTGATAGAAATAGTTTTCCTCTATGATTCTGCTTTTTTATATTCCTCGAATCTTTAAAATTGTGTATGTCACAAGCCACAATACACTTTGAGTAGTGTGATAACAGAGGAGACTGGATGATTTTGGTTCTCTAGCTTTAATAGTCTCTGAGATATAAGCGCGAATGAAGACGGACGGACAGACGGACGGACGGACGGACAGACGGACGGACGGACGGACGGACAGACGGACGGACGGACAGACAGGCGGGGCTATGTCGACTCGGCTATTCATGCTGATCAAGAATATATATACTTTATGGGGTCGGAAATGCTTCATTCTGGGTGTTACACACATCCGTTATCACCAAAAATCTAATATACCCCTATACTCTTCGAGTAGCGGGTATAAAAAGCATCAATGAGTGCGTCAAGGTAGATAAGGTACTCGAAGAGTACTAGACTTGTGGTGATAGTGGATGTGTGTAACGCCAAGAAGGAAGAGTTATACATACATACATATATATATTCTTGATCAGCATCAATAGCCAAGTTGCGTCTGTTCTTGCAGCGTCGTGGTAACTTCCAAATAATGCTCATAAATTTAAAGAATATTTTTAGTAAACAGTAACATTACATATATGTATGCATGTGTCCAAGTACCCATGGATTCCTATTACCCATGGATTCCTATTCAAATTAAAGAAAAATCAGTGCTGCCAATAGGTTGCCTTGTTGAAAATGCGTTAGAAGCTCGAAACAAATTTTATAAGAGTGACAGGATTTCACATGATCAAAAGAACAATAGGGCATCAACATGACTGATGTTTTCCAAAGTGCAATGCAACCTCTTGTATCAAGCGTATTTCTTAAAAAAGATTAGCTCTAAGTCAAAGAAAAGCATTGCTAGCAGCTGTAATTTATCTTTAAAAACCACCAAGTTTTTAAAATATTTGTAACACAAATCTCCTAAATAATAATAACCATATTTTCCATGATTAAAGTGACCTTGACACTTCCCTAGATGATGAAGCTAATGCTAATGAACGCTTTCTGCAAGAATTGGATATATTTATTTATTTAATCTCTGATTGCGGGGTAATTACAAATTACCACTAACCATTGGAATACTAGCTATAGCTACTTGGCCTTAAGTTAGGTACAATTACTATTTACAATGTGTCTTAACTTACATCCATTATGGTATCAGATGGAATGATATAAATTTATTCCTTTTTAATGTAGATAGGATATTAGCGTTGGTTGGGGATAGGGTTTTGGGGTAGGAACATCTTTCTCTGGGTTGTGTAGAGTGGGCACTCTTCAATTGTGTGTCGCACCGTTATATTTTTGTTTTACCGTCCACATTCAGGGGGTGTTTGTTTGTTGAAAATAAATTCGTGTGTGTATTTCGTATGTCCTAATCGTAGTCTAAGGAATTTTATCATATCACATCTGGCGAGATTGTCTTGTGAAGTTACAATGTAGTTTTTTAAAGAGGATCTATTCGTATAATAATTTTTGGTTGTTTATGTTCGTTATCGATTGTAAGGATGAGAGGGAGTCAGAGCAAATTGCATATCGCCGCTTTTGGGTTTAAGCGTATTTACAAGCTGCATAGATAGCAGCTGTTCTGGAGGGGTTGGTTTCGGTGAATTTTATCGTCAAAAGAAAAACGTGTCCGCGTCTGATCTATATCGCACTATATTTTCAATTGCCTTCTAGTAGTTTACAGTAATGTTCTTAACACCTATGTATATTCTCTCTAGCAATATGTGGCCAAGCATGTTGCCAAGGAGTGGTGGGTTTGTCGCCCCGGATCGCTGCCTACTTCTAGGCCTAAACATCCCGCCCCCCTTGCAGGATCATGCAATTAAATTGGCGCGATACAAGGGGGTCCATCTTCAGGTCCGGTAGGCGCCTGATAATGTCCATCCGAATACGGTGTGCTGCGCCACGGGGAGTCCTTCTGGCTGCTAGCATCCCTTCGCGGACGACGTCCCTGGTAGACGTCAGCTCCCAGGATGAGCGCAACGATGGCATGATGAACCTGTCGTTCGCCAGGGTGAGGTGCCTGACTCGGTTTCGGAGTCCTTCATCAATGGCTGCCGCAGGAGTGCGCAGGTGCAGCTTGGGGTCCACTTGGAGCACGACCTCCAACTCTGGAAATCGGTGGATATGGGCGATTCCGATTGCCACCGTCTGGAGCTTGAACGCCCTGGCCAGCGACGCGTTGATGACCGACACGGGCCGGCAGGGGTCGATCAGCGCCCTGGTCTCGTAGACCGTCACGCCATTGTCGATTTTGACGGTGGCAATCGGGAGGACCGGCGGGTTGCGGTGCTGCAGCAGTGTGGCCAGAGTTGGAAGTCGGGTGGAGCAGGCGGACGACGTTGTCGGAGGTGGAGCTCGTGCGGATGACGTTGTCGGAGATGGTGCTCGTGCGGACGGCGTTGATGGAGCTGGTGCTCGTGCGGACGGCGCGGCTGGAGCGGGGCGACGCCGGTCCGAGTTCGGCGTATGAAGCAGGGTGTGATGGTTTCCACGGCAGTGTTTGCAGCGGTCCCCGCTGCGACAATCGCGCCCAGAGTGCTCGTGGGCCAGGCAGTTGGCGCAGTATTTGTTGATGAGCGCCGCCCGCAAACGCTTTTCAGCGCTTAGCCGCAGGAACCGCCCGCACTTCCGCAGAGGATGGACGCCTCGGCAGACTCGGCAGCGGTAGGACGTGGTACCTCGGGTACGTCTGCCTTCTTCGGCTTGCTCCTGACTGCGAGAGCGTCGAGACTGACGGGGTGCCATAGTGGTTGTTGAGCTGCGGAAATGGTGAAATGGATTACTGGAGTTGTAACTGTAACTGTAAGCATCACTGAGTAACTGAGTAACTAATTCGGGGGAGACGAAAAAGAACTCGTCGGCACTGGCTTGCCATCGGATTCCCAAGGTCTTCGCAATGCTGCTCTCTTCGAGCTCTAGGAAGTCAGCTCGTAATCGGTGGTCGACTGGAATGTCGAGCAGAACGCCCTTCTGGTTGGCGGTCCACTTTCGGAGGGGAAACCCTGCAGAGTTGAGGGCTTGTCGTAGCTCTGTAATGGCGGAGATTGCCTGAGCCTGAGTGTGCGCACCCGCCAGTACGTCATCTACGTACATATAATTAGCCAGAATGTCACTGGCCAGTGGAAATTCGGAGCGCACATCTTGTGCGTGCTGTCGTAGGACCCGAATGGCGAGGAACGGCGCGCAGTTTACTCCTAAAGTGACCGTGTTGAGTTCGTAGTCATCTTATTGATGTCGGCATTGAACACGTATCGGAAAACGAACGGGTCCCGGATGTAGGACGTCGTTGAGGTTTTGCCGTTTGAGGACGGACTGGAGGCGTTAAATACAACGCGAAGCTTTGTCGTGGTACTTTCTGGCTTATGGACCGCATGATGAGGAAGGTAAAAATTGTTTGGGCCGTTTGTGGACGGAACTGGTCTCATGTGGCCAAGGTCCGAGTACTCTTGAAGGACCTTATCGTACTGCTCTTTCAGGGATGAATCCTTATTCAAGCGATTCTCATTACGTAGGAGCTGAGCTAGTGCGATAGATCTTGAATGACCAAGGTCAATGGATTCAGGATTCTTGAAAGGAAGGGTGACCACATATCTGCCCCTTTCGTTCCTAGTGAGCGTCTGCTGAAACAACTTCTCACAAGCTGCGTCGGATTCTTTAACCAGTTTAACTGGGATATCCTCCACCTCCCAAAACTTTGTGAGAAGTTTCTCCAATCTCACTTCTTCGTTGAGCGTGATGCGAGTGGCGAAAGATGATATGGCCTTGGCGCCAGTGTTTGAAACGGGACCCGTGATGGTCAAAGTGCCACAAAGCACTTTGTGGAATTGTGTAGGAGGGCAGATTTCCTGCCAGCTTTGGAAGAACGAAGCCCGAAGTCTCTATTTGGACCCTCGGCTTAACAGGAGAGCCAATATGGAAGTGGCATAGTCGCTGAGGCTGGGCTGCAATGGTTCCATTGAGCCCTGAGACTTGAGCGTCAACCGACTGATACTGGGGTCGTATCAATTTGAACAGCCTCTCGGAAATGAAGGTTGCTTCCGAAACAGAGTCAACCAATGCAGAACAACTAAAGAACATACATGGATTATTGCCGTGCCGAGGAGGACACTATGCGTGCTTTCCGTAAAATAGTTTTGGACCGTTGGCTGTGGGAGAGGAGTGGACTGTATATTGACGGAGGACTCCAAAACTATTCCATGATCACCGGCTTGGGTATTATGTTATTAATGCGCAATTATGCGCGATAGTGCAGTCCCTCAGGTTGTGACCTCTGGCAAAGAAATTTAAACACAATTTATGCTGTTTAATGGTGTCGGATCGCTCATGGACGGACATTCGCAGGAATTTCGGGCATGTTCGGAATGGATGGTTCTCCTTGGCGCAAAGTCGGCAAGTCTGAATCTTGGCCGTGACCTTGGCCTCAAAGGAGTTCGGTTGGATGGAGGTTCCCGTCTGGTTGCCTTAACCGCCGGCGGTTGAACTACATGTGGCCATACATCCTCGATTGCCTCTAGAGTTCGATACCGCTCCAGTAGGAACGTATTTAGTTCCTTCCAAGTCGGAATATCCACCTTACTTTGGAGCAATTGCTCCCATTGGGATAGGGTGATCTTTGGAAGCTTGGAGGAACACATGAACACGAGGAGACAATCCCAATTCTCAGTGGAGATATTGGATAGCCGATAGGCACCCTTAGATGGTGCTCTGTAAATCCTTTAATGCGGTCCCCGACTCATGAGAGATGGGTTGCACATTAAAGAGGATTCGGAGTTGGCTGTTTACTAGCAGTCGCTTATTTTCGAACCTGCTGACGAGTGCTTGCCATGCGGACGCAAACCATCGTTGGTAAGCGGGGACTTGGACACAATAGCTTTGGCATCGCCACTCGTCCTTGCATTTAAATGGAATAGCTTCTCGACTTGGGTCAGGCCAGGATTGTTGATGTACACCGCGGTGAAGATGTCCCGGAACGTGGGCCATTTCAAAGACTTCGGTATCAACAAAGACTTCGGTATCAACAGGTGGTACCCGGCAGCCTCTTGGCTGCTGTGCCACATTTGGAAGCGCCCGTGGAACTGTAAGGTTCTCGATCTGCTCGCTTAGCATGGACGCACACCGTTCGTATGCCGCGTAGCAGTGGTCATACTTGGCATGAAGGGTGACCGTATCTGTCTCGCCGCTCCGGTCCGCAGACTCAGAGAGCGCCTTGGAACAGCGCTCGAACTCTTGTTCGACCTTGTCCCACAAGCTCCGAATCTGATTTTGTTGGATCTTGAGCGTGTGCAGTGACACTTCGGCATTGGAGACGAATTTGGACTCAAACTGAGTGAGGCGATCGGTCACCGAAATGAAAGCAGTCAGCGAAGCCATGCCTTTTATTTTAAGGGTCTGACTAACTGATCTAGTAACGGGTGAACGCGGATGTTTAGGCCTAGAAGTAGGCAGCGATCCGGGGCGACAAACCCACCACTCCTTGGCAACATGCTTGGCCACATATTGCTAGAGAGAATATAGGTGTTAAGAAGGTCAGCTTTCAGTCAGCTTTCACTGCGTTCGGTCGTGTTTTCGCTATGTTTTATCAATGCTCGGAATGCGATTCGGACGTTACGGCCGCTCAGCTTCGTGGCTTTGATGCCGTACGCTGTTCGTCGTTGTGCCGCCGTGCGTTTCATCTGTCGTGCACTGATTTGCATGCAGATGCGGTGAAAATGTTGGTTAATCTGCCTAACCTTATGTGGCAGTGCAACAATTGTGTGATTGCGAATGACTCGCACTCGAAAATTGATGAACTCAACGACAAGGTTTTGAAGCTTGAGAGCCTTTATCGGGAGCTCAAGTCGGAGTTTATGGCTGCCCTCCCTGTCACTTTAAATAAGAAGGTGAAGCCGGCTGTTGCAAGGAAGAAAGCCGACAATGTCATATCTGTGGCTGAGTTGCAGTCTCCGCGGCTAGTGGCCGCCACATCGACTGCGGTTATTGACCCTGGATCAGCTGCTTCAGATGGCTTTGTCACTGTGCGGAGAAAAGAGAGAAAGAACCGCACAAAGAAGACGAAGCGTTTGCTAGGCATTGCGCCGAGCTGTGAGCAGCTAAATGTATTGCAGAGCAGAAAATACCTGCATATTGGTCGATTTTCTACTGCAACGGAGCCAGAGGCGGTGGTGAGATTTGTTGCCGATAAGCTCAAGGTGTCTGAGGCGGAAATTTTTTGTGCGAAATTGGTCAAGCGGGACGCTGATCTATCTGCATTGAAGTTTGTCAATTTCAAACTTGGTATACCTGAGCCGCTGTTCCCTGACGTCTTTGAGAGAAATTCTGGCAGTGTCGGTAAGGGTTTCCGTTTTTGCATAGGCAGAGGCCGGAAGCAGATATTACGGCAGTTAATCTGTTGACAGCTGTGCCAGTACGGACGTCCACCCCGACTACGGAAGCTCCAGTTCCAGTTCCTTCCACTTCAAAAAACCCCCAGTGAGCGGCGCCCATGGTTTCTGGTTCGCCGCCTCCTTACGACATATTCTGTATTCAAATTCTCGCCTCTACGAAGTCAGGATTGTGCATCACTTCTGGCATACCTCTGCGGAACAACAACACAGTGCCGCTTCTTCGCTCTGCGCTTTGTCCGATATTCGCACGGCTGCTGCTGGTATAGACGTCGACGCTCTTGCTTGCGCTCTATGTCATCGAAGTGCGCCTCTGACATCGTCGTTACAACAAAATTCGACAACGCATGTCTTCGTGTGCTTGGCTTGCGCCGTTGCTGCACTCGACACTTGGGGAGAGTCAGTAGCCCGTCGTTCGCTCGCAAATGGAGAACTCTCTTCGCCCACAGTACCCAGTATGGATCTCCCCGCCGCTGCCCCGCTTAATCGTCTGGTCGAGGAAGGTGTGCTGCGGTTTCGGACTACGGCGTTTGGGCATTTTTTACGCACGAGCCGCGCCCTCTGCTGCTTTGAATGCAAGCCCTCTGGATTATGCTCCGTGCCCTCGGCCGTTCGCGCTACCCTCCGTGATCATGCCTATGGAAGGGACCAAATCCTAAGCATTATTTCAGAATGTAGCGGCATGCACTAAGGCTCAGGCTGTATACTTGGCAACCGCTGTGTGCGATTTCGACGTCATCGTCGTGGTTGAAACCTGGCTCAACGATAGCTTCTTTGACAGCGAGTATTTTGACCCCAACCTTTTCCAAGTGTTTCGTAAGGACAGAGATTGTGCCAAGACGAATCGCTGCAGAGGGGGTGGGGTCATTGTGGCCGTTAGACGCACGATTCAATGTGATCCCATTTGTCTCTTGGATGGAGACACTATGTTGGATCAGATTGGTGTGTTGGTGGCGGGACAGTCGGAGGCTCTGGTAGTCAGCGCATCGTACATTCCGCCTTGTAGTAGCTATGAGGTCTACAAGGCGCATATGCGAAATATTACCAGCATGCATGCCAATTTAAAAGACCGTCAGCATCTCTGCGTTGTTGGCGACTTCAATTTGGGGTCGTTGGTGTGGTCCGCCGATCCGCAGTCGTCGGCTATGATCCCGAGCAACGTGCACTTGCAGCAGGAAATTCTTTGCTTGGATGATTGTTTTAGTGTGGGCTTAACCCAAGTCAATAATGTATTTAATAGGTTAAATAAGATTCTAGATTTAGTTTTCGTTGGACCTGATGTTGACTGCCGTGTAACGCGCTGTGAACAGCCGATTGTAGAATGCGATATGCATCATATGCCATTGCTACTAGCAGTTAAATTCATTTGTTACTCGCCTCGAGCGGAACTTGATTCTCATTATTATTTTACTGATGTAAGCCTGAATGCTATACGGGATGACATGTTAAATGTAAACTGGGCGTCTGTTCTATCGCATCCTAGTGTTGATACTTGTTATAGCGTTTTCATTGAAACTGTTCGTCATTTTGTTGGTAAAAATGCTTCCAGAAGAGTGCGTGGCTCCTATAGGTTACCGTGGTATACGAAGGGGCTCGTTAGGTACAAAAATCTGCGCAATAAGTTTTTTAAGCGTTTTAATAGGACCCGGGACCCTGGTGATTGGGACAGGTATGTGCAGCATAAACGGGAGTTTTCGTTTCTCAACAAATTTTTATATAATCAATATATTGCCGACGTTGAGAGGGGGCTCAAACTTAATCCCAGGTCATTTTGGCACTTTACAAACTCTAAGAGGTCAACGAGTGGTCTTCCCTCAGCTATGTATCTTGGTCTCTGTAGCGCTAATACTGACAGTGGCATAGCAAACCTTTTTGCTTCTTTTTATACCCGGTACTCGAAAAGTAAAAGGGTATATTAGATTTGTGGGGATAACGGTTGTGTGTAACGCCCAGAAGGAAGCGTTTCCGACCCCATAAAGTATATATATTCTTGATCAGCATCAATAGCCGAGTCGATATAGCCATGTCTGTCTGTCCGTCCGTCCGTCCGTCTGTCCGTCCGTCCGTCTGTCCGTCCGTCTGTCCGTCTGTCCGTCCGTCCGTCTTCATTTGCGCCTATATCTCATAGACTATTAAAGCTAGAGTAACCAAGTTTTGTATTCGGTCTCCTGTGTTATCACACTACTCAAAGTGTATTTCAAAATTTCGCCCCGCCCCTTTCCGCCCCCACTAAGGACGAAAGTCTGTGGCACACACAATTTTGAAGATACAAGAAAACTAAATACGCAGAATCATAGAGAAAGACCATTTCTATCAGAGTGTTGAATCTGGATCAGATCGGATCATTATTATAGCTACAATGAAGGAAACCATTTCGAAAGTCATCATTCCCTCTCGCTCTCTCTCACACGCGACCCCATCCGCTTTGCCCATTCGTATTTTGTGTCGCCTAGTTCTCAGAGACTATAAAAGCTAGAGCAACCAAACTTTCTATCCAAGCTCCTGTGATACCAAACCAGCACAAGTGTATTTCAAAATTTTGCCACGCCCCTTTCCGCCCCCACAAAGGACGAAAATCTATGGAATCCACAATTTTTAAGATAAATGAAAACCAACGAGAGGGAACGTTGTGAGCCGCGGCAAAGGCCGCGGCTCTACCTTATACCCGGTACTCAGTCAGTATATACATACATATGTACATTTATGAGCCTACGATTTATGAAATTTATTATATGTTCTCAAAAGGGACGAAAATAATATTTAAATTAAAAAAATGAATTTTTTGGAATTTTTATACATGTTTCCATTTTTGTTTACATATGCTTTGTATATCTGCGCCTACATTTCTACATGGCATGTATAACTACATATTTGAGACGTACATGTGTTTAGGAGAGAGAGGGAGGGGGTATGAGTCAGCGCTTGGCAGGCGTTGCGTAGCCACTGAAATTTAATTTGTTTCTTCTGGCCATAATATTGATCCGATCTGATCCAGATTCGGTAATCTGGTAGATATGGTATTTTTTCATGATTCTGCGTTTTTGGTTTTCATTTATCTTAAAAATTGTGGATTCCACAGATTTTCGTCTTTTGTGGGGGCGGAAAGGGGCGTGGCAAAATTTTAAAACAAACTTGTGCTGGTTCGGTATCACAGGAGCTTGGATAGAAAATTTGGTTGCTCTAGCTCTTATAGTCTCTGAGAACTAGGCGCTCATTTATACGAATAAGCAAAGCAGACAGGGTCGCGTGTGAGAGAGAGCGAGAGGGAATGATGACTTTCGAAATGGTTTCCTTCATTGTAGCTATAATAATGATCCGATCTGATCCAGATTCAACACTCTGATAAAAATGGGCATTCTCTATGACTCTGCGTTTTTAGTTTTCTCGTATCTTCAACATTGTGTACGCCACAGACTTTCGTCCTTTGTGTGGGCGGAAAGGGGCGGGGCGAAATTTTGAAATTCATTTGGAGTAGTGTGATCACACAGGAGACTGGATACAAAACTTGGTTGCTCTAGCTTTAATAGTCTCTGAGATATAGGCGCAAATGAAGACGGACGGACAGACGGACAGACGGACGGACAGACAGACATGGCTATATCGACTCGGCTATTGATGCTGATCAAGAATATATATACTTTATGGGGTCGGAAACGCTTCCTTCTGTGCGTTACACACAACCGTTATCCCCACAAATCTAATATACCCCTATACTCTTCGAGTACCGGGTATAAAAACGCAGAATCATGGGAAATTACCAAATTTCAGTGCCTACGCAACGCCTGCCAAGCGCTGACTCATGCCCTCTCTCTCTCTATCCTAAACACTTGTACATCTCAAATATGTAGTTATACATGTCATTTAGAAATTTAGAAGCAGATGTAAAAATCATATGCAAACAAAATCGGAAACATGTATAATATTCCAAAAATTTACTTCATTTTTTGAAATATTATTTTTTGCCCATTTTTTTTAATTTGTCCTTTTAGCGAACATATAAGAAATTGCATAAATCGCAAGCTCATATATGTATGTACATATGTATATACTGACTGAGTACCGGGTATAAGGTAGAGCCGCGGCCTTTGCCGCGGCTCACAACGTTCCCCCTCGTTTCAGGTCTAATTTTGAGCCATGTGCGACGTGGCATGATTCCACTCCATCCCTTCGGTTGTCAATATTGGCACACTTGATATATTGGAGGGGGACATCTTGGAGGCTGTTGCTGACTTCGACAATTCTAATAAGCCCGACAGTGATGGTATTTCTGCCTTCCTGCTTCGCAAATGTGGTGATGCTTTTTGTGCGCCGCTGAAAATTCTTTTCATGAATTCCTTGTTAGCGGGTCGGTTTATTGGTAAGTTGAAAGCTGCCACAGTCACTCCTGTTTTTAAAAAAGGCTCGAAGAATAATATCTCTGATTATAGACCAATTGCCAAACTCAGCAATATCTCAAAGCTTTTTGAGCGTATCATTGCCAAAAAGATTACTTTTCTCATGAGGTCATACATTAGCCCAAAGCAGCATGGTTTTATGCCGGGTAGATCAACAACTACGAACCTGATCGCATTCAGTAATTTCTGCACACGTGCCTTTGAAAAGTACTCTCAGGTCGATGTTGTGTACACTGACTTTGCTAAGGCCTTTGATAAAGTCTCCCACTGTGCTCTAGTAGCCAAGCTACATCGGCTGGGTATTCATTCGAGCTTGCTCAGTTGGTTCATATCATATCTTGAGCAGCGAGAGTATGTTGTATTGGTGAATGGAAAGCAGTCGGACCCATATTTGGCTACTTCCGGCCTTCCACAGGGCAGCGCTCTTGGTCCGCTGCTGTTCTCTATTTTTATCAATGACATATGTCTTAGCATTCGAGCCTCTGAGTATTTGCTTTACGCTGATGATCTCAAGATTTTTCGCTCTGTCAAATCATTAGGCGACAGTATCCTTCTTCAGCATGACCTGGATGAAGTTGCTCGTTGGTGCACACGTAATTTGCTCCCACTTAATATTAGAAAATGTTATTTCGTTTCGTATGGCAAGTGTACATTTAAAGTCCTGACCTCGTACTCGATAGATGGCCTTCCGCTCTTAAAGCAGACGGAGATACTCGATCTAGGCATCTTGTTTGATTCCAAATTTTTGTTTGTGGAACATCTGAATTACATTTTGCCGAAAGCTTATGCCATGTTTGCCTTTGTTACGCGCAACTCATCCCAGTTCAACGATCCATACACGAGGTTAAGTCTATATTCTTTCCTCGTGCGCTCGCGCCTTGAATATGCTTCAGTGGTTTGGAACCCTACTGGGGTTGGTCAGATTGCGCGCATCGAGAGATTGCAGAGGAAGTTTTTGAAGTTTGCACTCCAGCCTTTGCAGTTTGCAGTCCCATTGCCATCCTATGAGTGCAGATGTCGCCTTGTGCATCTCTCCTCTCTCGAGGATCGTAGGACCATTGCGGCTCAAATCTTTATTTATGACTTGGTAGTGGGGAATATTGATTGCCCTGACCTGCTTAATAGGATTGGCTTCAATACGCCTGCCAGGAGCCTTAGGGACCACGCACTCTTTGCTATTGATCTCCACCGGAGCAATTACGGAAGTAACGAACCTATATGTAGGGCTCTTCGCCAGTATAATGCGCTGCCAGCTGGGATGCGGTTCGACTTCTGCCATGGGAAAGCAGCCGTTAGACGATTGCTGTCTGATTTTTTCATGTTTCATTGTTAATTGTTTTTTTGTTGATTTCTTTGTATTATTTAAGATAGATGTAAGTTAGTTTAGCCAGTTAAGGTTCAACCGTTGGCCAATAGATAAATAAATAAATAAGATCATTACTGTAAACTACTAGAGGCAATTGAAAATATAGTGCGATATAGATCAGACGCGGACACGTTTTTCTTTTGCCGATAAAATTCACCCAGGAAACCAACCCCCTCCAGAACATTGGTCCTTCGAGCCGGATCCTCACACTGATTTTCTAGGAATCACGGATACTCATCCCCCCAATCCGCTCGCCCCAGCAATCATCGTTGGAATTCCGCAATCCGAACCAGAAAAAGCCCAGATAAGTAATACATACTCCTAAAACTACTGCACATTGTCAAGTGGCAACTCCTGTGCACATATCTTTATTTATTCCTGGTGCTTTCTCCTCCGAACACTCCGTTCAAATATACGATCGTTTTCCCATTTTCCATGCTGTATATATTGTAGTATAAGGATGTAAGAGAGCTGTTTTGATAGTATCTTTTTCTGTTGTGATGCTATAAAAGGCACCCTGAATTGACTTCGAACCGTCGCACAGTGGGCCAGGCTGACCTTCTAACGGAACTTTAGTAGCAACTTGCGTAAATGAAGACATATTCCATTGAAATTTTTAATTTAAGATATTTAACATATTTACAATATATTTGAAAAAAAAATTAATCGGAATCAGATGAATCCGAGTCACTAAAAAATTTTTTAAAACTATGAAGCAATCCTAAAACGGTTTTGTCCAAATTAATTTCTTTCAAAGTGGCTTTTGTTGTTTTGGAGAGAGTCGTTATAAGTGGATCCGATGAAACAAGTAGTCCATTCAGAACATCTTCCATTGTATTACTCCTCTTGTCCTTACGGGAATGGTTAAAGCGTATATTCCTAAAATCCTTATTCCTGGCTTCAAGTGCTTCTTCGGAAATTATACCAATATGAAGTGCTACATTGTTGATGATGTCCGCTCCATGTATTAAAACTTTATGTACATGTACATTTCAGCTGTTTCCATGGCATATGAGCTGAATGAATCAGTATTGACTTGATATCCACAAGCCATTACCCTTAATATAACACTAAACCTATATATTAGAGCTTCGCTAACTCCAGTAATGTCGGCTACTAAATTTGGTTGGCTAAAAAACCGTCTGGCAGTATTTCCATTGTTGGTATTGCCACTACTACTTTCTAAGTTGGAATTGGATTTCAGATTTTCTAGCTTCTACCTTTGCCTTATCTTCGCCTCGAGCTTGCCATTTTTTTATTGGGAGTCTGTAAGCAATATGTAGAACGCATTAAAAAAATCGTATCCACGCATGCAATTTTGATAAACCATATTTTAATAGATCTGCATCAATTCTATAACTTTTTACCAAACTAATATTATTCATATTCTTTGGTAGGGCTCTACAAATTCCACATATCATGGTAGGTGCTTCTGCAAGGACGCTAAATGTTTTGCCATCCAGCATGGTCATGTGAAATTCGTGCATAATTGAATATAAATTGGTAGTTGTTGGTTGAATTTTTTCTACTTGGTTTTTTACATGGTCGCTCTCTAATCTAATTAATTCGCTTGTTTCCTTTTGGCAAATTAGTTTTAAAGGCCGACAATAGCGAGTTGAGGAAGGTCGAGGGTTTTTCCACAAAACTTTTGATCCAAGCTGAATTTGTAATGGTACAAGGCAAACTGCAAAAAGGTGTTGATCGAGCATATTGGTTTTACCATTTTCAAACTTTTGCCGGTATGTTGCGTGTCCATTGCTTCCATCACAGCCCCATTTATGTACTGCAGTTAATTTTATTTTATTATTATTTTCTAATAATTGATGATCAAAAACCGAGGAGTTCGCCTGTATAATGCGACTAACGGTATGGTCGACTAAGCTTTGCAAAGTTGTTGCAGCTGAATAGTCTGAATATTTCAAGTTACTCGGATAGCACATAACCTTAGCTGAATGCAACTTTTGGTAACTCGGATATATATCAGCATTCCTCTCCTTAGCACTACATCGCATTAGCTTGTATGTGTGCTTCGTGTAGCCTACATCCATATATAGAGCCAGAGATTCTTCCGGTGAGTACGGATTTGGCAATTGTGCTTTTGCGTCCAATGACCTTTTAATTTTATGTCCTGCAGTCTCGTTTGAATTAAGCTCTGTAACGCATTCCAGATTTATACAGGCTAGTGCTGGTTGCCACCATTAATTCATCGCAAGTGGTTTCCTTTACCAGACTTGACACTTTTCTGGTCTGTACTTTAGGGCAGAGATCCCCGAAATCCTTCTTGGGTCGACCCATGTCTGAATTTGACGTAAAACTGTACAAAAAGAGCGCATCATTAAGCCATTTCTGATTTTTTTTTCGAAGAGTGATTTGTTGTAATGGCATGCTTTTTATTTTTCTGTAAGCCTGCTAACAAAGTTGTTATTTTTTTGGTAATTTCCTAGATTTTCTTTATTGATAGGTTTCTGTTTTTTTAAATTGTACCACATATAAGTTCTTTTAAAACTATAACTTTCTTTGTGGCGATACTTTCGCCAAGCCAAGTGGTATACAGCATACGCTTTGGGACCGACATATCACCTAAATAGTGTGATAGACTTAACAGATGGTCGTAGATGGCTACCATTTTGAAAACGTTAACACCAGAAAGACTCACACGATACATAAATGGTAATACTAGCTTGAATAAGATTGAATAACGTAAGTTATAGTCCAGAGATGTTAGTATAAGGCTCAAAACCATTCTTGATAAAACAACATACTTCAAACACATTTATTTTGCTACACATAAATAGACAGGTCACAAACATATATTTTTTATTTAATACATACCTTTTCTAAAAGAAAACAAAAGTTATTGGGTCTGTTTGTTTTAATTTATTTAAGTTGAAGATCAATCAACACACATCAAAAAGTGCAACCAAATATTTGCATGGCACGTACTGAACATCTGTTCACTTTGAAAGCTCGC
>JAWNKY010001491.1:0-24316 GCA_035041765.1 Drosophila algonquin | reverse complement strand
GTACTTACGAGCAGAACCTTGCAAACACACTTGCATTCAAAAATTGTTTATCGGTTTCATACGATTATCAATCCTTATAGAACCCTTTTCGGACGTATCAGGCTTAAAACATGAAATTGTTATGGTCGGATTGGAACAGAGCCGATAGTTGCGAGGGTTGCAGAGCAGGAATGGCAGCGTCACCTGTTGTGGATCCTAATACCCTTTTTACATTAGGCCCCATAAGAGCCCTGTAGATAGAAGAAGACAATCATGCGGCCGCATGATACAACATTCGGCGTATCATTCGCCAGTGTTACCGTATTCTGTCGAGTATTTTTACAAAATATTGAAATTATTCGGGGTATCGACGTGGAATCGGGGTATTTTTGTCGAATCAAACAATAAATTCAATTTAAAGTTGAGCGGCCAAACCATTCCTGAACATTTCAATTAAAATAAGTTGTATTACAAGCAACAAAACGGTAACACTAGACAATGTCTTTTATGACGCGCTGATTCCAGCATTAAAACTGCAAAAGACCACAGCGAGGGCAACATTCAGCACCCGCCGGAGGATCGCCGCATCTCAAAGGGGTTCAGGAAAGCTTCGCCTGGGAGCACGCCATGTCCCGGCACATATATGTTCCAAGACAGTCATCAAAAATCTTTCCATACACAGTCCATAATGATTCATCAAGTCACAAAAACGCATGTATACCTCCGTAACAATCATAGACACATATATATCACCCTAATACCATACCCATACTTCCCTCCAACAATTATCTCATCAATACCAATCACCGTAGTCAGTACAATCATTTCTCATATATTGAATGCTCGTTCCAAAACACAATAACAAAAAAAAAACGAGAGGGAACGTTGGCCTTTGCCGCGGCTCTACTTTATACCCGGTACTCAGTCAATATATATGTACATACATATATGAGCTTACGATTTATACAATTTATTATATGTTCGCAAAAGTAATGAATATTTCAAAAAATGAAGTCAAATTTTTTTTGGAATTTTTATACAATTTCCAATATTGTTTGCATATGCCTTTTACATCTGCTTCTACATTTCTACATGTATAACTACATATTAGAGACGTAGAAGTTTTTGTGAGAGAGAGGGAGGGAATGCGTAAGCGCTTGGCAGGCGTTGACTAGCGACTGAGATTTAATTTGTTTCTTCCGGCCATAATATTGATCCAACCTGATCCAGACTCGGCAGTCTGTTAGACACGGTAATTTTCCATGATTGTGCAATTTTGGTTTTATTTTATCTTAAAAATTGTGGATTCCACAGATTTTCGTTCTTTGTGGGGGCGGAAGGAGGCATTTCAAAATTTGAATACACTTCTATTGAAGTGGTATCACAGGAGCTTAGACAGAAAGGTTGGTTGGTTTTCTTCATTGTGGCTATATTAATGATGTGATCCAGACTCAACACTCTTGTTGAACTGCCGAGCTTTTTCGGCAGCGTAGCTTGTGAATTATTAAAGACGGGAGTTTAGTTTGATATAGTTTATTGTCAATAGCGAAAGTTGTGTGGATAGGATAGCAAAAGCGAGATTAGCGATGTAGAGTTTGCCGGTTCAAGAGTCCAAAACTGCAAGAGGAAGCGGGCCGAATTGCCCGTTCCCTAATGCAATCGCGATGATTGAAGAGTCCAGACGCTGCAAAGGCAGGCGGGCCGAATTGCCCGTGCCCTACTACAAACGAGAGTGCAACGGATCCAGAGGAGAGAGCAATAGCGAAGACGAAAGATCAATAGAGTGATAGAAAAGTCGAAAGAAAGAAGGAAAGAAGACGAAAGAACGGCTGGGTAGGCTGCTGCCGTGCGGGAGCTTATATGTATATATGTGTGTACAATGTGCAGTGCAGTGGGCAGTACAAACAACAAACAATACAATAGGAATTTAATTTACTGCTGCACCACTAGCTATAATGTTTCCATCGAGTCTTCCAATATTGGGCTGCGGAACCCGACATATGGAGTGGTGGGAAAGGGGCGAGACGACATTTTGAAATACACTTGTAACTGTGTGATATATACGGAGTCTGGATACAAGATTTTGTTGATCTAGGCGCTAATGAAGACGGACAGACGGACGGACGGACGGACGGACGGACGGACAGACGGACAGACAGACATGGCTATATCGACTCGGCTTTTGAAGCTTATCAAGAATATATATACTTTATGGGGTCGGAAACGCTTAATTCTGTGTGTTACACACATCCACTTTCAACACAAATCGAATATACCCCTATACTCTTCGAGTACCTGGTATAAAAATCACAAGGATTGAGTCATTTTTGAAGATTTTACAGGCGTCTAATCTGAAGAATGATGAACATGTATCCATGCATGCTCTCCATTGTATATAGAAAAACTCAAATCCAAATTAATATGCAAACACCATCCACAAAGTGCAATAGAATACCTCTTTATACAATTATCAGGTCCTAACAGTTCTCTAAAATTACTGTTAGGCTGCCTGTACAGACCACAGCGCAATACTAACTACCACGAAGTAGTAATTGAGGAAATCTCAAACTTATCTAAGCTATTCTGACGTAAATGTAACCAGATACTTAAATATCAATATATTGAAGGAACGACATAAGGCGACAGCGATGGCTTCTTTAGACTTGGACATAGTCAATAATAGTAGACCAACGGCTTTTTCTAACACCACAAACACACTATTGGACCTTTTTTCTTCTAAATGAACAGTTATCTGGCCCAATTTTTTTTCAGATACGATCTAATTTTCCTGACATACGATTGTAATTCTAAAAAGACTGAGGATGATATATGGTTAATATAATATATTGCTAAGTGATAGAGCATATAACAAATGGAAAAGCTGTTCATTAGTATTTAGGAATTCAGAAATTTTAAGAAGAAACCCAACCAATTAATACTGACAACTAAAAAATCGATTTATTCTGTAAGGTTTCACTAAAAATTGATGGAGACATAGACAAATTAAAAAGAAAATATATGATAAACGGAATACCTAAAGTAGCATATAGCACTAGTCGACAAAATTGAAATTTTTTTCCGCAGTGTGGCCTAAAATGACTTTTTCTGACATATCTGGAGATATACAATTGTTTAAAGAATTATGGTAAGTGTTGAACTACCGAGCTTTTCGGCAGCGTAGTTTGCGATATATTAAAAGACGTGAGTTTAGTTTTAAAGCTAGGTATCCAGCACCGTGAAAACTAAAAATTACTGCTAAACTTCATATAAAAAAAAGCTGGGCCAGGAATTGTTCGTTTCTGTTTTCTGGCCTCAGCATCCAGCAACGTAAACGAAATCCACGAATTCTTTTCGATATAATCGATATCCACACGATGGTGGACTGAGAGAACAGCTGATATGGGCGCCAGGAAAATATATATGCATATTATTACTGAAGTACAAGTGAGAGGTGGGGCAAAATCTGATTCATGAGAGTGGCAAATCACTTTTTAGGTTCTTGGTCACACTATTTCAGCTGAGTTGCACCACTAACCATACAATATATAGACATGACAATTCAAGTACCGAAATTGACCGCACGAAAGTCAGAAATCAGCTCCCTGAGCCAGTCGTGTGTTTGAGTGAGTGAGTGTATGCGTGCTCATGCATTCTCGCGACTTTGCGTGTTTGCATGTGTGGATCAGCTCTGGACAGATTCGTGAGAGGGTATATGTGCTCATGCCTTCTCGCGTACTTTGTGGGCTTTGCATGTGTTGTCAGCTCCCGAGAGTCGTGAGAGTGTATTTGTGCTCATGAGCATGCATGTACATTGCGTGTTTGCAAGTGTGTATGAGCGCAAAACTGATATTTGCGATCTCTCAACTTTGTTTTGATTTTTGTTCTCGAGCCACCCTTCACTTTAGCATTATTGGAGTCGACCCTTTTTGAAGACGCTTGCCTTATAATACCAGAATAACTGTTATTTTGTACATGCTTTAGATTCTAACTTTGTTTAATATAGAATATACTAATATAATGAGCAGATATATGTATATACAGTGGCTCAAAGCTGAAACTGGGCAGTGTCAAATAAAAAGTTTAAGGTGGTACAGATTTTAAACTAGACGAAAAATCAAAAATGTTTAAACGCCAGTTTGTTGTATGTTTTATCACAGTTAAAAAAGGAACTTTATTTGCTGATTTTATATTGCTCAGTTTTAAAAATAAAATAAAAACTTAAAATATATCGTAAATACAGGTCAAAGCTGAAACTATGCAGCCACAAAAAAATTTAATATTAGTCGAATTAAAGGTTAAACAGGTATTTTAATACTTAGTATGCAATCCCTTAACCTTTATTACGGCTTTTAACCTACAATTAATGGAAGAGACCAGCTTCCGAGTGCTTTCCGAGCTTATTTTGCTCTATTCCTCCAGCAGGGCTTTTCTAAGGTCGTTTTTGCTAGAAATCCTGTGTTTCTGGATGTTTTTCTCCAGCGCAGCCCACAAATTTTGAATAACATTTAAGTATGGAGACTGGGCTGGGGGAATCATCAAGTGGGGGCAGTTCCAGATAAACCAGGACTGTCCTATTCCGGACGAATGTTTCGGGTCATTATCCTGGTAGAACCGGAAATCGCACAACTGATATTTGCGATCTCTCAACTTTGTTTTGATTTTTGTTCTCGAGCCACCCTTAACTTTAGCATTATTGGAGTCGACCCTTTTTGAAGACGCTTACCTTATAATACCAGAATAACTGTTATTTTGTACATGCTTTAGATTCTAACTTTGTTTAATATAGAATATACTAATATAATGAGCAGATATATGTATATATATTCACAAATATATATATCATTGTATGGTGTATTGTATTATACAATGATATATTTGATCATATATAAAAAGTAGTATGCGCTAAAAAACATATATACATATATCATTCTTGAATATGGATATTAATGACATATAAATGGGTAATAAATGGGTCCATACGGATTTTAGTGCCACACTTGCAAGTCAAATTTGAAATCATCCCTCATTTTCTGATGCGAATTTCCATCCCACAGAGAGAACTTGCAAGTACATTCATATGTGTGTGTACGTGTGCAGAGCTGCCGAAACAGCCAGCCAAATATTTTTTCTTGAGATTTCTTGAGACATAAATTTATTTGCTGAGTGTCGCTTATTGACGCGACGCACTAATACCCTATAGACAATTAATATAATTTGGTGTCACGTCTGATATACATTTTGCATTTGTACATATTTACATTCGTTCATTATATTCGTTTATAGTACATTAAACAAAATTAGAATATAGAGAATATTCAGTATATACAATTATTATACCCGGTACTCGAAGAGTAAAAGGGTATATTAGATTTGTGGGGATAACGGTTGTGTGTAACGCACAGAAGGAAGCGTTTCCGACCCCATAAAGTATATATATTCTTGATCAGCATCCATAGCCGAGTCGATATAGCCATGTCTGTCTGTCCGTCTGTCCGTCTGTCCGTCCGTCCGTCTTCATTAGCGCCTATATCTCAGAGACTATTAAAGCTAGAGCAACCAAATTTTGCATCCAGTCTCCTGTGTGATCACACTACTCCAAATGTGTTGCAAAATTTCGCCCCGCCCCTTTCCGCCCGCACAAAGGACGAAAGTCTGTGGCATGCACAATTTTGAAGATACGAGAAAACTAAAAACGCAGAATCATAGAGAATGACCATTTCTATCAGAGTGCCGAATCTGGATCAGATCGGATCAATATTATGGCCAGAAGAAACAAATTAAATTTCAGTGGCTACGCAACGCCTGCCAAGCGCTGACTCATGCCCCCTCCCTCTCTCGCTCTGTCCTAAACACTTGTACGTCTCAAATATGTAGTTATACATGTCATGTAGAAATTTAGGCGCAGATATACAAAGCATATGTAAACATGTAATATTTAATTTAAATATTATTTTCGTCCCTTTTGAGAACATATAATAAATTTCATAAATCGTAGGCTCATATATGTATGTATATATATACTGACTGAGTACCGGGTATAAGGTAGAGCCGCGGCCTTTGCCGCGGCTCACACGTTCCCTCTCGTTGTAATTTTGGGCAAGCGCCATCATAAAATCATAACTTACAATCAATTCTAAAGTAATGGGTGTTTTCTTATAGGCTTTTTACACTTGGTGCGTTACCTATCGATATCGGAGAAGACGCAGAGAAGCAGGTTTGCCGTTTACACTACAGCGACTTTGCTTCTTTGCGTCTTGGGAAGAGGAAGAAAAATTTGTAAACAAAACAAACTATGTCTGAAAATAAACAAAATATGTCTGAAGAAGAGCTCATTCTTTTATCTGCGGTGGCGCAAAATGAAGTGAATCTGCTGAAGTGTATGGAAGTTTCTGGGCTATCCTCAGAAAAGCTGCAGTTCGTTTTGCAACTGCAACGTCCTCCCTCGCGTTTGGACCCTTGTTAGTAAGGTGCAGATAATCTTCTATTTTCAATTAAATAATGTATTTTATGTATATGCAATAGCCACGATATGGTTAATTTTGGGAGGAAGATGTTGTGGAGAACTCCGATGCCTTCTTAAGGAGAATTTCCGCATGGAAAGGAGTACATTCAACATTCTGGTTAACCTGTTGCCCAATTTAAAAAAGAAAGACACTCCATTTCGACTGACAATCCCTCTGGAGAAAACAATAGCCATAGCTCTTTATTGTCTAGGATCGTCAGCCGAATATCGTACGGTAGCGAGTTTATTTGGTGTGTCAAGGGCCATTGTCTGCCTTATATTACTGCAGTTTTGTCGCGAGGTAGTTGCTCAACTCGCTGACAAGTATCTGCAAGCAGACTTTCTTACCCTGAGAAGATCACGGTAACAGTGAAAGGATTCAAAGACATGGGATTTGCAGCAAAAAATTTGAAATCAACTATTTTGTTGAAATGCTTTTTTTAATAATCAAATTAGTTTAAACAATTTGTTCTAACCATTACATGTATTTTCGCCCCTTTTTACGCAGTTAAAAATTGTACAATGCAAAATTTAAATTTGAATCTGCTGTTTTTTGTTGTTATTAGTGGTGATAGTTCCGCTGATTAGGCAGAAAAGTACGAAAATTACTGTTATGCGCACAGAAATACCACAGAAATACCAAAACGAAGTTGCGTCGGAAAACGACGCAACTTTTTGCCACCACTAGGGCCCTATGCTAAACCTATGTAAAAACGAAGGGGAACGTTGTGGCCTTTGCCGCGGCTCTACCTTATACCCGGTACTCAGTCAGTACACACATACATACATATATGAGCAATGTTCGCAAAAGGGAAAAATTAAATTTTGGGTAAAAAATAATATTTAAAAAAATGAAGTACATTTTTGGAATATATTATATGTTTCCGATTTTGTTTGAATATGATTTTTACATCTGCTTCTAAATTTCTACATGACATGTATAACTACATATGTATTTGAGACGTACAAGTGTTAAAGACAGAGAGAGAGAGGGCATGAGTCAGCGCTTGGCAGGCGTTGCGTAGCCACTGAAATTTAATTTGTTTCTTCTGGCCATAATATTGATCCCACCCGATCTAGATTCGGCAATCTGGTAGATATGGTAATTTTCCATGATTCTGCGTTTTTGGTTTTCTCGTACCTTAAAAATTGTGGATTCCACAGATTTTCGTCTTTTGTGGGGGCGGAAGGAGGCGTGGCAAAATTTTGAAACAAACTGATGCTGGTTTGATATCACAGGAGCTTGGATAGAAAGTTTGGTTGCTCTAGCTCTTATAGTCTCTGAGAACTAGGCGTCAAAAAATACGAATGGGCAAAGCAGATGGGGTCGCGTGTGAGAGAGAGAGAGGGGAACGATGAATTTCGAAATGCTTTTCTTCATTGTAGTTATAATAATGATCCGATCTGATCCAGATTCAACACTCTGATAGAAATGATTTTTCTCTATGATCCTGCGTTTTTAGTTTTCTTGAATTTTCAAAATTGTGTATGCCACAGACTTTCGTCCTTTTTGGGGGCGGAAGGGGGCGGGGCGAAATTTTGGAATATACATTGAGTAGTGTGATAACACAGGAGACTGAATACAAAACTTGGTTACTCTAGCCTTAATAGTCTATGAGATATAGGCGCAAATGAAGACGGACAGACGGACAGACGGACGGACGGACAGACGGACAGACAGACATGGCTATATCGACTCGGCTATTGATGCTGATCAAGAATATATATACTTTATGGGGTCGGAAACGCTTCCTTCTGGGTGTTACACACAACAGTTATCCCCACAAATCTAATATACCCTTAAACTTTTCGAGTACCGGGTATAAAACTGCGTTTCTGAGAAGACGCAAAGAATCAAGACGCAGCCTCAGTGTAAACGGCACCTTAGACAGCGGCGTTGTCAAAAACCAATACAAACAAGATATGTACACACATACAGCTAAAGCTCAGCCTCACATTTTGTGTTGTGTGTTTTCCCTGCAGTACGGGCCATCGCTTACAAATGTGTTCACACATCGATTTCAGCGTGAGCACCCCAGATGACATAAGTGATGTCGCACGGAACGATGAACTACTCACATTAACATTGCGATGTCCTAAGAGCATAGGGGATGACATGGTCATCGAGAAGTGCGAAGAAATAAGGCTTACCATAAGTGATGATTTTATCGAAAAAATAAGGCTTACTATAAGTAATGTTTTTAGCTGAAAAATAAGGTATACTATAAGTGATGATTTTAGCCGAAAAATAAGGCGCATAATAACTGTTATTTTTACCCGAAAAATCATGCATTTTATAAGCGATAGTTTTCTCGAAATGTAAGGGAAATAATAAGTGAAGATTTTAGATGAAAGATTAAGGCGTATATTCATTTATTTTCTTTTGCTTTTCTTTAATATTACAATTATGTACATACATATGTCAGTTTTGGGGATCCCTGAGGCTTGTTCGGTAGCTTCAATTGCATCGCCACTGAAATAATATGGGTTAATTTATTATGTTTTTGTTTAGTTTTTTGACTTGTAAGGACTTACTTTAAATGTTCTTCCAGGATGAGCCCTTCCCCATTGTGTTCCGTATTTTGTTGATCTATTAATAAAAAAATTATTCTATAAAATACTATTAATTTGGTCGCAATCACATATACATAAGAAAGGAAAGATCGAAATTCCAAAAATATGTTCGATTTGTAAAAGAATTGTTTAAACAAAAAGCAAAGCTCATTGTAGATCAGCGGTGTTCTGTGCATTTACTCCTACAACAAAAACAAAACACGCGCCAAAATATGTACCTGCTTGACTCAGACCTCGCATATAAGGGATATTCTTCTGTTTATGTTGTTGGACTGCTTAAAATTGAAATTTCGTGCCCACAGCAGATTATGCATTCACATTATATTTCTTTATGCTTCTTTTAATCCATACTATACATATTAGTCGGAGCATAAGGACACAAAAATTAAAGAGCATAAAAGAAGAATAAATAAATACAATGTGAATGCAGCGATACATTGAACTCAGTTTTTCACAATTTCACAAATATTACATTATATACAACTGATATTTTCATTATTTACCAAGCGTTGATCACATTTTGTATATATAATTACCTGGTAATAAAAAAAGGTAAATATAGATATTTTTCACAAAATCACTGAATTTTCGCTTCCAACTCTTTCCGCACAATTGTAACAATATAACGTAATAGCAAATGCATGGCGAACAAAGCAAGAATGATCTGCCGACGTTGGCGCAAAAGAGCGAAAAGAAAAAAAACCCAAATTCTCTTGTACTTCGCACGATCGGCAGAGCCGATCTATTGCGATCGCGCGTATACTTGAGTAAAAGCAGCTCATCGAGGTGAACTGGCTCACTCGGTCTTTTTTTCGAAGTGAGCCAACTCACTCATTTGGCTCACTGGCTCACTTGCTGATAGCTCATGAGCCGATAGTGAGAACTGAAGTAAAATACGTTACATTTTAAGCTATTTAAAAATATTACATATTTAAAAATTTGTTTTCTTTAAACTAACAAAACAAACTTTTAATTAAAAATATATTTTTTAGCTTCCTTCATTGGGAATATAACAAAATTATAAGATAAAATATAACAGAAAATTAAAAACAAAATAAACATTCTTTGAAATCCATTCATTGGGACGTATGAGAGATTATATATATATATATATAAAAATAGATTATATCAAGGCTATAAAAAAAAGGAACCGATTAGGTATGAATTGGTTTGTGGACAAACGAAGTGATTTTTTGTTGAGTAGTTTCCAGAACAACTGAGCTTTCCACGTTTTGTCGTATAGCGGTCTCAATAGCTGCTGGATGCTTTGTTTTTAAATGCCTATTTAAATTGCCTTCTGACTTGCAGCTTAAGACACTTTTACAAATCTTGCATTTAGCCTGTTGCGTTCCCAAGTCCTCAAAATGATTCCAAATTTCGCTGTGCTTTCTATTTAACGACATTGTATAATAAGTTTAACGAACAACACGCGCCAAAAAAGTGCACGTTCACTTTGCGAACGCCAATTGAGAAGACCGCATAATGAGCCATAAGAGTGAGTGAGCTAAACTGAACTACTTAGTCAAAATGAGCTAGTGAGCCAAAATGAGCCATATTGAAGGAAGCAGCTCAGTGGCTCAGTTCAGTGAGCCATTCATTTTAGCTCACTCACTCATGAGCTACCCAAGTCTAATCGCGCGGAAAAGAAGGAAACAGAGAGAAAATAAAGGGTTCGGTTTAGCGGGCGTCAACGCCTAAATGACATTGTCGTTGACATTCGTCATCGCTCACGGCTGGTACTGCAGTGCTTCTTCAGCTTGTTGACGAATTTCAGCTGGGCAAAGTACAAACGCTCTGTATGTGAGGCTGAGCTTTAGCTGTATGTGTGTACATATCTTGTTTGTATTGGTTTTTGACAACGCCGCTGTCTAAGAAAACACCCATTACTTTAGAATTGATTGTAAGTTATGATTTTATGATGACGCTTGCCCAAAATTACAATAATTGTATATATTGAATATCCTCTATATTCTAATTTTGTTTAATGTACTATAAACGAATATAATGAACGAATGTAAATATGTACAAATGCAAAATGTATATCAGACATGACACCAAATTATATTAATTGTCTATAGGGTATTAGTGCGTCGCGTCAATAAGCGACACTCAGCAAATAAATTTATGTCTCAAGAAATCTCAAGAATAAATATTTGGCTGGCTGTTTCGGCAGCTCTGCACACGTACACACACATATGAATGTACTTGCAAGTTCTCTCTGTGGGATGGTAATTCGAATCAGAAAATTAGGGATGATTTCAAATTTGACTCGCAAGTGTGGCACTAAAATCCGTATGTACTCATTTATTACCCATTTATATGTCATTAATATCCATATTCAAGGATGATATACATATATATTTTTTTAGCGCATACTACTTTTTTATATATGATCAAAAATATCATTATATACTACAATACACCATACAATTAAATACATATTTGCGAATATATATACATATATCAGCTCATTATATTAGTATATTCTATATTAAACAAAGTTAGAATCTAAAGCATGTACAAAATAACAAATATTCTGCTATTATAAGGCAAGCGTCTTCAAAAAGGGTCGACTCTTAAAATGCTAAAGTGAAGGGTGGCGCGAGCACAAAAATCAAAACAAAGTTGGGTGAGCGAAAATTTCAGTTGTGCGCTCATACACACTTGCAAACACGCAATGTACATGCATGCTCATGAGCACAAAACACTCTCACGACTCGCCGAAGAGCTGATCCACACATGCACAACACGCAAAATAAGCGAGAATACATGTGCACACATCCACTCTCACGTCTGGTGTAGCTGATGCCCGATATATGGCTGATGTATGAATTGTCCTGTCTATATATTGTATGGTTAGTGGTAAGACATTAAGCTAGGTATCCAGCACCGCGGAAACTAAAAATTACGGTCATACTCCATATAAAAAAAACTGGGCCAGGAATTTTTCTTTTGTGTTTTCCTGGCCTCAGTATCCAGCAAGGTAAACGAAATCCACGAATTGTTATCGATAGTGTGTCTATCGACACGATTATGGACTGAGAGAACAGCTGATATTCCCGCCAGGAAGATATATGTGCCTGAAGTGAAAGTGGAAGATGGAGGAAAAACTGTGCGCAAATCCAAAAAGAGATATGCAAAATTTCAACGCGAGGAGAAGATTTCTTTAATAAAAGCAGTTGAGGCAAGACCATTTCCTTGGCGGATCACGGAAAATAAGCAATTTGATTATTTTTTACATTTTGGCGCCTCCGACTGTGTCTGTACTCTTCTTCCTATTTTTTGGCAACAATATATGCCGCTACCAACACAATCGCTTCATCGTCAGAATTACTGTCAGTAATTTTCCGCTGTGCTGGATACATGCCTTTAAGGCCTCCGGCTTTTAAAATTCGTCGTAGTTTATAATTTTGACAACCGCTTGGTTGCGAAAAAAATTGACCTACATAATCTCGAAAATGCGTCGATATGTACAAAGTTTTGATTTTTATGATATTATAAATCCGCCGGCATTAAACAAAAATACGCGCAAGCTTAGGTAGGCTGCGGCAATGGAAAATCTCGTTGTAAACATTTGGCATGTTAATATTGCGGACCAAACTAAATAATCTTCTGGAGAATCTTCGGTGGATGGTGCTTTGTGGGATTCGGTGATTCACAACATTAAATATTCCCACCGTTCCCTTTATATGCTCTACATGGAAAAAGCTATACCAGGTACCCATCCCTAGATTCTGGTCAAGCCTTATCGAAAAATAAGATCTTGCTAGTTTGTAAATAATATTGTACATCGCTATCTTTGGCTTAGAAGTCATGACATTAATTTCGGACGTATTAGGTTTACACGTGTCATCAAAATTTATATTGGTCGGTAAGTATTATTACGGCTGCATATACTTATAGTAAATATTATTCAAATGTTTTTATGTTGAGGCCATGGAAATCAATCGGTTTTGCATACCCGAAAGCATCCGTTCAATTGCCACTAGGCGCTCGTCAAGCAAAAGTACACGGATTTGCATTGAGTTCTTGCATTGGCTCACAACATCTGTTATTGCTTTATGGCGAAAATGAGTTCTGTTTATTAATTTATAACGTTAATGAGAAAAAAGAGCCGTTTCAAGTGATTTACGAAGGCGAAACAAGAGACTGGGTTAATGCTGCGGCTATTTTCGACAATGATGAAACCAATGATTGGAAATTTGTGTTGCACATGTCTCACAGTGCACTTCTATACCTACAGTGTAACATCTCATCTAAGTTGGCCTGTTCTGTGTTGGAATTAGCTAGCTGTACCGATTGCTCAATGCTTTACCATACGCACCTGTATGGCAATAACTACAAAGATTTGGCAATAATAAGCGGGAATGCGTTCGGTGAATTGTTGATTTGGCAAGCACAGTGTCCTATAGATTCCGAATCAATTCATTGTAAAAAAATATATCCATTGCTGTTACGTATTCAAGCACATAATGGGGTTATCTACTCCATCAACCTTAACTTGGCGTCGAAGATTTTAGTTACTACATCTGATGATCGTTCTGTGAAGTTCTGGAAAATTCAAAAGGTCGGTCCATGGAAAAATGTATATATAAAACCTATGTTCAGCTGCTTTGGGCATACTTCACGAGTTATGTGTTCTATCGTCGTCGAAAATGGTAAGATTTCCTAATAAAAAAAGGACAGTAATACAATTTAAACCATTTATAATGCAGGTGGCCAAGTATATGTAATAAGTGCTGGTGAGGATTCCTATGTTTGTATTTGGAACTGTTCCGGCGATTTGTTATCAAAACGTCGGCAACAATTTGGGGCACCTATATGGCGGTTAGGTTATGACAACGCTACTTCTACACTCTACAGTACCAGTTCAATAGGAAATGTAGTGGCTTATAATATTAAGAATATTTTTTCCCGACAGAAAAATCAATTCACTATGATTGATGACATAGATGCCACAAGTGAGTTTATTGGAAAGCTAAAATTTGTAAATGATAAGACTGTTGTTGGTCTAAGTAACAAAAATCGCTTATTTTACTTGAACTTAGGAATAATATCGCCTCATGTGGATAAGTGGCATCTAGTGTCGAACTTTCCCTATTATAAACGTACCGTGCTGGCAGTTTTTGATGGAGTCATTGCTACTTGTGGTTATCAAAGGATAACATTGCACGGTTACAATGTGGAAAAACAGAATTTCGAGATCATTTTTGATGGCGTAAGACTAAAAGGGACAATTCGAGCGTTTCATTTTTTAACCAAAGAACATTATCTTGTATCCGATGACTTAGGAAATTGTGAGCTTTTAAAAGGACGTGAGTTGGATTTGGATTCACCTATTTTGCTAAATAATTTTGGTAGGTCCTGGACAACTGCCGCCTTGCTTGTGTTAGAAAAATATCTCTTGTTAAGTAATCGCAAGGGTCATGTCATGGTATACTACCGTTGTGCTGGGAAAAATTTTCAGTTGAAAAACATTTTTAAATGTTTGCATGGAAAAATGGGTTCAACTTTTTTAAAACTATTGAGTATAAATAGTCACGATGTCTACGTAATGAGTGGAGGCCACGAGCCCTATTTAAAATATCTACGTTTGAGTTTGGCTGATTATAGTTTAACAGTTTTGCAACGGGAGAGCGTCCCATTAAGTTGGGTTGAAGCGTCTCCAGGTGAAGATTTACTTCTTGGTTTCAATGATAATCATATTGTGGCTTGGTCGCGTCAACACGATGTACTCGTGCAGATGGCTTGTGGGGGTGGTCATCGTTACTGGGACTACCATCTACATAATGATATACTTTATATATTTTTTATAAAGCATAAAAAGGTTTTTTTTTACCGTAGTTCACTTTACGATAAAGTCAGACAGATAAATGTACACAGTATCAACTGGCACACCCGCAATTGTAATACAATAAAACTTCTTTGGGGCCACAATGAACTTACACCCTTCATTCTATCAGCAGGTGATGATAATATTATAAAGATTGTCAAGTTAGTCGACGATAAGTTAATTCATTGTGCAGAACTTCACTCCCACATTTCAAGTGTACGTTGTTTAGAGGCTTGCCTTTATAAATTCGAAAAGTCTTTATTTACGTGGCTTATTTTCTCAGTCGGCGGACGATCTCAACTTTGTATAAATCAGATAGATATAACAGGTCTTAATGCTTGCTACGTGAGTGAGCTGTGTACCCACAAAGTGCTAAATACGTTTGAGTCAAAAAACTGCACTCTGGAAGCAAGACTGATGGCAATTTCCATCGCACAACATACCCTTTCGGGTATTTTTACGTTATATATAGCCAGTGCTGAAGGAAAAATTCGTGTTTATCGATGGCTCCTTGAAAGACCCTCAGACCTACACCTAATTAATTTTCTAGACATAAATAGATGTCCACTTAAAATGCATTGGATCAATATCAAAAGCATATTGCTTATCACAACAACTAACGGCGAGATCTACGGTTTTGACCAGACGCTTTCCATTAAACGTTTTCAGCTCCAACTACACAACGGTGGCATTAATACCTTAGATATAAAAATTTATGGACAGCTTTTGCACGTTTTGTCTGGCGGAGATGACGAAAGTATACGGTATACCATTTTAAATTTGGATAACTTAACAGTTCAGCAGAACACAGAATTTTCGGGTCTGCACAATGCGCAGGTTAATGCAGTCTTATTAGAACAGGAATATGATAGTGGAGAATCGAAACTATTTGGTTATTCATGCAGTGTAGATAAACAGATATATAGGATTAATTTGAGGACACGTCAATTCATTCGTGTTGGATGCACGTGCATAGCTGATATAAAAGGGATGTTGCTAGATAAGCATAAGCGTATGTATTTATACGGATGCGGAGTTCAAATTTTATGTCACAAATTATACAATAATGGCGGAAAATAAGTATTTATTATTTTAGTTAAGTCGACAGCATAATGCGTCGATTCAGATATAGGTACTAGTTAAGTTGAAATATTTTTTCTTTATGCTCCATAAATTGTTGAAACGTCTTTAAGGCCTATCCATCGCTACCCTCTTAAATAAATTGTAAAATTCGTCGTGTAAATTGTAGGAAATTCAGGCATTACGAAGTAATTTTTGCTTAAAATATATTGTTTTTCTTGTATTTGTCAATTCCTGTTAGCAAAACTTAGTTTGAAAAATATCATACAATTACTTAAAAATACATATGCACTGATGGATTTGGAAATTAGTACGAAAGAAATAAATAAAAAACAATAAATATGTGTAAGGTATCGTGAAAATTAGAAGCAATAAATAAATATCTTGAAAATATCAAGTTGATTTTATATTTGGTGCCTAGAAAATAAAATTCTAACACTAGTTGGTCGGACATTCTTGGGTTGCCCTTGAAATACGGCTTGTAAGAGGTGAACACTTTAAATCACCATTCACTGACATGAACTGCAGTGGATGACAGTTCTGTTTGAGCTAAAACGGGAGATAAAAATAACATTTTAATAACACTACTCGACAAAATTCAACTTTTTTCCGCTGTGGCCAAAAATGACTTTTTCTGATAGTTTTGGAGATTAACATTTTTTAAGGAATTATGGTTTTTTTTAATGGAGTAGTTTTTTTTTTAAGAATTTTTAATAAATTTGGTATTTTTTGTCATAGGTAGTGCTTTTATTTTTCACATAACTTAAGTTTTCTACAACTGGTTGTATTGAACCTTGCAGTTCTGAAAAGCTTCAAATTCAGCTATAAACTCGACTCAGACATTTTGTAGCTGCAACTTAACGTCTGGAAGATATTAAGCTTTCAAATTCAAATTTCATAATTTTTTTCGATATTTTTTACCGAACATTTTTATTTTGAAAACTTATGGTCATTTTCGACTTTTCCTGAGCTTTCGGTAAAAAATACGGAAAAAAATTATGAAATTTGAATTTGAAAGATTAATATCTCCCAGACGTTAAGTTGCAGATACAAAGTATCTAGGTCGGTCAGCTATCTATAGCTGCATTTTTTTAACTGCAAAGTTGAATACAAGCAGTTGTAGGAAACTTAAGTTATGTGAAAAATAGAAGCACTACATATGACAAAAAATACCAAATTTTATAAAAACTCTTAAAAAAAACTAAACCTGGAAAAAAAACCATAATTCCTTAAAAAAATTAAATCTCCAAATCTATCAGAAAAAGTCATTTTTGGCGACAGCGGAAAAAAAAGTTGAATTTTGTCGAGTAGTGTATCAGAACAATCTGATTGCAAATGGGGATAACTAAATTGTTCGTCATTATTATCGAAATCACAATGTATTTTGAATCAGTTGAAAGAGTTGGTTGTTTTTGTGACAGTAAATTTGTACAAGTTGCCTTTTGACAATCGGGGAGGAACCGCTCACCTACCGTGATGTTAATTACAGTTAGCTTTTGTTACGATTCTGTTTGGCACTTGTTTGTTATTGCTCGCTCAGCGGGGTATAGAGAGCAACGGGATGGAGATTATAAATGTAGATAAGAAACGTTTGTTGGCGTAGCTTATGGGAGCTGATGAAAAAGACGACTGTTCACCTTAATTCACAGACTGAATTAATATGATATTATTGTCTGGTGTGCGATTAAACAATTGTGATGGTTAGAAGTTGCACCAATGTTTTTTTGGCCCCTGATGAACGATTGCATCGTCAGCAGAATTCGATACAGAGGCAGTTAGCATTGACTTAGCTATAGTGCTGTGCTGTGAGAGTTGGTTTCCCGTTAAATGGGTTAAGTTTATTTATTCTATTAAAGTGGCATGTGTATTTCGATATATTAATTATGCATAATGCTGCGACTGAACGACTTTTATGTAAATTTTTAGTGTATCGTAATCAAGTCTCAGATAGTAATTGTATGTAGCGCGAATATACATATGTGTATACATTTTGGTTGGAGGTACATATTCATTTATGCAATTTGGTTATGATGATCAGCTCAAGACTATTACAACGCCTGACGCCGAAATGCCCGTGCCCTATGCAGCAAAGCTCAAAAGAGTCTGAGAGAGAACGAAAAAAGAAGAGCGTAAGAGCAGCTCGGGACGCTGCTTAAGCTGGGTATCCAGCACCGCGAAACTAAAAATTACTGCCAAACTTCATACATATAAAAAAAACGGGGCCAGTAATTTTTCGTTTGTGTTTTCCTGGAGTCAGTATCCAGCAACGTAAACGGGATCCACGAATTTGTATCGATAGTATCGATATTCACATGAATGTGGACTGTGAGAACAGCTGATAGGGGTGCCAGTAAAATATATGTGCCTATTTTTACTGAAGTCAAAGTGAAAGGTGGGGGTGAAATTTGTGCGCAAAACCAAAAAGAGATATGCAAATGTTTAAAGTGAGGAGAGGATTGCTTTAATAAAAGCAATTAAGGCAATATCATGTCTTTAGCGGATCACGGAAAATGAGCATTTTGATAATTTGGACATTTTGGCGCCTCCAACTGTGCTGTACTTCTTCTTACAACAATATGTGCCGCTACCAACACAATCACTTCATCGTCAGAATTTCTTTCATTCCTTTTTTTAATTTCAGTTTAATTTTCAAAATTGGCGCTGTTTACAAAACACAGCTGATTCATGAGAGTGGCAAATCACTTTTTAGGCTCTTGGTCACACTATTTTAATTGAGTTCCACACATCCGAAATAATGTCTATCTAAAACCAAAAATCAAGGCATTCGAATATTTCTTTTTCGACTTTTCCTGAGCTTTCAAAGTCAAAATTTCGGGAAAAAATACCGAAAATAATTATGAAATTTCAATTTGGAAGCTTAATATCTTCCAGACGTTAAGTTGCAGCTACAAAGTGTCTGAGTCGGATTTATAGCTGCATTTGTCAGCTTTTTTTAACTGAAAAGTTCAATACAACTAGTTGTAGGAAACTTAAGCTATGTGAAAAATAGAAGCACTATCTATGACAAAAAACACCAAATTTTTTAAAAATACTTTCTTTTAAAATTTTGGAACATCCAAATCTATCAGAAAAAGTCATTTTTGGCGACAGCGGAAAAGTCGTGTCGACTAGTGTTATCATAAAAAAATACCACCCTAAAAAAATTGTCCTACAGGAAACCCACCTTCACTCCACAAACAAATGACCAATCCCAACCAACTACAATTAACACTCTAACAACTACTCTCCCACTTATGGGGGTACAGCTATATTAATTCACAGTTCTATCATATCCAAACCTCTCACCCTAGCAATTTGACTCTACTGGTATTGAAGCAGATTCTAATAAAAAACTTAACATTATCTCTGCATACATACCACCAAACAAAGATTTTTCAGAATCTAACCTACTCAATGGTATGGACTCACACCATGGTTCATTAATTTTAGGCGACTTTAACAGCTGGGGCACGCTATGGGGGTCTGCAAAAAATAACCTCAGAGGTAAAATACTCAGGGGAAGGTTAGGTATTTTGGTGGAATTCACGGGGAATTTATGGTCAGGGCCGTTTTTTTTTTCCTAGTGTAGGTTGACATCTGTAACCAACTGTCATCGACTCGTCTCATGGTAAGCTCATTTTATTTTGTGCATCCGACCTGTGTACACGCACTGTTACCTCGCTGCGATAACAAATAGAAATTTGGTATTTCGAAAGTTTTTTTTCTACATTGTGTTTCGTTTATTTTGACATTTTTCGACGAACCAACTCAGGTAAATATGTACATAGTAATCGTTGAACCTTAAACCTTCGACTCACTATAGAAATTTTGCACGAAGCTTGCCTTGTGTTACTTATATGCCGCCATTTTGGGAAAATGAGCTTGTGGGGAATTTATGGTCACTCAGTTCTTGACATTTGACAAGTTACCCTCGTGTGTTTGATGTGTATAAGTGATTTTTCGTGCATAATTTCAACACATCGTTAGTTTTTCGTTGATTTCCAATAGTTTTTTTGCTCCGATAATATTTTCCAGCCACAATGCCGCGTTATTATGCCAAAAAGGATAAATCGATTCATATCGAAAATATTTTGGAGGCCATTAAGCACGTGAAAATTCACAACAACTCAATTCGTGCAACTGCAACAGCGTTCAAAATCCCGAAAAGCAGTTTGATACGGTATGTTTCGGTTTTCAATATGGCGAACATTGACGTTGCTACTGCTGATCCGGATGTAATGAAGAATTTTCTAAAAGAAAATTCAACGACTGGTAAAACAGTAAGTTGTGTTGATTTCATTCATTTCTTTCAATCAATCACGATTAAATCATTTTTATTTCAGATCTTCAATGCAGAACCAGAAAAGGCGCTGATGACATACATTCTCAAGGCCAGCGACATTAACTATGAGCAAGTAAGCCAGAACCGTACCAAGTAATAAATGGTTCTGGATGGATGGCATCCAATGAATTCTCCAGATACATGCAACATTTTATCAAGCACACTGGCGCGAATGCGGATTCACCAACTCTTCTGCTTCTGGACAATCACACATCACATTTGTCGATTGAGGCAATTAAATTGGCATTGGAACACGGCATAACAATGCTGTCATTCCCTCCGCACTGCACACACCGAATGCAACCACTTCATGTCTCCGTCTTAAGCCCTTTCAAGACTGTGTTCACCATAAAATATGATGCTTGGAAGAAATCAAATGTCGGCGTGATTTTTGATTTACATCATGTGCAGCTCATCGCCGACCAATGCCTAGATATTGTCGTGACGCCAAAGAACATCAAGGCGGGATTTAAAGCGACAGGCATTTTCCCATTCGATCCGAATGCCTTCACGGAAGTTGACTTCATCGCTTCACAATTGAGCGGCGAAAATGCGTGTGACGATAATGAAGAAGATGAAGATAATCAGCGTCGAATCACTCCACAAAAGAAAATACCGTCTCCAGCCGAAACTGACGATGAAGAAGACATCGATTTCAGTATAGTTTGCTCGAAAAACATGCCGAAGAAGGAGAACCGCCAAAATACAGCCTATTGCATCAGTTGCGATCGAGGTGTTCACTTGAAATGCGCCGGAGCAAACCCGAATAATTTCACGTGTGTTCACTGCAATTCAGATTAATGTTCATTGCTATTTTTCTCTTCTATTTAGTATTTATGAATTATAATTTCGTATTAATCCATAAATAAACGTTTTGCATCATTAATTTTCGTTTTTAATCAATTTGCGAACTGACCATAAATTCCCCGAGATTTTTCAAAATCGCAAAACCAAACTTTTTGCGCCAGCTGATATAAAGTATACAATTTGATCAAACTGATGATACCGAAAGAAAGGTTTTTTCTCAGTACTACAAAACCAAGCTTTGAAATTTTCGAAAAAAGTTATTTTTATGCGTCTTTTTGGTCAAGATAAAAGTGTGACCCAAAATACCCCACCTTCCCCTACAAAATTCATAAATGAATCGAACTTTAAACGACAAAACTCATACTCATATTTCCACCCATAACATATTCACCCACATTGACGTCTCCTTCTGTTCACCTGATCTATATCATTTCATAGAGTGGCAAATTTTAAACGATCTACATGGTAGTGACCAGCACCCTATTCTTATCACTTTATGTCGTACAAATGTACAGCAGACATCCAAACTCAAACCTCGTTTCCAAATCAATATAGCGAATTGGACCAAATTCAAAACCAATACAGACTACTTTAATGAAAACATCCTCCCATCCAACAACATCAACAAAGAAGCCGCTAATATCAATAAAATAATTCTTTAAAGGGCTCACTTTACCATCCCGCAAACAATAAACAGTGTAAAAATGTCCCATGGTGGAGTAAAAAACTACAAACTCAATATCGAAAAAAAACGAGATGTTAATAAACTAAAAAAAATGCATTACCAACTCAAACATCATCCGTTTGCGTAAGACTGCACCTATGTATGTTTAAAAGAGAACTTAAACTGTCCAAAAAAGAGTCTCTATCAGAATTTGCCAATGAAATTCAACCTCATACCCCAAAACTGGAATCTGGACCAACATCAGAACACTTTGCGCCTTCACAAAAAAAAAAGAAATTCATAGTATAATTAACTCTCCTGATTCATCTTTACCACCGATTTCCAACCTCAGAGAAAAAGCCAATATATTTGCTAACTTTTGTTCTAGGCAATCAAATGACACACATTTTTCCCAAACTTTCATCAGGAAAAATACAGCTCAACATATCCCTAAATCGCATGCCCTTTTCGTTCAGCACAGCCAATTGAAACTATAATATCACTAACAGAATTCGACTCTGCAATTTCCAGCTTAAAAAGCCACACTTCGGGCTTAGACCGAAATTCTTATCCAATGATAGGTAAATCGTCTTTGCAGTTAAAACACGTATATTAAAACACTTTAATAATATATTTTAGAACTATATACAACAACAATATAAAACTAGTCTAGTTATTCCAATAATCAAACCCGAATCAAAACAAAATTCGCTTAATTCATAGAGACCAATCAGTTTAAATCCTTGCATTGCCAAACTACTAGACAACATTTTAGCGAAAAGGCTATGGTGGTTTGCTACAACCAACAAACTCCTACACAATAACCAAGTTGGCTTTAGGAAAGGGAAATCTGTTTTAGATAATGTAACTTACATAGATCATCTCATAACAAAGTCCCTTTCACAAAACACGTTTCACTTATTTCTCTAGATTTCAATAAAGCCTTTGACAAAATCGGAATCCAGCTATTAAAACGCAACTACAGGAATGTAATATAGGACCCAATCTTCTAAATTACGTCATTAATTTCATGAAAAATAGAAAAATCAAATGCAGAGTATGAAACAGTATATCAGACTCTTACACATTAGTCAATGGGATTTTTCAGGGTTCATTTCAGTTATCCTCTTCCTAATAGTATACAAAACGAGGGGGAACGTTGTGAGCAGCTGCAAAGGCCGCGGCTCTACCTTATACCCGGTACTCAGTCAGTATACACATACATACATATATGAGCTTGCGATTTATGCAATTTATTATATGTTCGCAAAAGGGACAAATTAAATTTTGGGCGAAAAATAATTTCTCAAAAAATGAAGTCAAATCATTTTTGGAATATTATACATGTTTCTAATTTTGTTTGCATATGCTTTTTACATTTGCTTCTACATTTCTACATGTATAACTGCATATTAGAGACGTACAAGTGCTTGCGAGAGAGAGAGAGCGAATGAGTCAGCACTTGGCAGGCGTTGCGTAGCCACTGAAATTGATTTATTTATTTATTTTTTCGCCAACGGTTAAGCCTTAACTGGCTAAACTAACTTACATCTATCTTAAACAATAAAAAGAAATCAACCAAAAACAATTAAAAATGAAACATGAAAAAATCAGAGAGCAATCGTCTAACGGCTGCTTTCCCATGGCAAAAGTCTAACCGCATCCCAGCTAGCAGCGCATTATACTGGCGAAGAGCCCTACATATTGGCTCGTTACTTCCGTAATTGCTCCGGTGGAGTTCAATAGAAAAGAATGCGTGGTTCCTAAGGCTCCTGGCAGGCGTATTGAAGCCAATCCTATTAAGCAGGTCAGGGCAATCAATATTCCCCACTAACAAGTGATAAATAAAGATTTGAGCCGCAATGGTCCTTCGATCATCGAGCGAGGAGAGATGCACAAAGCGACATCTGCACTCATAGGATGGCAATGGGACTGCAAACTGCAAAGGCTGGAGCGCAAACTTCAAAAACTTCCTCTGCAATTTCTCGATGCACGCAATCTGACCAACCCCAGTAGGGTTCCAAACCAATGAAGCATATTCAAGGCGCGAGCGAACGTGGAATGAATATGAACATAGCCTCGTGTATGGATCGCTGAACTGGGATGAGTTGCGTGTCACAAAGGCAAACATAGCATAAGCTTTCGGCAGAATGTGATTCAGATGCTCCACAAACAAAAATTTGGAATCAAACAAGATGCCTAGATCGAGTATCTCCGTCTGCTTTAAGAGCGGAAGGCCATCTATAGAATACGAGGTCTGGACTTTAAATGTACACTTGCCGTACGAAACCAAATAACATTTGGCCACAACCGATGTAGCTTGGCTACTAGAGCACAGTGGGAGACTTTGTCAAAGGCCTTAGCAAAGTCAGTGTACACAACATCGACCTGAGAGTACTTTTCAAAGGCACGTGTGCAGAAATTACTGAATGCGACCAGATTCGTGGTTGTTGATCTAGCCGGCATAAAACCATGCTGATTTGGGCTAATGTATGACCTCATGAGTAAGTGCTAGTAACAATGGCATATGATGCA
>JAWNKY010001489.1:0-39890 GCA_035041765.1 Drosophila algonquin | reverse complement strand
TAGTTCAATTTGGTGAAAACCTGACATTAAGTCAAGGCATGAAAAATATTTTGCTCTACCTAATTATCTAAAATATCATCTATTCTAGGTAGTGAAAACTTATCGGCTAACAGCTTTTTGTTGATTTGACGATAGTCAATTACTAATCGCCATTTTTTCTCATTGGAATCTGAATGGGATTTCTTTTGGAACTAATAAAAGTGGGCTATTATATTCTGATACAAATGGTTCGACAATTTTGTCGTCAATTCATTTCTGTACTTGGGCTTGAATTTCAACTTTCTGGCTGTGAGAACTTCTATAATTTTTTATGTATACTGGTTCATCATCTTTTAATCTTAGCTGTTGTAAATCTGGCATTAAACCACATATATGTATATACATATATGTATAACCTAAAATCAATTGTAACCGTTTTTAAATCTCAACAGGTAGTGAAAAAGCTCACTAGCTTAAGAAATATATAGTATATATCGGGTCGAAAACGCTTCCTTCTAGGTGTTACACAAATCTAATATACGCCTAGACCAGGGGTCGGCAGCGTCCTATCCCATGTGCATAGCAAAAAGGCCACGAGGCAGCGCAGTCGGCACACGAATAGCGTAAAAACTTCGTGTAGCGTCGGCCTTACTGCTCGGATCCCGCGGCGGCAGAGAAAATGAGTCGTATGTCTTCGGGCCTATGCACATGCTGCTTCGGTATTCTGTTCGTCAGCGTTGCGAGAACAGAGATGAATCAGTTTGCGTTCAGAAGTCAAATGGTGAAGACCACGCTGCGCAACTTTTTGATTTTTCAGCGCAAATTAAATTGTACACTGACAAAAATGTTCAATGTAATGTGGGAACATGATTTTTTCTTTTAGAAAATATGGATGGCGGGGCGCAATGTTTGATTTGCAAATATGTTGCAAGTCAATACAATTTTTTTCTTCTTTTTAGTTTTTTATGATGCTGTTTTTTTGTTTTTTTTATTACTACGATTTTTTGTTTCCTATGATTATTTTTTCTTTTGTTTGGCGCAAAACATTTTTCCTTATCTGGATTCATTTCTTTCAGTGCAAAGCAAGAAACGTTTTGCCTTCGTGTTGCTTCGTGTCTCTTGCCTTCGCACACAAACGCACAAAACATGTGAGTGTATTGCGTGCCGACCCCTGGCCTAGACTCTACGAGTTCCGGCAATAAAAAATTAGTTTTAAGTAAAAAGAAAAAATATGCATCTTTTTAAGTGCACCTAAAATTCTTGCTGGATATTCAAATTTACATTCGTTTGCCATGATGATATGTATCAAAAAAAATTAAAGCGGGTTGCGAAATAGCTTAAATAGTCGGTTAATTGACATAGAACAGCATGTCAGTACTGGCAATACATTTTCGGTCGATGCATACAAAAACTTCAATCTCGATTCGAATTGCTTTGCAAATAATACACATAAAGTTCACATAACATTCACTGTTAAACACTTAAAGTAAGATCAATCCATCGATGAAAGTGCTTCCATGTAATTGCTGAGGTTGGCTGTAATTTAGAAGACTGAGATGCCAAGCTTTTTTGGAACTATTTTTGTCTAAGATTCAAATGAAACGAATCCGGTTTAAAACTATAAGATTGATTTATACCCGCGGCTTAGCTGAAGCCACCGCGGACCGCGTATGGCCAAATCTGTGAATAGGTCTCCATCAGTTTGAGATCTTGTTTCGCTCATTCCATCTTCACCACGCATTGACACTTGGATCTCTAAAACGTGTGTCATTTTACACGAGCCTTATTAAATCAAAGTACAAGCTGCATTTAAATGGAAGGTGAAACCTTGGGACGGTTAAACTAAGGGGGAAATTGTTTAACAGTCAGCACTACCCATCTGAAAATTATTTCTTTTGATTGGCACACAAAATTTTAATTTTTTTTTCAGTTTTGTGCAGCAAACGTTTTGTCCTTCGTGTAGCTTCTTACCTGTTGTCTGCGCAGACAATTGCACTAAAAGCATTTAAGTGTCTGCGTGCCAACCTCTGGGTTAGACCATTGTTCCGCAAAGCGAGCGAAGCGCTAATTGATTTTAGGAATTAATAAGTAATAAACACTTCTTTTTTTTTATATAACTCAAAAAATTCTTATTTCAATATGTTTATATGTAACGGGGCTTGAAGCGACAGGATAGTGTTGGGAAACTTTCGTAGGATTTGACATTAACAGGCTTCAGGTTGCTTAGACCGAGCCAAGGTCTATTAGGCAGAGGTGCGACCATGCAGGATTGCTTCGACCCAAGCTGACAGGGTCATGGTAGATTACAAAAGGGTTAAGACAATTGTGACAGGTGACAGGAGAGGATCATTAAACTTATTTTTCCGATGAGATCTCAAACTCGCCCTACTTTTTACTCGTGGACTAAAATAGTAGACGGATTTTCTGGGAATCCGAGACTGGACCGTCTCTATAGAGCGCCTTGCAACTGCGATCCGCACCAAACCCCCTGCTCTTCCCAAACGCCTGAAGTTCACTGTGGCTGTGTACCCCGCCTCTCCCACGGTTTCTCCAAAACGGTCTGCGTGGGAGCCCGAAGCTGGATGATTTCTATACAGCGCCTCGCAACTGGGACCCGCGCCGCAACCCCCTGCTTTTCCCAAGCACCTTAAGGTTGCACGTACAGTGACCATGCCGGTGAAACCAGCCACACTTTCCTTGGCGAGGAACTTGACCTCAAACAATAGCAAAGAACAGCAAGCTTGGAGGAAGTTACAGACCTGTGAATGGCCATTCGGCCGGAAACTAAAAGGAAGCCGACGACAGCAGAGCCTGCAGCAACCCAGGAGACGTTCAGCAACCGGCGGATTCCGACATGGAACCCGTCTAGTGAACGAGCGCGAAAGCGCTCTTCGATTAAATAATTAGATAAACCATTACCTAGTTGGGGTTGGCGCTTCAAACTTTTAAAGAACTCACTTATTGTTAAAGGATGTTTTGAGGTGGTCTGAACTGAGTTATGTGGGCGTAGCCCTTAGTGCTGGTGAGAGTGCCCTGAACGAGTCATGGATCCGACTAGCAGAGTGGTCAGATAGATTTCATCACACACATTTTCCTCAAACAAAAATCTCGATGTCAGCTTTCACCGTAGGGAGATCTATCTTTCGCCGTTGGACATCTGTCATGAGTGAGTCAAATATAAAGTGATCGTTCTTTGGGTGACCATGACCTTCGTAGAGTTGGGCCCTGACCCGATTAGAGTTAATTAGCTCGTTGGCTTCTTCTAGGTTAATATTGGTTCCTATACCTATTCATGTAAAATCTAAAGAATGAATATCAAAATTAAAAAGAGAAACTAGACTAAGGAATGATTACCATGATTACCATGATTATCAGGATTACTATGAATAAAATGATTACTATGAATACCAGGATTACTAGGATTACTATGATTACTCACTTTTGCTAGCTTTAAATATTACTTCTAAACTCGAGTAACATTCTGAAATTATTAAGTTATTATCATACCATATACTGTATACCCATATCATTTAATTTTCTATTACTGTAAGCCTCAACCTCAACAATCTAGATGCCTAGATAAATATTTTCGCCGTAAGAACTAGAGATAATATCGATATAACCGCCTTACTTATAAAATTTAGAAATGAAAGCTAGAAACCCTGGACGGAAAACGGAATTGAATTTAAATATAGTATAATGAAACCGATTTATTGGTCTATCGCTTCTGAAATGAGGGTAGTCGTCGAGTAGACGAAAAGTCTGAACCAATGCCACCGTTCCCGTAACTGCAGGACAGCAGGTTCAAAGACGTGCTCAACGGTAGGGTAGGGTATCTAATGCCACGCAACTTCTGTGGATGTCGAACTCACATCAGGTGGTGGTTAATATTAAGTATTCTACTATTAAAGAATAATTCAGGGAATCAGATATGGCAGAGTATTAAAGTAATGGCATAAAACTATAAAACGACGCAGCATGACCTGATCTGATAGGACTAGAGGACAAGAGGTGACCGTAAAGTAAATCTGACTCAAGAGTGTTTGGGAGTCCACCATCCATACAACTGTTTGGTCACATACGGGTCGGCAAACCCATTGGACCAACACTTGATGAACCTAAGACACACTTGGCTTTATTAGCTGTTGCGACTATATGGCTCTTAAAATAAAATGTATGATCAAATAAGACTCCTAGAATCTTTGACCAAAAAACTCCTAGAAAATTTGACTTGCAAATGACTTGCTAAAATCCGTAAAAATTGCGTCTGCTTGCAAATTACGTCGTTCCAAATCACTAGGATATAAGATAAGATATAATCAAATATAGGTTGAAAAGAAAACTCATGGGTCAAAGAGACTCGGCAAAATGTTTTAGAATACAACTTGGCACTTGATCAGAAATGAAATATCCAACGACTTCAAACCTATCAAAACAACGCCTTTCTTAAAATAAGGTGGAAAAATTCTGTTAGCATGAGGTAGATTGCAGGGATATGGAGTGGATGCGCTGTTTATATGAGAGGAGTTTGTTGACTGGAAAGAAGTGGCCAATAAAGTGGCAATGCCAGCAACAGAACATTTTTTTTTGTTACGGTAATAAAGTGATAGTAAGCAACTGCCCATGGAAGCACAAAGAGAAGCATAGTTTACTCTGTTTACTTCACATTACTCTTAATGCATTGTTGCTTGCTGCTGCCCTAAGACCAGCGCTCTCAATCGTTGCATTTCCCTTTCTACGTCGTTCGTCGTCCAACAAGAGCTGCGAGGGAGGCTCATCTTCGGAGCAGCATATACTTAAGAAGACCTATACTTAGGTCGTCGTCGTGAGCAAATGCTTTTTCTTTGGTTGACACAATGACCTGACTATTAAAAATTCTTGAATCTCTCGCATTACAAATTACAAGAAAATAAATCGAAATCAACATATTATATATTGAAAGCTAACCAATTGTTTTTAATTGCATATCGCAAAAATACGCTGCTGAAAAAGCTCAGTAGCTCAACAACTGCAATCAGAACTAATTATCTATAAGATGCGGGGTTCAGTCGTAAGTAATACATTTTTGGACAAGAATTTTATGATTATGAACAGCCATGAGCCATATTTCTATTAAAGCGAAATCAAAAGAGACACTATCCGTATGTAGTTGACACAATTTTCCTAAAAGACTGCCAACGTTCTGGTAGTGAATGGAAAAAGGGTTAATTAGTTAGTTTAGTTTTTTGCGAGCTTTACGTAGGAAGTCGTCTTTGCTCAAGCTCAATCTTGAAGGAGGAAATATTACGCCTATGAGTAAATGTAAATTTGGTCACAATAATGTCATCAAGGGAAGCGTTAAGCTTAGAGCATAGATGTTGTCTAGCATCTTCCGATGTGGCCTCAGGGCTTAAACGGGAGACAAGTATTGCTTTCCGAGGAACCATTCAGTAGAAGTCCCAAGCGAGAGCAGAGTAAATCCCGGTACAGAGCAGGAACGGCAGTGTCGGCAGCATCCAATATAATAGGAACGGTCAGGACTTCACCCGCAACAAGCACACCGCCACTGGGAGCACTCGCTACGATGCTATAGGCAGTGATGGGAGCAGGAACTAAAGTTGTGTTTACGGATAATTGGATGTTTTGATGATTCATCAGTGGTTGGTGTGAAAAGCACCGGAGTAATAGTTGGCGGACTTACTGCTAATGGCGAGGCATGACGAATCGGAGTAACGCATGATTCCGACGCATGCAGTTGGGAAGCAGGCTTTTCAATTAATTTGGGTTGCAAGATATTGCTATTATAATTGTGCGGAGTTTTCCGTCTAGGATATTCGCTCAATAGTTTAAGGCCAAGAAACTGCGAGTCCAAGGCCAGGCATTTCGTTGAGAGCGATAAATTGCTTTCGGACGTCCAACAACCCTATTCGAGTGTGCCGCATAAAAGTAGACATTTCGTTCTCAATATCCCGGCAAGCCGAACACGACCAGGTCAAACCCATACGTTTTGATATAATTTATTACGCCGACCAAAATTGCTGCTACCATCACATTTTATGTGTGTAGAATTTTCGCAAGTCTAGCAGCTAAGATATGAAACGTCGACAATTTTGCCACCGTATTCGCATTTCTTTGCACTGCAAACAAGAGCCATTATTTACGGGAGTTGAATCACTATGCACAACGAAAAACGCAAAGATAAATACAAAAAGGGAGCACACGCGATATGAGAGAGCAAGTTAACGGAGCGTGCAAAACAATCAGCAGCGGCAATATTTCAAAGCGAACAATCCAGTGAAAAGGCGGGAACAAATAAATATCCCGGCCCTTCCGATCAATTTTCCACATTCAGTTTTTCTTTCAATTTACATTTACAAAATAATAAATTCAAAAATAAGTTTCGAGCCTTTTACACCAGATCGTACATCGAACAATTGACTTTGATGGGCTCCAATAAAATAAAATATAAATTAAGTTTTCCTAGCCAGGGTACCTACATACATATATGTACATATATAATAATAAAATATCATTCAGCAAAGGTTTTTTTGCATGCAATTTTTATTCAAAAACTTGTAATGATCCATTACGATGGAAAATCAGCTAGAGCAACCAAATTTTGAATACAGACTCCTGTGTTATCACACTGTTACAAAATTTCGCCCGCTCCCCTCCGCCAACACAAACTACGAAAATCTGCGGCATACACAAATTTGAAGATACATGAAAACGAAAAACGCAGAATCACAGAAACTGACCGTTTTTACCAGATTACCGAGTCTGTATGGAACAAATTAAATTTCATTTGCTATGGAACGCCTTCCAAGAGCCTACTCATTCCATCTCTCTTTTGCAGACACTTCCACTAGCAAAAACATACATGTAAAGATGTAGATGTAGAGAAGACAGATATGAAAAAAATTGAAACAGATCTAATATATTGTAACGAAAATTCGAAGTTGGTGCCCTTAGAGCCCTGGACCAGGCCTATCGATAGTTTGAGTCCACCTCGATCGGCTGGACTTTGGACAGTAGGAAGAAAGAAAACGAAGAGAGAGAGAAGCAAGAGGAAGAGAGAGATTGATTTGAGAAAGAGAAGTTGTAACAACGTGCTTAAGAAGGTTAGGTTTTTGAATAAACTGGAAAAAGCGAAAGAAAAGCGTTAAGTGTGTTTTTATCACGACGGCATCACAGCTGCTACCTCTCCTTGGCTGCCGCCTTACAAAATTTGTCCAAATCCCAACCTGAAAAGGAAATCCGCTCGGCCCGCCGGTAGCAAAAATCTTGTTACATTGGTGTCAGGTGTGGGGTCTGCGATCAGATGCTGGAAAGATCTCAAGCCATAATGCCAAGACGAGGAGGAAGACAACGTGCCCGTTCCGTGAACCCGGAGCCCGCTACAGTGATCACGGCTTCATTGACGCAGATGTTGACCGACACCCAGAACCAGATGGATCAGAAGATCGAGAAGATGTTTGACTCGTTCCAGCGAACGATGCTACGCGTATTGGAAACTTCCCCCCGCAATCAAACGGGAGGGGACACCCCTCACCCAGAAACACTGGCCAGACCCCCCGCACCATGGGCGAATGCAGCAAATGCAAGGGAAAACGGCGCGACTGTGTACCTCGAGAGTCCGCAGGCCGCTTCCACCCTGCGACCATCAAGCGGCCGAGTCTCCACCTTTCAGCCTGGGACGCTGCCTTCGTACGACGGCTCAACATCTTGGTCCGATTTCGAGCGCATTCTGGAAATGGTGGCGGAAAATCAGCAGTGGAGCGACGCTGAGCGGTGCCTGGGGATAGCACTCAACGTACAAGGTCAAGCCCAGAGGTTCTTCAGCACCCTGCCAACGAGCACAACTCGCAACTATCACCTATTGATGTCATCAATGCGGACACAGTTCGCCTTAGACTGCCAGGCAAGTTACCAACAGTTGCGCAACCGCGCGCAAAGACCCAAGGAGTCCCTCATGGATTTTGCCATAGAGTTGGAACGCCTGGGCCGTGTGGTTTTCGCCGGTATTCCAGAGGACACCTATAACTCCATAATGGTACAGCAGTTCGTGGACGGCATGCGTGAAACCACGCTGCAGTATCCCGTGCTGGCCAGCAAGCCCTCGACTCTCTCCGAAGCCCGGGATATGGCCATTAAGCTCCAGACCCTGGGGGTGCGTAACTCCGGCCGACCCATCTTTTATATGGCCGACGCCCCTAGTGGCCAAGGATCAACCGCCACACCTCGCCATCGGGGTCGGGAGGCTGCAGCACGCCCGGCGCCCAAGCCACAGGAAGAAGTCGCTTCGGGAAACTAATTCAAGTCAGCTCCGCGGGGCGAGAGTTGACTGCCGTACATATAGCCCCCAACCAAAACGTAGACGACCAGACTCCGCAACGGCAGCCTGCAGTGGCCGCCAACGCCGGGAGAAACGAGCCAAAACGGGAAGTAGTGCTGCCGATTTCGGAACTCAATGCCCCTATTGGACCTTCCTCGCCGGGGTCTGCGCCGTCGGCATATAAGAGCAATACCGAACTCAGGACGGGTAGAGGACCAGCGTCGATCTGCAGAAAACCGGCTCTCACACCTGAGGACAAAACGGAAGACGGCCGCCAAGTCAGGCGTGCCCAGCGCGGGAGCCCCAGCAATGAACCGCCAGCTACGTACTCCATTGACACACTGTGTGACAAAAGCTTACATTGTGTGCTTCTCTTTCAGGAACGCCCGGTGCGGATGGTAGTAGATACGGGTGCCTCCGTATCCCTGCTCAACCAGCGGGACGTAAGGGAAGCAGTGCAAACCACCGCTTGTCAGGTGGTGCTGCGCGGACCGACGTCCGAGACCTTTGCCGCAACACAACGCGTCTCGGCAACTGTTCGGATCGGCAACCGCTCGGTGCTGCAAGACTTCCTGCTTGTGGACGGTGCCCCTCCCAGTCTCCTAGGAGTCGACTTTCTCCTCCGGCATGGAGCCACGGTGGACCTTAGCGCCCTGCTGCTCAAGTTCGCCTGGGGTACGGTGCCATTACACCTTGCAGGCTCCATGCGAGAGAACGCGCTCTATTTGACGGAGACGGCATGTATACCGCCCCGGACCGACGCACAGCTTAGCTCAAGGCGCATACCGGAGACGGAGCAGCAGCAAGAAGTATCGGACCTACACTCGGGCATGGCCACGGGTAGCCCCATCGAAGGCGACCCCAATAGCAGCCACGCGGAGCTTGCCGCCACTTACTGTGTTGGGCAAGCTGGCAGCGGCAAATGAAGTGAGTAGGCAGTCGGATGCAAGGGAGGAATCCATAGATTGGAGTTCCCTGCTACATTACGTCGAGCCCGAAGCACGGGCGCCGCTCGAGAAGATGCTCCATCGTTATCGCAAGGCCTTTGCCAAAAACGATGACGAAACGGGCAAAACCAACATAACGCACCATTTCATAGACACGGGTCAATCCCGACCCCTTAAGCAGCCACCACGACGGTTGGCGCTAGCGAAGAAGGAAGAAGTGGAGCGCCTGTTAGCAGAGATGCGCGCAAACGGAGTGGTACGCCCCTCCAACAGCCCCTGGGCCTCGCCGGTTGTGTTAGTCCAAAAGAAGGACGGATCGACCAGATTCTGTGTGGACTATCGGCGGCTCAATGACGTCACGGTTAAGGACTCATACCCCTTGCCGAGAACAGAGGATGTTCTGGCTACCCTTCACGGTTCCAAGTGGTTCTCTACCATGGATTTGCAGAGCGGCTACTGGCAGGTGGAGATGGACGAGCTCTCTAGGCCCAAGACTGCTTTCGCCTGTGGGTCTGGATTGTTCGAGTTTAACGTAATGCCATTCGGGTTGACTAACGCCTCGGCAACGTTCGAGAGGCTTATGGACGGATTGTTCGCTGGCCCAATCTGGAGGTCAACGCTGGTATATTTAGATGACATTATCGTTCATTCCCGTACGGCGGAAGAGCACCTAGAGCATTTGGAAAGGGTTTTCGAACGGCTAATATCAGCGGGATTACGACTGAGTCCGAAGAAGTGCCACTTTTTCAAAAGCGAGGTAAATTTTCTGGGACACGTCGTGGGCAGTCAAGGTTTGCGGACTTGCCCGTCGAAGATAGCTAAGGTCACTGATTGGCCCCGACCTCAGAGCCAAAAGGACGTACGCTCATTCGTCGGTCTCTGCTCATACTACCGTAAATTCATCCCCGACTTCTCGACGATCGCCAAACCGCTCCACGAGTTGACAGAGGCTCGTCGTGCCTTCGCTTGGACTACGGAAACGGAACGGTCTTTCGACACGCTGAAGATTAAGTTGACGACAGCCCCGATTCTAGCCTTTCCCAAGCCCAGCGACCTTTTCGTGTTGGACACCGACGCTTCGGACCATGGAGTGGGCGCCGTGCTAAGTCAGATCCAGAACGGTCAAGAAGTAGTCATCGAATACTATAGCAAGACTTTCAGCCCGGCAGAACGCAATTATTGTGTAACCCGAAGAGAACTACTGGCGGTAGTTCGGTCCACCAAACACTTTCACCATTATTTGTACGGCCAGAAATTTGTTGTACGGACGGATCACGCCTCGCTTAAGTGGCTTCTCACTTTCCGGGAGCCGGAAGGCCAAGTCGCAAGGTGGATCGAGAGGCTGCAGCAGTACGATATGGATATTCAGCATCGCCCTGGGAAACGCCACGGTAATGCGGACGGGCTATCTCGCCGACCCTGCAACAATTGTCGCGTATGCGAGAAAGCGGAAGAAAAGGCTGGCCGTGTACTTTACTTAGGAGTAGTACCAGAGCCTTTGGACGAGCACCAGAAGAAAGATCCTGACCTAGCAGTAGTCTACGAATGGGTTGCGCAAGGAGAGAGGCCACCGAAGAGTACAATTTTGGGTGAGAGCCCCGACGTGAAAGCTTACTGGCATCTATTTTCTCGTTTGCAGTTGGAAAATCGAGTGCTCACGGTCACCACCCGCGATGCCGGCCAGCTGCCTGTCATTCCGTCTGCAGTGCGGCCGGAAATACTACAGAGCGTCCACCAGTCACCCACGGGAGGCCACTTCGGCGTGAAGAAAACTTTGGCTAAGGCCAAGCAACGTTTCTATTGGATCGGCCTTAGCGCCGATATTGCCATATTCTGTGCCCGCTGTTTGAAGTGTCAGGCACGAAGCGGACCGGCCCGACGAACGGTCGGCAAGCTCCAACCCAGCGCAATCGGTGCCCCGTTCGAAAGGATCGCCATCGACATACTGGGCCCCTTGCCCACCACCGCCCGGGGCAACCGCTACATAGCTGTCGTAATGTGCTACTTTACAAAGTGGCCAGAATGCTTGGCACTACCGGACCAAACGGCAGAAACTGTGGCACGCGCCTTAACGGAAGAGGTGTTTTGCCGATATGGAGTGCCCTTCGTCCTTCACTCGGACCAAGGACGGAACTTTGAGTCGGAAGTTTTCCGAGCCTGCCTACGACTGATGGATGTCGAGAAAACACGGACCACCCCGCTTCACCCTCAATCTGACGGAATGGTCGAGCGTTTCAACCGCACGCTGCTCGGCTACCTGGCTAAATTCGTAGCCGGCGATCAACGGAATTGGGACGAGCGCCTGCCGTGGGCATTGTGGGCTTATCGAGCCGCCCCTCATGAGGCCACCGGACTCTCTCCGGCGAAATTAACCTTCGGGAGGGAGATCCGCTTGCCTTGCGAGCTGCTGTATGGCCAGCCAACGCCCGTCGTGGAAACCTACCCGGCCTTCGTGGATAAGCTAAAATCGCACCTGCAAGATACGCATCGTACTGCGAGGGAGCACCTGAAGGCCGCAGCAGAACAGCAAAAGATCCGATATGATCTTCGCTCCCATGTCGTACAGTTCGAACCAGGCGATCTCGTATGGCTATACACTCCTGTCAGAAAAGTAGGGCGATGCCCAAAACTCCAATCGGACTGGATAGGACCGGCCACGGTGATTCGCAGTCATTCCGACCTAGTCTACGAAATACGTCTTCCCGGAAAACGCACTACCAAGACGATACACGTCAACCGCCTCGCTGCCTACAAAGGACCAGTCTCCGAATAAGTCGGCCAGGAGACTCGACTCTAAGAGGGGGGCAATGTAACGAAAATTCGAAGTTGGCGCCCTTAGAGCCCTGGACCAGGCTTATCGATAGTTTGAGTCCACCTCGATCGGCTGGACTTTGGACAGTAGGAAGAAAGAAAACGAAGAGAGAGAGAAGCAAGAGGAAGAGAGAGATTGAATTGAGAAAAAGAAGTTGTAACAACGTGCTTAAGAAGGTTAGGTTTTCGAATAAACTGGAAAAAGCGAAAGAAAAGCGTTAAGTGTGTTTTTATCACGACGGCATCACAGCTGCTACCTCCCCTTGGCTGCCGCCTTACAAAATTTGTCCAAATCCCAACCTGAAAAGGAAATCCGCTCGGCCCGCCGGTAGCAAAAATCTTGTTACAATATAAACAATTCCTAAACGGTTCTATTGATATTTCAATATGTCTCTTCTGCGAACAGCGATACAGACCGACATTTAAGAAATACATTTTTCAAATTACATAAATCGTAAGCTCACTTGTATATAGCCGCGGCCTGTGCGGCAGCTCACAACGTTCCCCCTCGTTGTACCCGGTACTCGAAAAGTATAGGGGTATATTAGATTTGTGTTGATAACGGATGTGTGTAACGCCCAGAAGGAAGCGTTTCTGACCCCATAACGTATATATATTCTTGATCAGCATCAATAGCAGCATCTGTCTGTCCGTCCGTCTGTCCGTCTTCATTAGCTCCTATATCTCAGAGACTATTAATAATAACACTACTCGACAAATTTCAACTTTTTTTTTCCGCTGTCTCCAAAAATGACTTTTTCTAATAGATTGGGAGATTTAAAATTTTTTTAAGAATTATGGTTTTTTTTTCATGGAGTAGTTTTTTTTTTAAGAATTTTTAAAAAATCTGGTATTTTTTGTCATAGGTAGTGCTTCTATTTTTCACATAACTCTCGTTTCATACAACTGGTTGTATTGAACTTTGCAGTTAAAAAATGCTGATAAATGCAGCTATAAATCCGACTCAGACACTTTGTAGCAGAAACTTAACGTCTGGCAGATATTAAGCTTCCAAATTGAAATTTCATCATTTTTTTCGGTATTTTTTACCCGAAATTTTGACTTTGAAACTACAGGAAAAATCGAAAAAAAAATAAATGAATGCCTGGATTTTTGGTTTTAGATAGACACATTAATTACGCGTCGTTTAAGGTATCGCTTATAAAAATATAAAATCAAACGACTAAGTTATAACCGTTTGACCAAAACGACCCAAATCTCATTTTATCTACCGAAATACCGAAAAATACTTGAATTTATTTAAGTGTTATGATACTTAAATATTTTTATTGTTATTGCTTGTTACTATTTTTAAAATGGTTTGTCTGTCTTCTTTTGTCATTTGAGTCAGATTCTTTTATGAGAGTCCACACATAGTCGCCCAACATATTCTCATTCCAAACACCTTGATACCGTCGTTCCATAGCTTTTAATTGTTGGTGAAATCTCTCTCCGTGTTCATCACTAACATCCCCAAGGTTTGGCGGAAAAAAGTCTAAGTGGGAATGCAGGAAATGGATTTTGAGTGACATGTTGGCTCCAATTTGTTCATAATTCTTAAGTAGGTCTTGAACGATTTTAACGTAATCATCACTCTTTCTGTTATATTTCTGTATTCTATTTCTATATATTCTGTTCTGTTTATATTTAATATTTTCAAACAATTTAGTCATTGTTTGATAGGACTCTTTCATATTAACAGCATGGGCGATGGGAATAGACGGCTTTTGATTTCCATTGTGTAGCAAAACAGCCTTTAAACTTTCTTTACTGCTGTCAACAAATAACCTCCAATCGTTTGGGTCGTAATCTTCACCGAGTTCCCTGAAGAGGCCGAAAATGTCGTGACAAACGCACATGTCATCCTTCGTCATATAAAACTGTGCGTGAACCAAGTGACGCGTCCGGAAATGAGTTATTTTGACATCTTCCTTCACTAAACGGGCATCCTTTAAAATAGATCCAAGAATCTGAGCTTTACTTTTAGGAAGTTCCAGGATCCTCACCAAATCGTTCAATTGTTCATGTGATAATGGCTTGCAAAATTTATATTCTCCTGATTGGTCATTACTTGAATCCGTTGTTCCATACGACGAAGAAGACATCTCCTCTTCTTTGCGTTTTAATGGCGATATTTCCTTCAAAGGAGGAGCAGGAAGCGTAAAGCCTTGACGAGACTCTTGCGGGTATTTATATCTCTCACCTTGGGGTAGGTTTTTTCCTTTTCCTTTTTCTTTCCTTTTTCTTTCCTTTTTCCTTTTTTTCGAATAAACAAAAGAAACATTCAGTGCTGTGATTTTTTGGTTTTCTCCATAGCATTGGAGTTCCAAATCGAAATTGTTTTCTAAAAAAAATGTGCAAGAAAAAAGTAATGCTTAGTATTTTTTGTACACTTCATAGCTTCTGATTTAGGGTAACTTACTTTTCCTCTTTATTAAATGCTGTTAAATTCAATTTGCACGTTTTGCATATACAGCTTGGAGCCCACTCTTCGTCAATACTTTTGGGCCACATCTTATAGTTTTCCTTATACTGTTCTTGGAACTTTTCGGTAAAAACGATTTTTTCTTCTTTGCTGGTCATATACTTTCCACATATGTAGCAAAACGAGTCTGCTCGGTAAGCACATGAAGTTGACCGACTTGGGTTGTCCATTTCAATTAGAAACAATTGGTATTTTTCGAAAACACACGATCGTATTCTGCTGGAAGTCAGAACTACACTGAGGCAGGGATACTATAGGTACAGAGTTATATATCCTTTTTTATGAATAGCTTGAAGGAGAAAGGTCAAATATCTGCGGGACCAGCACCTGTGAAGGAAAAAGGTCAACATTTGACCCTAACAGGTATTTATGTATATTTATCCTCACCAAGGCTTAGGTATAAGGAATAAGGAATAAAACTGTCCACAACACTTACACCCCAAATAAATATGACCAGGTAGGATATATATCCGATATATATCAATACCTAAGACTCGGTAAAACCAAAATTACAGGTCCTTTTTGTTTTTTGCAATCCCATTTTGTAAGTTGGACCAAAAACGTACCGGACGGTATTTTTTCAGGTAAAAGTCATTTTGGGTCGTTTTGGTCAAACGGTTATAACTTAGCCGTTTGATTTTATATTTTTATAAGCGATACCTTAATCGACGCGTAATTAATGTGTCTATCTAAAACCAAAAATCAAGGCATTCATTTATTTTTTTTTCGATTTTTCCTGAAGTTTCAAAGTCAAAATTTCGGGTAAAAAATACCGAAAAAAATGATGAAATTTCAATTTGGAAGCTTAATATCTGCCAGACGTTAAGTTTCTGCTACAAAGTGTCTGAGTCGGATTTATAGCTGCATTTATCAGCTTTTTTTAACTGCAAAGTTCAGTACAACCAGTTGTATGAAATGTGAGTTATGTGAAAAATAGAAGCACTACCTATGACAAAAAATACCAGTATTTTAAAAAATTCTTAAAAAAAAACTACTCCATCAAAAAAAAAAAACATTCTTCCAAATTTTTAAACATCCAAATCTATCAGAAAAAGTCATTTTTGGAGACAGCGGAAAAGTCGTGTCGACTAGTGTAATAGTCCGACCTGATCCAGATTCGGCAGTCTGGTAGACACGGTCATTTTCCATGACTCTGCGTTTTTGATTTTCTCGTATCAATCGTCCTCTTTGTAGTAGTCAGACGCGTTTTTGTTTTGCGCTCCGCTAACTTTTTGCCTATTTTTGCTTAAACCGCCGGTTTTTTACGAAAATAATAATAATAAATTCATAAACTAACAGCCTTATCATTCTATTTCCTGATCGCGAGTGCATGCCTGCTTTAGTGTAAAAACTTAATTTAATTATTTTTTTGCATCGCCTAACAGTGTGTCTTTGTTTGTGCTTTTCGTAAGTACACACAGTATCATATTTAGCCGCTCTCACCTATTAGATTTGCTGATCTATCACTATCTCCCTATTACCCACACTTAAATAACTGTTCTTCCTCTCTCGCTCTCGATTTTTTCTGTGCAGTAGCGCTCTCTCTCTCTCTCAATTGTAGCTAAAATATAAAATAAATTTGTAACATTTTAAATTGGAAATCTCTGTGGTCTGTGCTAAAAAAACCTGCAAGAAGCAGATCACCCATGACCAGCCGAGTATCCCCTGCTGGCTCTGCGATAGCGTAGTGCACGCTAAATGCGCCGGGTTTTCCGGTCTCGTGGGTGATGCCATCTCAAAAAGGAATGGCCTGCATTACAGCTGTGAGGCATGCCGTCCGGTTGAGAAAAAGATGGCAGCGTTTATGAGGCAGACCCGGAAGGGCTTTAGGGAGCTGACCGTGGGCTTCAAAGAGCAATACAATCGGCTCCTAGCCATGGAGTCTCAGTTTAGTAGCTTCAAACTACTGACTGAGTCTCCTAGGCGCAAAAAGGTCACTCCGCGGGATCTGCATATGCCAGCTGCCCCTCGGCCGGCCGATGCTGACAAGCTGACTCCGACCACTCCAGCAGCAGTGCAGCAGTTGATTTCGTTTGCCACTCCGAAGGCAACGACAGCTGCTGGCGATGGAAATTCGGTAGCCGAATTTATCGCGTCGGAGGGCATGCAGCCAAAGTCGTCTGTAGCGTCCGTGTCCGTAATGTCCGCAAACTCATTAGCGGTCCCCTCAATTCCGACCCCACCAGTTAATATACGTCCCGGACCACCGGGTATTACCATCACAGGTGATAGGCCTGTGGTGCCAAGATTGGTGGGGATCCCACCAAAGAGACAAGTTTTTGTCACGCGGCTTGCCCCTGATTCCACAATTAATGATGTGACGGCTTATATCCGAAGCAAAATAAAAGCCGCTGATTTTAAGGTGGAAAACTTTAACTTTTCTTACGCCAGGGAGATATCTTCCTTTAAAATAAGTGTCTCTCAAACTCATTTTGACACCATCTGTTCTGCCAAATTTTGGCCGGAGCATTTGGTGGTGAAGGAGTTTAAGGCAAAGAAGAAGACTAGGCAACCAATAACTCTGCCAACAAATCAGACCAGTGCTCCTTCGTCGTCTTCCCGCCGTCCAAAAAACTAACTAACTCTCTTTTGGTGACCTATCAGAATGTTCGAGGCTTGCGTAGTAAGCTCAGCATTCTTTTCCAGGATAGTGTCGCATTTGCATCCCACGTTATTGTGTTTACCGAGACCTGGCTAAAGCCGGACATTCTTAGTTCCGAAGTTTTGGCAGGTCGGTACACAACTTATAGAAAGGATCGCTCGTCTCGACGTGCAGGTGGGGTTCTGATTGCTGTGGACTCAAACTTCACGTCGGAACTTTTCACAGTCCAGATCCAGCAGGAACTGGAATTTCTGTGTGTAAGACTGATTCTTCCCGCTTTCTCAATTTTTATAACTTGTTCGTATATTCCACCGTCTTCGGATATCGCAATTTACGAGCAGCATTTGTCCGCCTTAACCGCTATTTCTTCCTCGCTATCTGACAAAGATCACATGATAGTTCTTGGTGACTTCAACTTGCTAGGAATTGTTTGGTCTTCGGCAAATGAGTTTAATAGCCTGGTACCCATGGCACGTCATGACTTTGTTGACGGCTTGATTGACCTGTCTTTGTCTCAAGTTAGCCATGTTAAAAATTCCTTGGGTCGATTTCTTGATCTGTGCTTTGTAACGGATCCGACCTTAGCGTTGTTAACTCGAGTCCCCCCGCTCACTATACCTGAAGATGCCTACCATCCTACTTTCGAAGTGTCGTTCGACCTCGGACGAACTGTATTCGATCGGTCGGGTAGACCACCCCAAAGTGTCCGCTGCTTCCGGAAAGCCGAGTTCACGAAGCTTAATAACCTCATTAGGGATTTTGATTGGTCCGCTTTATATTTGTGCAGTGATGTTACGACAGGCACAAACATTTTCTATGATGCACTGGACTCACTTTTTGTCTCTTGTGTCCCACTTTCCTGTCCGATTAAATTAAGAAAACCCCCTTGGTTTACCAAGGAGCTTTTCCATCTAAAAAACTTAAAATTAAGACTTTATAAAAAATTTCAAGAAGTTGGCTCTCCTTCTTCTCTTTCTCATTATGTAATAGCTCGGTCAAGCTTCTCAGTTCTTAACGCTCAATGCTATCAGAATTACCTATTTCGATGCAGGATACGTTTTTCTAAGGACCCCAAACAGTTCTACAGCTTCGTAAACAGTAAGCGTAGAACGTCCGCACACCCATCTTCGCTGTCCTTCCGTAATACGTCGGCAGATAATGATCAGGCAATTGCCGATCTTTTTGCCCGTTTTTTCCAAACTACCTATTCGCAAGACGTTTACTCTGGTCAGCCGTATCCATACGGTTTACCGAGGTCGAACGGCATTTTCAGTCCTTTGCTAAATGAAAGCTCGTTGCTTCATGATCTACGAACAGTAAAGCCGGTGTTCTCACCGGGTCCGGACGGAGTTCCCGGCTGTGTACTCAGGTACTGTGCCGAGTCTCTGTGTGGGCCGTTGCTTAAACTATTCAACCTATCCATAAATTCTTCATGCTTTCCCCCGATATGGAAGGAGTCCTATATAATTCCTCTCCATAAGAAAGGTAGCAAGTCTGACGCAATGAACTATAGAGGTATATCTAAGTTATCCGCTATTCCTAACGTGTTTGAGAAAATTTTAACTCCGCACCTGCAGCATCTATGCAGATCACTTATATCTCCATCTCAACATGGATTTATAAGGCGGAGATCAACCACAACAAATTTATTGGAGTTTACCTCCTTTATAATAAAAGGCTTTCAAGGTAATCTGCAGACGGATGTTGTTTACACCGATTTTAGTAAAGCGTTCGACTCTGTAAACCATTCCCTCCTAGCACACAAGCTCGACCTTCTAGGGTTCCCGCCCAATCTCCTGAGATGGATCTCTAGCTACCTTTGTTCTAGGTCTCAAAGAGTCCTTTTCAAAAACTCCCTGTCCTCACCAGTTATGGTGACTTCGGGTGTACCACAGGGCAGCCATCTAGGCCCCTTACTCTTTACACTCTTTATAAATGACCTGCCTTCTGTATTAACATACTCTCGAGTACTTATGTATGCGGATGATGTTAAGCTCTGTGTCCAGTATAAGGACATTTCTTTTCAATCCAGGTTGCAATCCGATCTCGATAGATTTCAGTCTTGGTGTTGTGCAAATTTATTAAACCTTAATGCTTCAAAATGTAAAGTAATGACTTTCCATCGCTCCAGCGCCTTTCTGGTTCCTTACACCCTTTGTGGTGGTTCTCTTGAGAGAATTACCCGGGTTGATGATCTTGGTGTTCTACTAGATCCCAAGTTAAAGTTTTCAGAACACATTTCTACCATGGTGAACAAGGCCATGGGCGTGCTTGGGTTTATAAAGAGGTGGTCAAAGGAATTTGACGACCCCTATATAACAAAGACTCTCTACACCTCTCTGGTTCGTCCGATTTTAGAATACGGCTCTTGTGTATGGTGCCATCAGTACAACGTACACCAGGACCGTATAGAATCAGTTCAGAAAAACTTTTTACTTTTTGCTCTTCGAGGCCTCGGCTGGGATGCAGGTGTGAGACTACCGTCCTACTCTAATAGATTGCTCCTAATAAACCTTTCAACCTTAGCTAATCGTAGGAAAATGCTTGGAGTGATTTTTGTGCACAACTTGATCAAGGGTGACATAGATAGCCCTGACCTGTTGAGCCGCATAAACTTCACGATTCCTATTAGAAGCACTAGGAACTATACACCCTTGTTTCTTCCGCTTTGTAGGTCGAATTACTCCTTGCATGAACCATTTAGGGTCCTATGCTCGGATTATAATTCCCTCTATCATATTGTATCTACCACTAACTCTCTTCCTAGTCTTAAATTACAGATACTCTTATATCTTTCCCGTAACTAGTAATTACTTCGCTTCTTTAGTTAGATTTGTTCTACTTTTCCTCGAACACTAGTCTAACACCTATCCTTCCTGCATGTCCGCGAGCGGTTCGGTAAACGAGTCGCGCGTTATGCGGCAGCGCCCCTCGGTCGGTTGGGCGGGAGGTGGGCTGCGTTCTTGCCTGGGATCCGCGCGTAACAGCCATCGGCTGTGCAGTCATTGCACATCAACTTCAACGTCCTAAAGTATCTTAAAAATTGTGGATTCAACAGATTTTCGTCCTTTGTGGGGGCTGAAATATCGAAATACACTTGTGTTGAATTGATTTCACAGAAGCTTGGATAGAAAGTTTGGTTGGACTAGCTCTTATAGTTTCTGAGAACTAGGCGTCAAAAAAGACGAACGAGCAAAGTCGACGGGGTTGCGTGTGAGAGAGAGCGAGATGAAATCATGCCTTTCGAAATGGTTTTCTTCATTGTGGCTGTATTAATGATCCGATCTGATCCAGATTCAACACTCTGATAGAAATGGTCATCCTCTATTATTTTACGTTTTCAGTTTTCTCGTATCGTCAAAATTGTGTATGCCACAGATTTTCGTTTTTTGTGTGGGAGGAAGGGGGCGGGGCGAAATTTTGAAATACACTTCTATTAGTGTGATAACACAGGAGACTGGATACAAAATTTGGTTGCTCTAGCTTTTATAGTCTCTAAGATCTAGGCGCTAATGAAGACGCACAGACAGAAGGACAGACAGGCATGGCTATATCGACTCGGCTATTGATGCTGATCAAGACTATATATGTATACTTTATGGGGTCGGAAACGCTTCCTTCTGGGCGTTACACACATCCACTATCACCACAAATCGAACATACCCCTATACTCTTCGAGCACAGGGTTTAAAAATCAATTTTGGATGTTTAAAAATGTTCATGACGGCCTGTTTTCTAAGTATATTTTGTAGGTATATATTTGATAGGTCTTTAGTTCCCTGCAGTACTGCGAACTATCGCCAACCCCTGATATCGCCAACCCCTAACAGGCCAACCCCTGCACAGTGGATCCGCTTATATGGAGCAGCGGCCAAAAATGCTTTGAGTGGGAATATTGTAATGAAAGGAACGATCGGGTGAAAAATATTATTTTTTGGCCAATCTCTACCAAATTCACACAGTATGCATATAATGCCATTTTATATGCCCAAACCAAATTTCATTTAGATCGGACTACTATATCATAAAGCTGTCATTGGCCATGTCTCCATACGAGCTGATCTACTGTACATAGCGTCCAATAAAATGCAAGCTCCCTCTTAAAATTCATTTTATTTTTAATAAAAGAGGAAAGAAATTTTAGAACAAAATATGTATTTTCATGAATTAAAAAATCAAAACATAACAAAATGTAAATTAGAAAAAATCAATAAATTAAAAACTAAGTTAAGAATAAAAATATATATATATAAAAATATAAAATATAATATATATGAATTAATCTCTCATCAATACCAGTAATTTCGGAGCTCAATGCTGCATTTGCAAAGAATTTGCAGATATGTTGTCAGGATATCTAGCTATTTTGGAGCTTAAAATGGATTGATAGCTCGGAAAAAAATCGAATGACACTTTGCTGTTCACAAAATTCAGTATCAGCAAATATTGGTGTTTTGTCATTTCGGTCTCCATTAAAAGAGAAATAACTTCTGTCGGATCCGCTGGCAATACATTTTGGCTTTGACTTTCATTGCGTAATGCAGAAACAGCGGTCTCATCAATTCGACCAGCTGAGCTATACGCCGACGCTTTGATCTCGTGGAAGACTCCATAAAATTTAGTTTTTGACGGCCACGTGGAGCACTTTCCGCATTTTCCTGGTGTACATTTTTCGTATTTTTCAATAAAATGGATTTCTTTGTACACGAGTCTCATTCAGATTCGTGTTCCAAAATGGAAGACTTCATACGTTTATAACGCATCCAAAAATCAACAATTTTTTTACAAAAGTACTCAATAGGTTGAGTAAGCGCATTGAATTCTTTTAGTAAGCCGTGGTTTTCAAAATTTTGTTTTACATCAACAATTACTTCTCGTAATTTTTCAGCGTTTGTGACTTTTTTGGAGCACCATAAATTAAAAATATGTAGGCGTGCGAACACACACTGACATATGTTGCCTACCAAATTGAAAGTTAAAAACAAAAAATTAATAAATATGAAGAGGTATTTATACAAATTGGACACCACAAGTAAAGACGAAAACAAACACACAAAACAAATACAGAGGCTCTGCTGGGCAAGTTTAACCTTGAAAAAATAAGAAGATGCGTTAGATTATTGAATATTTGACACACATCTGCAAGTTTCTGCAGCTGACTTAAACACTTTTAATAAGTAAAAATTTAGATTAATACAATGAATATAATATCTATGGGGGAATCGGGGGCGAACACAACTAAAACTTTAAGTAAACATAAAAGTCATGCACAAAAAAGGAACAAAAACGTACATAAAACATTAATTTTAAAAGGATTTTGAATTATTTACAAAAATAAAATAAACACCTTTAACTTCAAAATCCATTGATAAATTATTAAATTTTGATCACAACAAGAACATGCGAACCACTTGAAACTGACTTTCTCTTTGAATGAATTTCCATTTTTACCCGCAATATCATAGGACATGGGGACCAGTGACACCACTTCGTTTACCGCGTACTAGTGATTTAGGTGGTCTTCTGGTGGTGACGATATGTCAAATGTCAAATGGGTACCCATATGGCGGGTAAATAAAACAAGGAAAACAATTTTAAAAATGTTCAGTATATAACTTCATTTATTTCATACATTTTTGCGTAGTTCATTTTTCTCAGGTTTGTTTGGGTTGTTGCCATTTAAATTAATATTATTACTTGTATCTTTAAAATACATTTTGTTTTTTAGTTTTGGAGTTCAGATAACACAGTCCCTGCCTCTACAGCTATTGCATCTTTAAATATAAAATATAAATATAAGTAATAGGCGGAAAAATGAAAAAAAAAAAATTAATCAGCTTACCAAGCAACACTACAGAGCTTCCATTTCTAAACACGGCCATTCCCAATTCCTCTACATTTTTCATTTAGCTGTCCTCAAATTTTTTTTTTTTGTCTCCATATTTCTCCTTTAGTTTCTTCTTGATCGGCTGTACATTGTAAAGTTATGTTAGGTTGACTTTGTCTTACCATTGGTTTACTGACTTTATTGTATAATAATCTGTAATTCACTTTTACTTGTCGCACTTGTAATTGAACATGTGTTTCGTCACTAACTGAAGCCAAAAGCAAAGCAATAGAATATTCCAGCAATGGAATGTCTGAAAGCATAAAAGAAAACAGAAAAAAGAGTAGCGCAGCATCATTTTAGGCTACCTGCTCTCTTCGTTTTTTTTCGTTTCTTTCGTCTACTGGTGAAACGCTGCAGCCCACCGAACTAGTACGATGGGTGGTACGCGGTGGGTTCTGGAGTATACAGAGCCGAATTGCTTGCGCCCTTCGTTTTTTTTTCGTTTCTTTCGTCTACTGTTGAGACGCTGCAGCCCACCGAACTAGTACGATGGGTGATACGCGGTGGGTTGTAGAGTATACAGAGATAAATTATTTTCTAGTCTTTGAGTGGTTCAGCTTTCGCCTACCAAAGGGTTACTTCGGAAGGTACCCATGTACGAACTACCCAAGTAGGTAGTTCGGCATGGTCAATCGCCACCGCCAGTACTGCAGGGTTTTAAGTGGATGAACTAACACAACTTTGTCTTATATATAAATAGATGTAAATACAGTGCCGTTTAACTGAACAGGTTTAAACATATATTTTCAGAAGTAAAATAGCAATCTTAAAAAAAATTTGTGCAAAAAAAAAAACGGTAAGTACTTTAAGTTTAAATATTGACATTGGCAACACATCATGTGTAGACCACAAACTAATATCATAGCCCTTGGACCTATTCAATTAAGCTAAAATAAAAGAAAATTTTATTAATGTTTCTCAATATTTTAACGTTTTTTGTTCTATACACAACTCACAGGGGGACATTCGTCCATTGTTAGCATGCTAAATTAATAAGTACTGAACGCAATAAGAAACATATATTTATGAAATATATGACATCTGCAACCGGAATGTTTTAAAATTTAACCCTACAGTAAGGGACTACATCATCTTGAAGCTTCACAATAATGTGTCAAACAAAATAAAACTTTATTCCGGTGCATATTTAGTTTTGAAATTTATATAAAAGTCACGTAGGGTTTATGTATATATGTATGCATATTTATTGACAATTTTAATCAAGGTAACAGTGTTGTTAGATGTACATTGTAAGACGACGAACGATGGTCTTATAGCCACGAATATTAGCTCCAAACTGATTTAAAAGGGCGTACTTTCCGTGCACTATGAGGCAACGCTTAACTAGCGAGAGAGAGTGCGATTAGGAGAGAGTTCAGCAGTTCGGGCTACTGCAAGTAAACGAAAGAACGCCGCTAACGAGTGTAAGCATATGCGGTAATAACCGATTTTAACAGTGGGCATTGCATATAATTAACATCGAGATATGCATTTACTTTAGGCTGAACCACTTATTATAATTTAAGAAATTTATGCTGCTTAACCCGACATCCTCCCCCTGTTGAAAGCCTGCCCTTCAACAGCATCTTTAAGGGGCAGCAGACACAACTTGTTGACTGCTCGTTTGGTTAATCCAGATTAGGTCTTCAGCACGGCGACACGGGAATCGCCATCTCTTTTTGTTAGAAGCTCGACCACCCCCGCCAGTGGCCACTTCATGGGAGGAAGATTCTCAGGGGAATGAAATGGCAGTCTATAGACTCCACCAAGCAAAAATCCAGCATAGTCTTCATTCCTAGCACCGACAAAATTTGTTGCGTTATCCTGACCAAATTAGTCGCGGTTTCCGTCGGGTGCATATGAAGCGCTTTAGTCTATGAAGAAAAGCAAGGGTAGATAAATCCTTAATCAACTCCAGATGAACAGCCTTCGCAGCGAAACAAATGAAGACACAGACGTAGCACTTGATTGGACCCTTATTGCGTGCCTCCGGTTTGTAGGAAAAGGTTTGCACACAAAAGTCTACACCTGTGATCTCAAAGGCATGAGAACCGTCGAGCCGTTCCTTGTGAAGATCCGCCATAATATGCTCCAATACTCTAGGCTTCATTCGAAATCATCTTAGGCACTTTTTCACTGCCTTGTTTACCGTCTTCCTCCCTCCAATATTCGGATAGTATTAGTGCAAGCGTGCAGATTCCGCTCATAGAAGTGGAAGATTATGGCAAGAGTTAGTGGATGGCTGATGGCCAAGATAATTGGATGACGGCCATCGAAATCCAACGAAGAGTTCTTCAGTCGACCATCAACCCTGAGAAGACCAAAATGATCCATGAATGGCGACAACGATGCAAGTGAGCTAGATAAGGAGACTGATCTCTTGGACCGTAACGACTTTATGTCCTCCCATAGCTGAGTATGCTGGACTAGGCGCAGAAATAACTGGGTTCCATCTTCAATGTCCGAGACAATCAGTCCGGGATGCCGAATGCGATTGCAAAACTTATAAATGTATCCGAAAACAAGTTGCAAGGAACCAAACTAGTTTGCGAAGGGAAATCCGGCGAAGCTCAAGTGTTGGCTTATCCGGTAATACCGTGGGCGGCCAGTCATCTGAGGGGCCGCAAAGAAATGGAGGTCCAAGAACCCAAAGTGGAGACTCCTTCAGATCAGTCGGAAGAGCCCCTCGAGAAAAAATTTCGGCTGGGTTTAAAGTGCAACCGCAGAATCACACCAACAGTAACACCTTCCCTTGAAAACATTCATTCCGGATATTTCAGATATGAGCCTAGCCAGCAACTCCGCTCCACAAAGCTCCAACTTTGGCACCGTAAGTGTCTTCAAAGGAGCAACACGAGATTTGGCACAAAGTAAGTGACTGCTGTAATGCTGACCTTTTGACACGACATATATGCATGCACCATAAGCCTCGTTGCTGGCATCGCAGAATCCGTGAATTTCTAGCTCGGAATCTGGAAGGAGGACAAGACGAGGAAATTCAAGTCGACGAATCTGGCCAAAACTGCTGCATATTTCCTGCCACTCGGTACTCAGTGAGGCTGGGAGGCTTTCATTCCAGGCTAACTTCTCTTTGCACAAACGCTGACGAAAGATTTTTGATTTCGTAATTAAAGGACCAGCAAGTCCGAGAGGATCGTAGAACCGCGCTATGGTTGATAACACAGAGCGCCTGCAGGGATTCGGAGACGATTCTAGGGCCGAGAACGAAAATAAAAGTTAATCAGAAATCGGATCCCAAGCGAGTCCTAGTGTCTTAGTAAAATGGCTGCATCAAACTTCAAATAAGTTTCCTTGTCATCATCAGGAACTCCATCCAGCACAGTGGGCACGTTCGAACACCATTTCCTCAATCTGAACTGACCCCTAGACAGGATTCCAGCAGTTTGCTCTCGAATGCGGATGGCCTCTTCCTGAGATCTGGCGGCAGATATTAAATCATCCACGTAGAAGTCACGGCGAAGAACTTCAGCTCCAACTGGAAAATCTATCTGATCGTCGGTTGCCAACTGGTGCATCGCTCGCACAGATAAATAGGAGGCAGGCTTCGTCCCATAAGTAACGGTGTCCAGTTGAAACACGCGCAAGTCATCTTGCGTGGAGTTTCTCCACAGAATACACTGCAAGTTGCTGTCCTCGGGCCAGACTCGTACACACCGATACATCTTACAGATATCTCCCGTAATCGCAACTGCGTATGAACGAAATCGAGCAATAATATGAAAGAGTTTAGGTGGTATTACAAGGCCAGCCCTCATTCAAGGAGTAGCCAGATGAAGTTGAAGCGGATCCATCAAAAACGACCCGAAGCTTGGTCGTAGAACTCTCTTTTTTCATGACGCAATGGTGAGGTAGAAATATCAGCAGTTGCTGATTGATTGGGCAGGAACAGGAGACATATGACCTTAGTCAAGATACTCATTTATGAAGGCAGCATGACTGAGCCTTCACATCAGGGCGACGATTTAACTTCCGCTGAAGGGACAGGAATCTGCGAGCGCTTGATTGTAAGATTCTCTCAAGAGATCCAAACTATATTTAGCTGGCAGCCGAACACAATAATCGCCATTTTATAATCGACGGACATGCTGAAAAAAATGCTCTTCACAATCCAGCTCTTCTTTGGTAGATTTTACTATTGGTTCGATGCAATTCTCAACCTCCCAAAACCTCCGAAGAAGCACTTCAAGTTGCTCATCTGCTCATCCTCGGCAACAACGGCCGGAGAGCGAGCAACCATTAAAGACGAACCATTCAAACGAGAACAACCTCCAGAAACGACCCATCCCAAGCGAGTTTTCTGAATTGAAGTCAATCCTGGCAGTAGTTTGACCCGACCAACACAAAGGAGGTCGTAAAACCGACTTGCGCCAATTAATAGATCAACGCGCTATGAAACTCCACCTATGAAACTCCGGATCCGATAGTGGTATGTTCGCTGGAAAGGTGCCAGTTATGAGTTTCAATTCCAAAGCTTGGCTGACGATCGGTGGTGTTAGAAGCTACAATAGCCGTAATGAGACTTGAGTATTCAGAAGAGCTAGAGTCGCATATTTCCTAAAACTGCAGTTAATGATTTCCTTTTCCGAAGCTGAAGCTGATTGCCGAAACGAAAAGTTATAAGATGTAACTGGCAGCTGGAATTCAGGAATGCTCGGCATGGAACTAACTGTGGCAGTAGCTAGTAAAACAACATTATTACAGATACCTTGGACTATAAGTGCAGACGAGGTAGACGCTGAAGTAGAGGGTTCAGTAGTATGCTGAGACGGATTAGATGGAAAGGGCGTAGCCGAAGACGGAGCATCAGTTGACTGACCTTGAACTGCAACCGAATCAGGGTTAGTGAAATGAAGTGTAGTATGATGCTTGCCGGCGCAGATAAGACAGTGGCTCGAGGTGTACTGGCTTAATCGGTGTCCTGTTTTATGGCAATTAATGCAAAGAGACAGTCGTTTGGCTTCTTTGTGGCGATTTTCGGGGGACAGTGCCTTGAACTTCGGACAGTACTGGACTTCGTGAGCGCTGTTACTGCAGAGCACGCAGCCTGAGAAGGTTTGGCTGGTTGCAACCAAGGTGGACCTGGAATTGTTATATTTTCTACTCTTGCCCACCTGACTGCTCGGCGCATAGCTTGCCCTAGCAAAATTCACTGTCTCCAATGATCTCCATCGCTGTTCCAAGAACGAGGCCATATATTCCCTCGACGGAATCGAGTTGGCATACGCTGGCTCCTTAAATCGCTCCTCCCACTTGGCTTGGCTCGCTGGATCAAGTTTCCGAAGCAGCTCCTGCACGATGATGCATCCTGCGATCTGCTCAGAAGTGCCCAAACTCTGAAGCGCACGCATATGAGCGTTGAATCCGTCCGACAGCTCTCAAAGCATTACCACTGAACCATTTTCGACAGCCTGGAGCCCTAGGATCTCATTGATGTGTGTCTGAAATACTAAGCGTCGATTATTAAACCTTCTTTCCAATAATTCTAAAGCCACGTTATAATTGCCATCCGAAATTTCCAGCGACCGCACAGTCTCCAAAGCCGCATCACGCAAACAGGAACGTAAATGCTGAAACTTCTCTACATTGGTTAGATCAGGATGATTGTCTATGATGGTTACAAACGTGGAGTAAAAGTCGGTCCAGTTCGCATATCCTCAGCTGAAAGTTGACAGTTGTATAGGCGAAAGGGAGTGTGGGTGCCTGTCTACGTCGAGGTAAAAGTTGCGAGCCGGTAAACTCAGCGGTAATGTTTCGTCCAGCCATGGCAGAATAAAGCAGCATGTGGCCGCTACTCTTCGCTATTTCTCACATAATCGATGCCTTCACCGTACTGGCAAGCGATTCGAAAATATCACCTAGCCCACTATGAATCTCGGTTTGATCCAATTTCTCAAGTTCGGTGTAGAAAATCTCAAAATTTCCGATCAGCTTATCGTGTTGGTCTTGCTTTACTAAAAGCATGTAGTAATCAGCCACCGGAGACTCATTCTCCCACGCGGCAGCTAACCTTTTCATTTTCTCGCGTAATTCCGTTGCGAGCGTTGTACTTTATACCCGGTACTCAGTCAGAATATCTGTGATGTTATGATTTATGTAATTTATTATATGTTCGCAAAAGAGACGAATTAAATTTTGGCCCAAATGGAAAATTTAAAACGAGAGGGAACGTTGTGAGCCGCGGCAAAGGCCGCGGCTCTACCTTATACCCGGTACTCAGTCAGTATATATATGTACATACATATATGAGCCTACGATTTATGAAATTTATTATATGTTCTCAAAAGGGACGAATTTAATATTTAAATTTAAAAAATGAATTTTTTGGAATTTTTATACATGTTTCTATTTTTTTTTACATATGCTTTGTATATCTGCGCCCACATTTCTACAAGACATGTATAACTACATATTTGAGACGTACAAGTGTTTAGGACAGAGAGAGAGAGGGAGGGGCATGAGTCAGCGCTTGGCAGGCGTTGCGTAGCCACTGAAATTTAATTTGTTTTTTCTGGCCATAATATTGATCCGATCTGATCCAGATTCGGTAATCTGGTAGATATGGTAATTTTTCATGATTCTGCGTTTTTGGTTTTCATTTATCTTAAAAATTGTGGATTTTTACAGATTTTCGTCTTTTGTGGGGGCGGAAGGGGGCGGGGCAAAATTTTAAAATAAACTTGTGCTGGTTCGGTATCACATGAGCTTGGATAGAAAGTTTGGTTGCTCTAGCTCTTATAGTCTCTGAGAACTAGGGTGGCGCGAGCACAAAAATCAAAACAAAGTTGAGAGAGCGCAAATATCAGTTGTGCGCTCATACACACTTGCAAACACGCAAAGTACATGAGCACACATACACTCTCACGACTCGCGGGAGCTGATCCATACATGCAAACACGCAAAAGTACGTGAGAATGCATGAGCACACATACACTCTCACGACTCTGTCCGGAGCTGATACGAGGTGTGTTTAAAAAGTATCGCGAATTTTGTGTTTTTTAAAAAATTATTTATTTATTCATGATTATCTATTTTGTCCCCTTCAAAGTAATCCCCATGAGATATTATACACTTGTGCCAACGGTTTTTCCAATCTTCGAAGCACTTCAAAAAATCTTTTTTTTTTATCTTGTTCAGCTCCTCCTTCGATGCCGTCTTTATCTCTTCAATCGTAGCGTAACGTCGTCCTTTCATGGGCCTCTTCAGTTTAGGGAACAAGAAAAAGTCACAGGGGGCCAGATATGAGGGAATACGGTGGCTGCGGCATCATTAGTGTATTGTTTTTGGCCAAAAAGTCGCGCACAAGCAACGATGTGTGAGCAGGGGCGTTATCGTGGTGCAAAAGACAATTTTTGTCACATCTTCTCGGCCTTCTGAGAACATTTTGTACCACCGATAAACGTTGCTTCGGTCCAAGGTAGCTTCTCCGTATGCCACAGTCAACATTCGGAATGCATCCGCGCACTTAATTTCGTTTTTCACACAAAATTTGATACAGGTTCTTTGATCCATTTTTTTTAATAGGTAAAAATCGAAGACGATTTAAAACACGTGCAAGCAAAGCAGCTGTCAACAATTAAGTGAACATTCAAAATGGCCGAACATGTCGGCATAAGTGAGAGACATGAGTACCAACATAACGCCACAAAAAAATCGAAATTCGAATATACGTAACCCGCGAAAAATCAAAATTCGCGATACTTTTTGAACACACCTCGTACACACTTGCAAAAACGGAAAGTACGTGAGAATGCATAAGCACGCATAAACTCTCACGACTGGCTCGGACGCTGATGCCTGATTTTGGTGCGGACATTTTCAATGTATGAATTGTCCCGTCTGTATATTGTATGGTTAGTGCTTCAATTCAGTCTTGGCCTACCACTCACGCACAACTTTCGCTATTGTATGTACAATAAACTAAATAATGCATCCCTGAGCATAAAGTGTATTAAACTGAACTCCGTCGACTTTTTACATATACAACTTCGCAATTCGCTCCTCGGGTAGACATCCTTCCAACACCTTCTACTGATTTACCATCTACTTCAAAAAACTGAATTCTTCCTGTTGTCACTCCATGTGGCAAATAAATCATAACACCAAAATATAACCGCTCGTTCTTTACACTTGTAATATATTTTATTTTTAATCTAATAAACTTAAATAAGTAGAGTCGAAGTCGGAAACGGGTCGGTTTATTAATTTGTGTTGTTATGCCGTCATTTTCTCACACACTCTGCCACTCTTTTTTTTTTAAGATGGCAGACGCCACATCGTGGCAATAGTTATTTAAATATCGATAGCAGGCTGATAAGTCTAAGGGCGGGAACATGGTTACACTCTACACCATTCTAAACACACTCTAAAGATCACTTATCAGAATGTACATGGCCTGTGCAGTAAGCTCACCAAATTACATGCTGATAGTGCAATTTTTAATTCCGATATTATCGCCTTCTCTGAAACATGGCTCAATTCCTCAATCTCGGATTCCGAGATTTTTCTAGACAATTTTAACATATATAGATCTGATCGACCATCTCGAGGTGGCGGCGTCCTAATTGCTGTTCGTTCCGACTTAACTTCCCTACTCTCCCATCGATGAGCTCAACACCATTGAAATTATCGTTGTTAAAATTCGTCTGCGTTCTTTTAATTTATTCATATCATGCTCTTACATCCCACCGTCCTCTGAATTTACAACTTATATGCTTCACGCTGCCCATCTCCAGTCCGTTTTGTCTCAGCTTAGTGATTCTGATCGTCTTATTGTCCTCGGTGACTTTAATCTCCCTAATGTCACTTGGTCTTCATCCAATGACTCAAACTTAATGTTCCCATCTATGCAGCATGACTTCGTTGATTCTCTGTCCGATACATCGTTAGGCCAGGTAAATGGCATACGTAATAACATGTGTAGGACCCTTGATCTCGTCTTCACTACCGATGCTTCGAGCACTTTGGTATGTCGAGGATCATAGAGGTGATTCCCTGAAGACCCATACCATCCCACACTAATAATTGATTTCCTGTTCCCTTCTTCAGGCCCTATAAAGTCGCTTATTAAGCCTTCAAATATCTTGACCAAATGCAAGCTTAACTTTAAACGCGACCCTAAACAATTCTTCAGGTTTGTTAATTCTAAACGTAAATCTTCCCGATTTCCTTCCTTCTCTACACTTAAATGGTTGTTATGCTGATAGGGATTGTGTTATTGCTGATCTCTTCGCTTACTTTTTCCAACGTTGCTACTCTGTCCCGTCTATTAACTTTCCCTCTATCCTAGCCTAATCGAACGACTTTAGCAGTAGTTACTCTTATCCTATCCCTTTAAATAGTTCTAACTGTATCCTTCCCCCCTTCGACTATGATGGTCTCCTAACAACTTTAAAATCGTGCAAGTTTTCGTTCTCCACTGGGTAAGACTCGGTTCCGAGCGCTTTTCTTAAACATTGTGCAGAATCTCTTTGTGTGCCCTTCCTAAAACTTTTCAACTTGTCTCTCGAGACTGGTGACTTTCCCACCGTCTGGAAATAATCCTATATAGTTCCCTTTCATAAAAAGGGATCTAAATCTGATGTCTCTAACTACCGCTGTATTTCCAACTTATCTGCCATTCCTAAACTCTTCGAAAAATCATCACTTCTCAGCTGCAACATTTTTGTAGTTCTGTATTCTCTGAATCACAGCATGGATTCATTAAACGTAGCTAAGTTTCTACTAATCTCCTCGAATTTTCCACCTTTGTAACTTCGGGATTTGCTCAACAGTGTCAAACTGATGTCGTTTATACTGACTTTAGTAAAGCCTTCGACTCCGTCAATCATAATCTACTTATTCATAAACTGTCTCTTCTAGGGTTTCCGACTAAGCTTCTATACTGGACTAATTCTTACCTTTGTAACCGTTCTCAACGTGTCTGCTTTAACTCCACTCTCTCTCTAAACCTGTTATCGGGGGTTCCTCAAGGTAGCCATCTGGGTCCTTTTTTTTATCCTATTTATTAACGATCTTCCTCAAATTTTATCTCATTCCCGTGTCCTAATGTATGCTGATGACGTTAAGCTATGTTTTTCCTACAGTGACCCCTTGTCCCCACTATCTTTGCAATCAGATCTAGATGCTCTTAACAATTTGTGCTTAATCAACGTTCTACCTCTTAACAATTCTAAATGCAATATCATGACTTTTCACCGCAATAAGACATACCTTTTCGATTACGCAATCAATAACATTATCCTACAACTCCTCTTCAAAGTTAACGACTTGGGCAAAGCCAAAGGAGTCCTTGGATTTGTCAAAAGATGGTCTAAGAAATTTACAGACCCGTATACTACAAAACTTCTGTATGTTTCTCTAGTCAGGCCTATCTTGGAATATGGTTCTTGTGTCTGGTCTCCTGACTACCAAAAATTTCAGGATATGCTCGAATCAGTACAAAAACAGTTACTCATTTTTGTTCTCCGCGGACTCGATTGGGACCCTTCGATCCATCTCCCTTCTTATGTCTTCTTATGGATTTGTCAAAATATGGTCTAAGGAATTTACAGACCCGTATACTACAAATGTTTCTCTGTATGTTTCTCTGGTCCGGCCTATCTTGGAATATGGTTATTGTGTCTGGTATCATTTTTGCTCTCCGCGGACTCAATTGGGACCCTTCGATCCATCTCCCTTCTTATGAAAGTAAGTTGCGCTTAATTAACCTCCACTCTCTTAAATCCCGTAGAATCTGCCAAGGAGTTCTCTTCCTCCATAAGCTTCTCTCTGGTGACGTCGAATCGACTAACCTCATCAGCCTTATTAGTATTGCTGTTCCCTTCCGCCCGACTAGGCATTACTTTCCTCTTCATCTCCAACTCTGTCTTTCTAACTACTCGGATTATGAATCTTTCCGTAGCCTTTGCCGTAACTATAACCAATTTTTCCATCTGTTTTCCTTTGATACTAGTTATAATATGGTCAAAATATCTTAATCAATAACTTAATTTAATTTAAATAACTCTTATTGGGAGTTGTTCGGCTACCGGCTTTTTTCTAACCTAAATTTGGCTGTTGGTGGGACCTTATCGGCTACTCAGCCGATAATCAGGCCCACCGTGTCTGAGTATTTGCATTAGCCCTTTCGTTTAATTAGTTGACATGTAACTTTACCCTTACAGTTTAACTGCACATTGTTAAACTTTAAACAACAATAATCAATAAACAACTACGCTGCCGAAAAAGTTCGGTAGCTCAACAATAAATATACAGAAACCTAAACTTTTCCCAAAATTTTTATAATTTTTTTTGAAGATATGAGAAAACTAAAAACTCAGAATCATGGGAAATGACCGTATCTAACAGATTGCCAAAACTGGATCAGGTCGGATCATTATTACAGCCAGAACGAACCAACTTTTAGTCGCTACGCAACGCCTGCCAAGCGCTTACTCATTCCCTCTCTCTCTTGCACACAATTCCGCGTTTCGTATATTTAATTGTACATGTACATGTAGAAGCAGAAGTAAAAATCGAATATAAACAAAAGTGAAAACAGATCAAATGTAATATATAAAAATCTCCCATAGGGTTCGACTAAATTTTTTGATATTTTCTATATTGGCCAAAATGTAATCTTCGCTGTTGCGAACATATAATAAATTAAATAAACTCAAAAGCGCAAAATTCGCTTTTAAAATTAGTATCTACATATGTACACATGTATGTTTAATGTTAAGTCAAAGTTAAAAACAGCCAAAAAAGTTTTTCTTTTCTACTGCCTATACATATGACCAGTTTTTTATTGATAACTGAAAATAATAAAAGATACTAAAAACAGAATCATACATTACATAGTTTACTTTTTTTCAACCTTAGAATGTATGTACATACATACATATGTACATAAATTTTTGCTCACAAACAATATACAACTTTTAGTGGGAAGACAGGGAACACGTTTTCTGAATCAGGATTCAAACTACCTCTAGAATTATTTTGAGATTATATAGAACCGTGAACGGAACATTTCCAAGCCGTATTTGTATTTAAGTACTTAGTAAAAATGTACATACATACATATGTATGTACATACACACACTACACACATACAAATGTAGTTCATCAGAATCTTAATACCATAAAATACCAGGTATAAAATCTGTATTCAATCGCTTAGTTATGCAACCAGCTCTTTGGTAAGCAAAAGTAAAATTTAATAGTAAAAGGATGAATTCCGACAGTATTGTTTATATCTGGGTATATGTGCGTACAAACATGTATGTATATACGGGCCGAAGATATGTATGTACATATTTACTTTGAATTTAATGATTACATCTACATTGTATGTAAACCGTTATCTATTTAGTGACAGTTAAGAACTTGCCTGTTAATGTGTGGACACTGATCCCAAATAACAAAAACACTTTGTATCTACATATGTAGGTTAAATACTAGTCACCAAATGAAAACCTTTTTTACCTTTTTATATATTAAACACAAAATATACTGGAGATTTATATGTTAGACCAATTGAACTGCACTACATATCTGAATGCTAATTTGTGCATTGAATTTTAACGTATTAAAATATAGAAAATAACACTTTTAATACAGTTGTGTTCTTATAAAACATCGTTAAATCGATTGTCTTTTAAAACTGGGTGTAGGATTCACTTGGAATCCTCACAGCACAGCTCGATTCCAGTCAAGAAATGACAACTGGAAGGATGCAAAATTCCTCCCTGAACTATTTAGAATATAGTATACAAAATATTAATTCCTTTCAGATATACCAATAAAAAATACTACATTTATTTGTATAATTTGAATAAGTTTATTTTACTGAATGTAGAATTATCAAAATTGGTCATATATATATATAAAGATATGTACATATGTACAGGGAAAGAAAAAAACAAATTTATATTAAATTACTGCTAAAGTATTTTAAGTAGAGTTTAGGTAGCATTATACCTTTAAGCTGGGTATCCAGCACCGCGGAAACTAAAAATTACTGCCAAACTTCATATAAAAAAAACGGGGCCAGTAATTTTTCGTTTGTGTTTTCCTGGAGTCAGTATCCAGCAACGTAAACGGGATCCACGAATTTGTATCGATAGTGTCGATATTCACACGAATGTGGACTGTGAGAACAGCTGATAGGGGTGCCTGTAAAATATATGTGCCTATTTCTACTGAAGTCAAAGTGAAAGGTGGGGGTAAAATTTGTGCGCAAAACCAAAAAGAGATATGCAAATTTTTAAAGTGAGGAGAGGATTGCTTTAATAAAAGCAATTAAGGCAATATCATGTCTTTAGCGGATCACGGAAAATGAGCATTTTGATAAAGGCTGGTATCCAGCACCGCGAAATTTTACTGAAAGCAAACTGTTCATTATTTCGGATATGTGGAACTCAGCTAATGTAATGTGACCAAGAACCTAAAAAGTGATTTGCCACTCTCATGAATCAGCTGTGTTTTGTAAACAGCGCCAATTTTGAAAATTAAACTAAAATTAAAAAAAGGAATGAAAGTAATTCTGACGATGAAGTGATTGTGTTGGTAGCGGCACATATGGTTATAAGACGAAGTACAGCACAGTTGGAGGCGCCAAAATGTCCAAATTATCAAAATGCTCATTTTCCGTGATCCGTTAAAGACATGATATTGCCTTAACTGCTTTTATTAAAGCAATCCTCTCCTCACTTTAAACATTTGCATATCTCTTTTTGGTTTTGCGCACAAATTTTACCCCCACCTTTCACTTTGACTTCAGTAAAAATAGGCACATATATTTTACTGGCACCCCTATCAGCTGTTCTCACAGTCCACATTCATGTGAATATCGATACTATCGATACAAATTCGTGGATCCCGTTTACGTTGCTGGATACTGACTCCAGGAAAACACAAACGAAAAATTACTGGCCCCGTTTTTTTTATATGAAGTTTGGCAGTAATTTTTAGTTTCCGCGGTGCTGGATACCCAGCTTAATTTGGACATTTTGGCGCCTCCAACTGTGCTGTACTTCGTCTTATAGCCATATGTGCCGCTACCAACACAATCACTTCATCGTCAGAATTACTTTCATTCCTTTTTTTAATTTTAGTTTAATTTTCAAAATTGGCGCTGTTTACAAAACACAGCTGATTCATGAGAGTGGCAAATCACTTTTTAGGTTCTTGGTCACATTACATTAGCTGAGTTCCACATATCCGAAATAATGAGCAGCTTGCTTTCAGTAAAATTTCGCGGTGCTGGATACCAGTATTTAAGGAATAATTTGGCTGGATTTAATTGGTTAAACATGATTTTTGCAGAAATTGTGCCATAGATCTTAGATCTTGCCATCAGAACATATTTTTCGTTGTGTCTTGCAGTCTATAATTTTTTAATAACTTAAAATTTGTTTGTATAGGAATTCCCATCCCAATTACGTTAACAGCCTGCAAACCAGACAGCCTGGCTGTCTGCAAAACGCCAAATTAGTTTTCATAGTCGTCTCGAGACATGTCTACCGGCTATCAGTTGAAGAACTGAGCTTACTACACACAGAACCAGCCAGTCAGCAAATTTCATCTGAAAAGTATAACAATCGATCATTTCTGACGAAGCGTTGCTCCAAAGTCGCATATATGTATGTTCCACTCTCGCTTTCACTGCATTTTCGCATAAGCTGTCCTGTTAAGGCAGTTAGTAAGTTTGCAAAATCTAACATAATAAGGCTACTATCGATCGAATGTGACCATGCTCTTGGTTTCAACTGTTCTATGTTCGCTTAAGCCTAGTCTTCTGATTCAAAAACACGCTTACAGGCAAGTTTGCATGCCCTGCTGTAACACTTTCTCTAATGAATCCGGTAAAAATTTAAATTTTGTATCAAAGCAAGAATGTATCAAGAATGTATTATTTGTGGGCGCTGTGGCGCCGGAGAACGACAATCCACAGATAAAGCACCGCAATATTGGATAAATCCGTTTTTTTATTTCTCATTTATCCCCCAAATTTCATAACAATTCCTTCTTCTCGACAGCCTTTCTTCATTTCACTATGTAGTCGTCGCAAAATTCTCCTTATAGCTTGTTTGTTTTGTGTTTTGTTGCACTGTGGTTATTTTATTTACACATTCAGGCACACAATCTCAGTTTTATTTTCATTTAATAGGCTTTTTACACTTGGTGCGTTACCTATCGATATCAATATATACCTATTGTAAGCAAAAGAAATAATGTCTGAAAATCAACAAAAAATATGTCAGAAAAGAGCTAATTCTTTTATCTTCGGTGGCGCAAAATGAAGCGAATCTATTGAAGTGCATGGATGTGTCTGGGCTATCCTCAGAAAAGTTGCAATTCGTCTTGCAACTGCAACGTCCTCCTTGCGTTTGCACTCTTGTAGGTAAAGAGCAGACAATGTTCTCTCTTTTCAATTAAATAATGTATTCTTCATTGCAATAGCCACGATATGGTTCATTTTGGGAGGATGGAATTCTGCATGGAAAGGAGTACTTCAACATTCAACTGTTGCCCAATCTCAAAAAGAAAAAAGCTTCTTTTCGACTGACAATCCCTCTGGAGAAGAGAATAGCCATAGCCCTTTATTGCCTAGGATCGCCTGAGGAATATCGCACGGGAGTCTATTTGGTGTGTCAAGGGCTTTTGTCTGCCTCATATTACTGCAGTTGTGTCGCGAGGTAGTTGCTCAACTCGCTGACAAGTATCTGCAAGCAGACTTTCTTACCCTGAGAAAATCACGGAAACAGTGAAGGGATTCAAAGACATGGGATTTGCAGCAAAAAATTTGAAATCAACTATATTGTTGAAATGTTTTTTTTAATAATAAAATTAGTTTAAACAATTTGTTCTAACCATTACATGAATTTTTGCCCCTTTTTATTCAGTTAAAAATTTAATGCGGCAAAATTTAAATTTGAATCTGCTGTTTTTTGTTGTTATTAGTGGTGATAGTTCCGCTGATTATGCAGAAAAGTACGAAAATTGCTGTTATGTGCACAGAAATACCACAGAAATACCACAACGAAGTTGAGTCGGAAAACGACGCAACTTTTTGCCATCACTAAGGCCCTATGCTAAACCTATGTAAAAAAACTGCGTTTCTGGGAAGACGCAGCCTCAGTGTAAACGGCACCTAAAACTCTACGGAATGTAAAAAATACCAATAATACCACAAAATACTTTTCCAGCATATACCAGCGCAACTAAAAGTTCATGAGTATTTTTGACACCCGGGTGTCTTCTGGCACTGCAAATAGGGTGCAAACAAGGCATACTAAAGAAGGTAGCTGTATTGGCTCGATCGCTTGTAAGCGAAGCATCTCCGCGGACGATTATTACGTATTCCCTCAGACTTTTTATTGAGATTTTACAATGGCGCCGCCGTATTGCTTTTTATGCAAGATTACTATATATAAGTAATTATTTAATTGGACACAAGTACAGATTTGTTTTACAATCTTTAATGATATAAAACTGGATAGGATTGAATCAAGTACAAAGATATCATAATGTGAGTAATAAGGGCCTGCAAGGCGAGAACGAATACGTTGCTGCCACTCGGCTGACCGCTAATGACTAAACTTAAGTATCCTAAACTCCTAAAGGCAAGCCCTTCGCTGCCGCCCACGACGCCGGTTGCTATCCAGCCAAAGTGCTGACCCAGCGCCTCTTGAGTGGTGTTTGTTGACGGCCGGCATCCGGGCGATCGGTCGCGCCGATCGCGATCCTACAGATGACGAAAACTGCTTATTCGACAATAATGCAGAGTCCGCTCCATCCAGTGGCAGATTCAGTTAACTCTCGTTAACTACTCCCCCCTTCAAGACTTGACCGTCCTC